>LQNS02278187.1:25917554-25932326 GCA_001587735.2 Parhyale hawaiensis | reverse complement strand
CAATAAAAATTGCTTCAATATATTTCTCGAGTAGGGCCGAGCAAAAAAAAGTAGCTTTGCATTAATGTTTTGAAATTGTTTGCCTGCAAAATTGATCGATTTTTTTAACGGGAGTTGGCACAGCACCGAAAATATGATCTACGGGTTTCCCAATATGAAATTTTAATGAAAGAAAGCTTCCGGGTTTACATTATAGCCTCATTTTGTAAAATTATGAGCCGTGAAGTAAAGAGTTGACTTACTTTAGAGTGAATTTTGAGTGCCGGAACCACTGCATAGCTAAACTAGAGCACTCTGAGAGCGCATACCTCCGTCAAGCGGGACAACGGGAGCAAAAAATTTAAATTGGCTCTGAAACCATAATTTTCTTTGTATAAACTCCAAAATGTAATCATTTGTGCCTTTTGATAGAAATAACAGCTTGTGGAATTTTCTTGAAGGATCGTTCATAACTTTTTGAGTTATACTGCTAACAAACGTTATGAATAACATGAGTCAAACATACAAACGAACTAACCGATCTGCCCCAAAATTTAATAATTAATGTCTGTCAATATTACTAACAACCCCTACCAATTTCATTAAGATCCATTCCTTATTTTTTGAGTTATTGCGCTAACAAGCATAGAATTAAAAACAGTGACAAACGAGCGAATGAACAAACGGATCATTACCAAATTTGGGCATATACTCTTTGATATATACCTAACACCTCATGTTAATTTCATCAAATTCCATCAATATATTTTTGAGTTATGGCATTGAGAAAAATGAGGCTGACAAACAAACAAACAAACAAACGAATGGACATATCTTCACCAAAAGTTAATCATATGTTTCTCCCAACATACCTAACAATCCCTGTAAATTTCACTTAAACAGGACAATAACTTTTTGAGTTATCTAGGTGACAGACACGACGAAAACATTACCTCCTTGGCGGAGGTAATTATAAATGTGTGAAGAAATTCTGGTTAAGAATTTGAGCTAAAAATATGAATATTTGATGAGACATTTTCTCAAGTACCATCAAATTATTCATGCACACCCGGAGGAACGCTCAACATCCCCTGTGTTCATTTACTTCATATGAGCCAGTAGAGCTGGACCATGACTATGTTATTTGTACAATGATGATATGAAAGTTATAATTTTTCATAAATGAACACATTTTGCGGGTTTGACGGTGTCATAGTTTTAATATGTTTAAATTAGGATGAAGGTAATCTAAACTAGATGCGAATACAGTGAAACCCTGCTAATCCGCACCTCAACAATCCGAAAACATGTCTAATCTGCAACGTTGATTATTTTGCCAAGTGCAATCCGTAAAAAACTCATTTCACGGATTAAACTAGAGACTTGCGGACTGCGCGTCTTCGCAAAACATAAACCGCAACATAGTCTATTTTCTCGGATTGCAGCAAATAAGTTCGTAAATTGCTGGAAACTACCCGGCTGATTCGTAACAGAAGCTTCGCATTTTACGGATTAGCCTGGCGGCGGCCAAAATGAATCTTATACAGGTTATTTTACAATCCGAAAAATCTCTCTATAATGCATAATATTGCAAAATACCGGAGTTTTTTTCTAGATTTGAAAGTACCCGCATAATCCATAATCCCTGCTAATCCGAATAGGTCTTCCCTCGTGTCTTGCGGTTTAGCTGGGTTCCACTTTACAATGTACTGGAGTGTTCGCTTCACAATTTTATAAATGGTATGTAGGTTCGCTTCATTAGATATTAACTATCTTCAATTTATTATATATCAGTTGAATTCTCTTTACAGTTTAAGGAATTGAAAGTCAGATGCAGCATTAATATTGATTATATTTTAGTCCAATATTGATGTTAGTTATACAGTTCAGTAAAGTAAAGCCACACTATTACTATGAGTAAATATCTCTTATCCAATATCCTTATCATAACAGAGAGTAACTTCGTCCTACGTACGAGTTAGTTACTAACGGCGGTAGTACGGTCAGTGGACGCCCTCTCAGTGTTGGGGTGAGCCGTTTCTTTACGTTTTATGTTACAGTAAAATTGTGACAGTATTTTTATGAAGCCCTTTCGAGAGGGCACTGAATATTCATCCAAATGTACTGACGAATGAAGTTCTATTGAAGCAGGAGCTTATAAAGCATTCTAAAGTATGTAATATCATCTTCTATCCAATTATTATTATATTTCTCGGTTAAGACTCCCTACCCATAGAGTACACTGTGATCCAAAGAGAGGAAGGAGGAAAGAAGGGACATAAATAATGCCGAGAAAAACATGTAACCCACGTACAAGTCATCGCTCATGGGAACAGCAAGTCAGAAAAGAAGAGGAAGATCAGAAAAAATCATGCGCAAGCAGGAGTATGAAAATGGAAGGAAGCTAAGTAGGCAAGAAATACAGACGCTCTGAAGGCCTTTCCTCTATCCAAGAAATGAATGTTTCATTATATATAATCTGCTGCTGAGATGAGTCAGATTAAGAGATAGAGAAGTTATTTATGTGCGCTACAGGTAGTTTGGTGTAAGCGGAGTCATATGCAGGGCAGACGTCTATTATATGAAAATTCATTATCCTAATGAAATGTATCTCAGTCAGACTATGATTTCGAATAGAAAAATTGCTAGGCACTGTCAATATTGTTTGTTCGTATTGTGCATATCAGACGGAGTGCTAAACCGCATAGTTCTCTTCCCCCCCGGCGGTGGCAGCTGCCCTATAGGTGCGTCGTTACACACAATCAAAGAGGGACGAAGATAATCGAGAGGTTCGCCACGTTTGAAGAAAGATTTTTTTTTGTCAAATTTTGACAAATTTACAAATGATTAAATAAAGTTTCTACTGAAGAGCCAAATTTAAAGAAAGAATCACCGACCCAATCCTCTATATCCTACTAACATCATGGCAATAGCTCAAAGAGGCCGGGGTGTTAGTCCCGGTGTCTCTTTGAGAATGGGCCTCTTGGTTCGTCTTCTGCCGCCTATCTAATCTAATCGATTACGGCTTTAAATTACAGACTTGTTAGTTAACTGAACTCCCCTCTTTGTAAGGTTTTTGGGCGGGGATTGTTACTAGTTTACATATTAATTTCTTTGAGAATAAGGATTTGGTTGATGATCACTTCCGTTTCTGCAGAAGTAAATCAGTCAAAGGTAAGTTTCTTGTTTCCTATAGCAAAATTAATAAATTTCTAATGACCTTGTGAGCTAAAAATTTCATTTACTTCTTTAGTATTGCAGTTAGAGAGTTAAAAAAAAACCTTTGTTGGTATATATTAATTAAGGGATTCCTCATCATTATCATTCATTATTAAATGACTGAAATGTACAATGAATGCGGTAAGCTCGGTTAAGCAAAGTTAAATATAATCATACATTATTCATACGTGAAAGTAATATACGGCTGGAGAAGTTTATACCCACACTTAAGAATATTGGCTCGTGATATACCAATGAACACACGTGCAACAGCTATGCTTGTAACGCCTGATTTGCTCTTGTTTACGTACAGGTAAAGCTGTTAACAGCTGCAGGGACGCGGGTGGTCAAAACAGAGGTAATAGGAGAATGAAGCTGTTATGTGTAACGGTTTGTCTCCTATAACGGCTATTCTGAGCGCAGGCGTCCCTGCCATTGTAACAGCTGTAGCTGGAGACCGTTAAAGTTTCGATTGGACATATAGTAAATATGAGTAAAAATTGTTGATGGTGAGATAACATATGTAATGAAGGAAACAAAATGTTGATATGTTCGAAAGTATATGATAGAATTTTAACTTTGATTGCAGAGAGCAAAAGTGATTCGATACGAGGTGAAAATCTAGAGAAAGCAAAATTTACTAATTGAGGCACACTCTCAAAGTAATGATTACGAGCCCTAGCTATAAGTATTTCTACATGTGACAGCAAATTAAAATTAGTCTACCACAAACGTTACAACGAAAAAAAAAATCACTCCTCTCAAATGAATATACTTTCTCTTCTAAAAATCCAGTAAAACCACAAATTGACAGCACATCCATTCAATTATTAGATTGGTCCTATGGACGTGTTATTATAAATTAAGTTGATCGATATGACGTTGAAGCCTTGAACAGAACCCTATTGGAACAACCTGACACTGGAAAAGATGTGTGCGCTTCACACCAAAGACTGCGGCCAAAGCACGTTTAATTTACCACACGCTCTTCAGCATATCAATACTATACTAAAACTCTGTGAACCTTGCTTGCTTGTTTATTTACCTGCTTGCGTCTTGTTTGACACCGCTTCTTCGCTTTTAGACGGGAAGAAATTCGAGGGATGAAGATTTAATTAGCTTTAGATACCTAAGCGGCAGTAGACTGACTGTATCTGTGATACGGAATTTAACACTAATCTCGCCTGCAAGAACGGGCACGCTGGAAATATAACGTAACATATAAACTGACTTTGCTTGCAGCCCCGGGGGTTGAATATTCGTTAGAGAGGCAAAGAATCTGTTGATAGTGAGCTGTATGGGCAACTCCTTGACGGGCAGGAGAGGACGGCCGAATACCGCGGGCGGTCAATGACAAGCTAAATAACACCTACTTTAGTGCGAAATCAAAGACGACTCAATGGGTCACGGGTCGTCTGGTTTCACACTAATGATCAAGCAGCAACTTCACTCAGTAGTGATTATATTTATACTAACATATAATTTTGCGCTACAGTGAGTTTCTGTTTCAGCCCGAGGTTATCTTCATGTATGATATATGCGCATCGTCCCATTAATATTATTAACATTATGTCATGTAGCTTGAGATTCTGTCTGGACAACAAAAAATGATCCATTAGAGGAAGAATTAAGGCACATACAGATTTTCTACAGAAACGAGGATCCCATGTACAGGGATGCTCACTTAGGTGACGAGGACAACGTCACCGGGACTTTGTCCGAAAGTTCTGTAAGTAAGTACGTAGAATAACTGCACATAAGGGAACAAACAGTTGGCAAAGAAAATCTCCCTCAAAGGCTTGTTTACCCACACTTGTTTGGGGAAAACTACAGGAAGTGGCACCACTGGTCCGCTGTGACGTAGGTAACCCCGAGATTGTGGTAACAACATGCCTTTGCATTAGTCAAGATTGACATCCCTTCTTCTCTGCATCGCTTTCGTAAATCCCAAAACACATTTAGAGAATAACGACACATAAAACTACGCAAAGAAAAAGCGGAAATTCGCAAACACTGTAAAGACGCCAGTCACATACAGAGTAGACGGAGAACAATCACATGTTCTCGGATAATTGCAGCTGATGTTATATCCTTTAGACGTACACTTGTATCAACAATGGAGACAGTTAGAGTACGATTCGTAGTTAATTTTTTTTGAAAAAGGTTTTTACAGTCAGTTGATTTTTAGCGTCAATATTAAAACACAGTTTCCAGCCTCTATCAAGCACTTCCACTTGCTCAATTTGGTTTCCGTCCTTTTTATACCAGAGCTCCATCCCTGTGTCCCTATCTTTATCATAAGCCCTCCACGTTTTGTTACATCGCGGTCGCCATTGTTCCCACTTCCGCCTTGCACCTGTCAGCAGATTGCGGCTGCGCTCTATCACAGAGTTAACCCTTTCGATGTAGTCCAGAATTGTGTCTGATACTTCCCCGTGCTTCAAATAGTGATAAACGAGCTGAACAAGGTGTCTGAAACGTGAGTTTTGAGATGGAGAATTTTCGTATTCCTGACGCAGTTCGTTGAAAACTGAGTCTACGTAGTTACTAGGCAAGTAATTCATGACGTTGATCAGAGCTTCGTCGATATTCGAACTTATTGCTCGTTCAGGGACTCCATTTTCCCGCTGCCAATTTTTCAACATATCTGACCTTCTTCGCATTCCAATTCTGTCTCGTTCGTTTGTGAATCTTCGCAAAGCAAAGGTGTAGGCTGCAATGTACAGTTCAAAATAATTAGAAAACAACATGGCATCTCTTGGCGACTTCTTTTTCGCATAATCTATGGCTTCACGGACCAGCTTATCGTAGTCGAGGTAGTCCTGAAGTTCACGTCTTGTCCACTTAATGGTTCCAATCATGTTTTGTTTTCTACCACTGATCATTTTCGCTCTAATGCTCTTCCTAATACCTCCATAATTCTTAAGATCTTCGGCTTTAATTTTATCAAAAATTTCGTTCAAATACCGGATCAAAGCATCATTTATATCTGTTTCATTGCGATGGTTAGCAGGAGGTTTTGTTGGCTCTCGAGGCGGTTCGGCACCACCTTCCGAAGGACAATTTGCATTAGGATTTCCTGTCCCTGAAATGTCAGAGGGTCGAGTGACATCTGGGATAGCAGTTACCGTTACTGCTTTATCGTCTCCTTGTCTCCAGAGGGGGGAAGTTGCCAAGAGTGCTCCCCCTGTAATTGCTCCTCCTCCAATTGTTGGAACAACAACTGAGTGCAATACTGAACGAGCAGTCAGCAACAAGAGAATCTTTGATAGAAAAACCATCGTTTCTCCAAAGCTCTTGACTTCTTTAACATACAAGGGGGCTGACTAAAGAAGTTTTGGTGTAGTTTTTATCAATTGTTGCCCTTATTTCATACTCAGTTGAATATGTCGTCCGAAATAGACCACACATTTATGGAAATCTTCAGTGTCATAAATGAGAAGATTTAAAAAGAGCTCGAACGTTAACATTTTTCAGTAAATTTCCATAGCCAAGGTCCCTTTCAGAAATTTAAACTTACCAAAATTGAATCAGAAAAGAACAATAGTTGGGACTTTTCCACCCTAAGAACTCATTAAATTTATTGCGTCAGATAGTATTTCAATTTCGAACTGGAGTTCTTTCAAAGCATCAACACATTCGGAGTTAACACATAGCATTTCTTAACAAACCAGGGAGTAGGTCTGAGTCTATTATCGTAGTTGTTATGTTTGTTGCTTCTCCAGCCTCAGATCCAGCGATGTCTCCGGCAGTGAACGCAAGGGATAATCCACCTAGAATAAAAGACATAGAAATGCATAACTGAAATGATTCCGCAAAAGTGCACGAGGTTGAAGTTAAAATACATACAGCTATTAAAATGTATTTTCAGTAAGTAAAATTTCTATGCTAAAATCAACGGACATAATAGTAGTTTTTTTTTCTGAAGAGTGGATATCGCCGACATTGGCACTTTTCTTGAACGTCCGAGTCTGCATCCGCGGATGTAGAGATAGTAACAACCGCAATCGCATCCGCGGATGCTAAAACTGTAAAATCCACCAAAAGATCCGCAGATGTCCAAAAAATGACATCCGACCCATCACTATTGCTGGTTGAATATGACATACGAACAAAGAGTTAAACTTTGATTAATAACGAATTTGGCATTTATGTACATAGATGAATTTAGATGTATGTTCTCAACAAGGGCTAAATTAACTTACTTCAAATAAAGAGCTATAAAAACTTTGAAAGGATGTGAAAATATGATATTCTTAAATTCATCCAGGCATTTTTTCTGACAACTTAATTATTAGCTAAAATCACACAATTTCAGGTCAGCTCCCCGGTAGCAGAAGCATAGGGTGCTGAACTCAAGACACTGGACGTTAGAAGTTCGGATGCCAACCCAGGCAAGCGAGCTCTTGTGGGGCTTAACGCGTTGACTCAGCGTTTGATAGGAATCTGCACAGCAGCAGCGGGGGTACTCAACTCTCTCAAATAGGAGGGTGAGTGGTAGGAGGGGCACAGGCTGTTACATAAGAACATTTCATCGGTTGCGTAATAGCTCTTGACGATCCATGATCGAAATCTGCCGTACTCTCCCCTGAGGCTAGTTGGCCTATATATGTATATGCGGCATAAATTACTGCTTATGAGTCTCTCAGTAAGTGGTGCGATGTAGTTGATTTGAACCTACGCAGATTTATGATGTAAATTTTAGATTACTCAGCTCCAATTTCAAAATTCCCATGTAATTTATTGTCAACAAAGATACGGTTGATAAATGAGTGAGCACTTCGTAACACGCTACCTATGGTACTGAAACACTATGTACCTCATTTATAACTTACTTTAGAGGAATTTTGCAAGTAGAAAAATTGACATCTATCAACTGAGGTAAGGATATTAGACGACACGAGATCATTTTGCGGTATTTTTCAGGAAAATAATGATAAAAATGAATGATATATTGTCTAGTTAATGTCCATACACAAATTTATCGTAATGATACAAGCTTCTTTTCTTGAGATACTAGAGAGGGGGAGGGGGGATGCGAAACGCTTATATTACTACCGGCGATACAGCTAAACGTTTTATAAAACTATATAAACTTTCAAGACCCTACATAAATCAGTGTTCAATTTCACAGAGTCATATTTTACTAGTTTTATCTAAAACAATCATTGGATTGCACTTGTCTTAGTGCAGTAAGCTCCCATAGACACGCAAAAGTCTTTCCTCTTCAGCACTAACTAAAGAGCTTGACTTAGATGGCTCGCGTTGACATTCTGCGACCTCGTAGTATATTGCTGACCTCTCATACATTTTGACAGATAATTTTTTTTTTCAAAGCAGTGTAAATACCTTGCATCGGAATGTCAAATATATTTACGAGTGATATCAAGTATTATGATGAAATAAACTCTCAGAATGTAACTCCTGCGAAATTAGTGGCTAGCGATTTTATACCCTCTACGAAGTTGTTCAAATCCTGTTATGCTGGCTGACTTTTGATTTCTATTTCTTTTAAAACTAGGCCAATTAGCTGTATTAATTGGTGAAATTTCAGTTTCACCGTACGCGTTTCATGACTATGTATTGCATCTAATGGACAATATTTGCAAAACGAAATAAAAATATGTATGTGTATATACAGTATAACCAAAGCAAACACTATTTTGCAGCCAGAAATGAATTCGTTTAAGCAGTATAATGATTAAATAGTTAACTAGAGCACTCCGAGAGCGCATAACTCCACCAAGCAAGGTAATTCGGTGTAACAAATAATTCTAATTGTTCTGAAACCACAATTTCCTTTGTGCCAACACCACAATCTAATCATTTGTGCCTTTTGACAGAATTAACAATATCAGTAAAAATCTAGAAGATCTGTTCATAAATGTTTCAGTTATGCTGCTAACAAACATTCTTAGAAACATTAGTCAAGTAGACAAACTGACCAAAATTTAGTCTTTTAATTTGTGTCACTTAACATTACTAAACACTCCTGTAAATTTTAAAAAGACCTGTACGTAACTTTTTGAGTTATTTTGCTAACAGGCATACTATCAAACACAGGCACAAACAAATGAACAAACAAACAAAAAAACAGACTCGAAATTTGGTGATTCACTCACCGTAATAAATCTCTAGCAACTCATATAAATTTCATAAAAATCCGTCAATAACTTTTTGAGTTATGGCATTAAGAAATATAACGTAGACAAACAAACAGATAGACGGATCTTCACCAAAAGTTAATTTATTCCTCCTACCATACCTACCAATCCCTGTAAATTTGGTTAACATCCGTTCATAACTTTTTGAGTTATCTTGGTGACAGACAAATGAAAAAAGATAGACAACCTCGACGAAAATATAAAGTCCTCTTCGGTGGTAACAAATCAGGTAGCTAGTCCAATGTGCAGTATATTGTTTGGTTAAATCACAATCACCCAACAGCAAAAGTAATAAAACGGCGTAAATGCAAATGCTTTGTAGCAGTGTTATGGGCGATATCAGTACAGCATCAGAGTTAGGAATGCCGCATTCTCAGTGTCTTCGATAGACTTCTTGACAGCTCCGATTTGCTATTGTCGAATGCAGTATACCTGCGTTAACATTTTTTGAAGATCGATAACTTTGATCGTTTCATGATGCCCTGAAGTGAACTTTATTACGACTGACTCACTCATTTTCTTGCACTTATTATATTCATCTAACAAAAAGTAAAATGTGCTTTAAAACGTTAAAATTAAGTTGTTTAGAGTCAATATCAGACTTGCGCTTGAAACTATTATTTGAAGTAAAATGCAGCTATTTTGTTTACCAAAACATTTCGCGCGAAGAAATCAAAGATCAATTTTCAGAAATCTGAACTAAAGGTTTGATCACGATAATAAATACTTTATTAAAAACTCTATCCCTATAGTAGCGGGAGGTAAAAATTTAAGCGCATTTAACTCAATTTAATGACGGTGCCAAATTTTATAACATGTGAAGGCAATTTATTCCAGAGGACTTGAAATGTAACGAATAACGAAGTAACGGTCGTTAGTGTGACGAGCAACGGTGTCTCCCTAAATTTAATAGAACTAACGGTAACGATCACCGATATTGTGTAACGGTGCCCAACTGCCGCCCACCATTGCCCATTTTCTAAATTTAATAAAAGTGACGGTAACGATCACCGATATTGTGTAACGGTGCAAAACTGCCGCCCACCATTGCCCATTTTCTAAATTTAATAGAAGTGACGGTAACGATCACCGATATTGTGTAACGGTGCCCAACTGCCGCCCACCATTGCCCATTTTCTAAATTTAATAGAAGTAACGGTAACGATCACCGATATTGTGTAACGGTGCCCAACTGCCGCCCACCATTGCCCATTTTCTTCAGCCTAAGCCAACGGAGACCAACATCATATGATTCGTATGCAGTATCAGCGTTAGTTGCAGCGTAAGGAAGAGTTAGCCCTGGGCATGGATTCCTTAAATTATAGCACTCCATGCCCTGTGCGGTGTAGAATTAGCGAGATAAACGCTGGCTAACTGAACTAGCGCTTCTGGAAACAGCGCTAATAGAATGAACGCGAACTAGAATAAGCGCTAATCGTAGTAAGCGTTAACAGGAGTTAGCATGAACGAGAATGGATGGTAACCGGAATGACCTACCATAACTTCGTGTTACCCAACCTATTCTAAACTACCTAACCTAATATAACCTACCCTACGCGTAACAAACATATTCTTACATAGCCATTAACTAGTTATTTTTGACTCATAACACGCGTTCTGATAAGTGTTTAGTCCTATTAGCACTCATTCCAGTTTGCGGTTACTCTTCTGGCGCTTCTTCCAGTCGCGCTCGATTAGTGATCGAGTGGGGGTTCAGCCCGCCCTGTTTAAACATTTGCAAGCTCTTAGTTTTGTAACCTAAACTGTCCTCATTGAGACAAATGTATGAAGTTGCGACTCACTCTGATTAGAAGAAACTCGAGGCGAAGTAGCAAGTGTCCCTCCAAGGACGAAGTCAGGGGTGCCCCTCCAAAGGTATAGGGAAGATGACGCAGTTCTTGTGGCTGCGTCAGGCGGGTTCTGTTCTCCAACTCGATCCTGAAATGGTCGCAATGATCAGCGCGAGGCACTGGCACCAGGACTCACTCTGAAGACGTTTCGATGTTGTTACTAAAACTAAGTAGCATTTGAGAGAAGCAACAGTGAATGGTACGATAAGCAGAAACAAACCAATAAAGGAAAATTGCATCTTATAAAAAATACGACTCTTCAGAAGAAGCAGGTAATTTGGGGTAAAAATGGCAAGGTTTTCGGGTAACTTTGCTCCTTTACTCCTTTATTTGTTCTCTTTACAATTTCAATAAAACAGATTAAAAATTCACAACTAAAACGAGAACGAACCTGCTAAAAGCGATATTCTCGCTTGTGAGGCTAGACGACAATGATGTAAAGATAATGATCTAATATAAGTCGCATATTACCATTGTGTAAAATATTGCCAACAAAATTGGATTAAAAGCTTAATCAGTAAAAAGAGTACTTATAAGAAGGTTACATATTCACTGTATGAATAAAATTAGTTGTGTAGGTATGATCCACTTCTACAAAGCTACTGCACTAAACACAAACCTCCCTCAACAGTTCAAATATTTCCGAGAGATGGCTAATGAGTTCCGACCTAATGTTGCTGCAACAATAGTACACTTAACACTATTGGTTAGGCTGACAAAATTTAATCATCAACGTCACTCACATACAAAAATCTTGAGCTACGTCAATTATTACTAGCAGGCCGATATAAAATGCGTCTACCGACCTACAACAGAATGGTTGGAGACAGAAATATCAATGCCAGCAGGTAAGATAAACGCTGCGGCGCTGGCCCAATTATAGAGGAATTACAAGAAAAAGACGAGCAACACAGATGGCTGTTGAATGAGCTTTCTTACAGCATAATTATATATATGGGTATATAGAAGNGAAAGGTTGGAGACAGAAATATCAACGCCAGCAGGTAAGATAAACGCTGCGGCGCTGGCCCAATTATAGAGGAATTACAAGAAAAAGACGAGCAACACAGATGGCTGTTGAATGAGCTTTCTTACAGCATAATTATATATATGGATGTATAGAAGCGGTTCACCATCTATGTCAGATGTGTTTAGAATCTTAAACAATAATAAATGAAACTTGCTTCGATCCTTAGACGAAAATAATTGCACACCAATAACTTAATGCATACTTTATATATTTCTTCGAAATTTACCAGTGTACTATAATTAAAAAGGTAACATAATAACTATATTGCAAAGTGTCCATCAGAAAATTTTAGCTGTTCATATTACGCTAAAAAAATGCCAACTTGAATATTTTACTAAGGCATAGTTTTTGTACTTAGATTTGAGCAGTTGATTATGTAATGGCACCGTTAAGTCATCAGGTACTGAATTTAAACAACGGACGCACTGGAAGACAGTAAACCTCTTCTGAATTTCAAGTCAAATATTTGGCAAATTCAATTTACTGCTTCCGACATTGCAATTGTAAACTGGAATTGAAGCACCGAAATACTTTTCAAATAGATCCACTTGTTCATGCATAGCAGTACTTATAAATTTCAAAAGAAAGCATTCATAAATGTCTCTAATTTCAATGATTTCAATTTTTGATACATGGAGGTAACTGACACAGTCGGAACATTATTATCATCTCTCTTGACATTTAAAATCACTCACAGGACATCATTGACAGCAACTTCAATTGGTCGTAATCGGTGTGCTGAAGCGCCACCCCATATTATAATATTTGAATAAGAACCGAATATACTAAAGCGTAGTATAACAGAACTAGCGATTTCTGTGTTAAAAGGTTCCTAACGGCATGAATTGCTCCTCTGGCTATGTAGTAACCCACTGTAGAGTACAATCATCTAGGATAATGTCAGGCAGGACTGGGGTTGTAAAAAGCATAAGTTTACTCTATTAACATTAGGTGTCAGACGGTTTATGCGAAGCCACTGTGACAGTCGGTCAATGTACTCCTGAGTCTCGGCTACGGCATCCAGGAAATTCATATCTCTAAGATAAAAGACAGCATCGTCAGCGCGTAATATTCCATTAGCATTAGATAGATTGTTAATATCAATATATCAATGTTATTATCATTGATATCATAGCTACAGCTATGATGAAACAAATAATATCGTCACTATTATTATTGTCACTGATACTCACTATTAACACGTATTATTGTCAATTCCAGCGTGGCCTACCTACAAGAGAAATGTCCCAATCATGAAAACACAGAAAAAGACGCACAAATACGGTACCCCAAGGTATCCCGCCGCGTCGGCAAAGCCAGCCAGGGAAGAAAGGTAGAAAACAAAAATGTCTATCAGTAGGAACGCTGATAGGAACTAAAGTTAACACAAAAGATACGTAGTTATAAATTATAATTAAACTCATATTGTTGGAATAATGATTTTCAGTACCCACTAAACAAAAGGTATACAGGGGAGATGGGCACAAGCAGTCAATGGGAAAGCACGAATAACGGCGACTATAATTTAAGTAACAGCTACTTGCATTGAGCTTAATTATTTCATTTAAAAAAGATCAAAATTGCTCTTCCTAGCCTGTCCGATCATTGTCGTTAAGTCTATTTTACTACTAGTTATATTTTCGCACCTACCTACAATTCATTCTAACTTCTGAAGACTCGCCAGACTCTGATTTTGTACAGAAATTCAGATTAGCATTGAGCAATGCATTACCAACTGTAAGTCCGTTAAAGGATTGGTTTAGACTTCAGAACATCTTTTGTTTGATGAAATAACGGGTATACATAGGAAGAAAGCCCCGCGAGGAAAATAAGCTCCGGTAAAAAATGCCGAGGAGGAAAAAACCCTACCTCTCTCCTAATGTACATTTACTGCCCTTAATTAGTTATTTTGAAGTAAGATATTTTATATTAAGACTACATATATCGAGTTTTTTCTAATTTAACGCAGCCTAATTCAACCAAATCTAACTAAACAAAATCTATTCTGACATAACATTACCTAGCTTCTTCTATCGTAACTTCACCTAATCTGACCTAACCTCAGCAAACTTTGAATGAATGTTTTTTTTTAAGCGCGATTTATAGATAGAATCAATGAACGCCTTCCTAACTTTTCCTAATGGTTTGAATCTTTGTGTTATTAACTAACTTTTCGTGTATAAGCAATTTTTGTCCAATAGGACCAGGAAGCAAAGAGTGTAAAGAGATGACCCAATGAGACTTAAATAAAACTCAGCCGTGCCCGCATGTAGTCAAATGACGTCACACCGACGAGCAGAAGTATTTGACGTTCGGACCTCAAGCCTTCGTAGGTTGGGATTTTTGTCTTGGCCAAAAATGTAAACAGTTTGTGGGAAACCACATTTCACATTTAAAACTTCACGTTTGAGCTCCCACGGACAGGTAATACAACCCAAATGAAGCATTTGCAACACCGGGAAGCCCAAAACGCTGCTAAAGGAAATCCAGCAAAAAAACATTAACTGCCGACTTAAAAGCCTGCAGGCCA
>LQNS02278187.1:25896377-25912111 GCA_001587735.2 Parhyale hawaiensis | reverse complement strand
TTCTTGCGAATGTCCATCTCTGGTGAAAACCAATTTTCTGACTCCCACTACAGATCGCTTCATCCTGATGACCGTTACAACATTAGGGACAATAGATTCAACTTACCAGTAGTTAGATGGGTAATGGAGAAGCCGTTTGCTATATTCCAAAGCAGACTGGTGTATAATCAATTTCCTAACATGCTAGTCGAGCCCATGTCCCATCAATGTTTTAAAATTATTCATCGAAAGACCGTTTAAATCACTACAATAATTGAAAGCTTTTGACGTATGTCTCATAGGCAATTTTTGCTTTGAATAGGGTTGATCTAATTTCAATTCTAGCTAGTATTGTGTCCAATGTTTCTTAAATGTTATTTTCAGAGCAATAAAGTGTAAGTGTAAAGGTGTACTCGTGCAATATGTGTTAAGCACTCGAAACACAAACCAACAATAGCCGCAAGGACCGAAAATGTTGCCAGTATACAGTTTGTGCAGTTATGATAAAAATTCTGAAGCCAGTATCACACGCTAGCCATCAGAACGAGTTTGCTAGTTGTGACCGATGTCTAAAACATGCACCCTGTCGGTGTTGGGCAAAAATTATGACTGGAGCCTGTTGAAAGTTCCTCAAGTTTTCTCATAGGTAAAACCTGAACGTTTGACACTATTTTTGACTCCATTTCCACCACAGTTGCTGATGCAACTTGTAAAAATCCACATTATTGTTTTAGGTGAAAAAATCACGGAAATCAGCCCAAAAGTTATGGATAAAAAGCGGAAACATATTAAATGAGTGTTCAAGAAAATATACGAGTATACTCAGCTAGGGTGACTAGCTGAGTATTAATTTATTTGGGGGTAGCTTGAAGAAAATAACAGGCGCTCTTTGCAGCAGATGGATTAGATAGAGTATCTAATGATGGAAGTGTACAGAATTTTTCATTGTTAGAAATGAAAATAGGAGAAGCTTTCCTGACCTATAAGCTTAGAAGGAATAAAAATTTCGCTGTTGAATTGATTTTGCTTGCAACTAAAGACCACCAGGTGGTCTGTAGTTGTAAAATCGGTCCAGTAGTTTTAAAAAAGATGCGATAGGAAAAGCAGTTCGTACTAATTGATCGCAAACAAATGGCGATCAACAACTGTAAAACTCATAATCTTCCGTGCAGTGTTTCGTAGACTTTAGTAAAGTACCAGCGGAAATTCAGATACATATTTTTAGGCAAATTATTTCTTTAGAGTTGGTTATGAAAATTAGAAAGTTGCCAACATCTGACCTTATGTTGTCCACTTCAAATCCGTCCGTCTCTCTTTTTGGACTCTGATTCCTTTACAGTCATTGGGATTGTGCTAAGTATGGTATGACTCAGCCCTCAGGGGCATATTGTGGCGGGCCCTTTCCCTGCCACAATATGTTTGCGCATCACGCACTCAAGGTTCCCGAGTGTCTTATCCCCAGGAGATGTTGCAGCTTGCCACAGTTCCTGCTGACGAGGTTAGTATTGTAGAGTTAGGTAGGTTCTCTACTTCCCTCTTTCTGCCCCGTGAGGTGGACTGTCGACGGAGGTAGCCGACCTGCTACACGGGATATCTAGTCTCTCTCGATTGGAAGGACCGACCACTTGAGTGTCTCCTACAATACTTTGCGCCTTTTTTCTTGCCTGTAGTAGCGCACTGAGCCAACAGAGTTTTTCCGGCAGAAATGCCGAGATAAAATATTCCTACTGATGAAAAACGTAACGTTATTTTCGGTTGAGCTTCACTCTTGACTCGCCTCGCTGCGTCTAGGGTGGTTAAACACTGAATATAATAATAATAATAATCGTATGACTCACCTCGGTCAGTATCAACTTTGACGGTACCCCCGCAGTGGGATGCGATCGATATCCAATGGTTTCGTCACCTGGAATAGATACATAGAGACATTTGAACGACAGCCTTAACCCTTATTGGGACGGGAGCGCCCCACCATTTTAAGAGCATGACATTTTCATCGCAAAATTATGGCCAAATTAGAAGACAAAAAAAGAACGACGAAGTCTCATCGTCTTAAAAAAATTGAACAAAAAAAGTACTCGTATTATATACTGCAAAGGGTGCCTTCATATAAATACCTGGGCCTAACAATTGACGATAATTACCTTATTTGACTCACATACAACCATATAGACAGTCAACTGTCTAGAGCTCGAGGAGCAATTTATGCTTTCAGGGGTCTTTTATCGCAAAAACTGTTAGTCTTATTATATTATGCACTGGTTTATTCTCACTTTATTCAGAACACCAGTTTGGGGAGGAGCATCAGCCCAGTTGATACATCCGATGAAAGTTAGGATTAATGATGTCCTGAGAGTAATTTTAAATGTGAAGCGAAATATTGATAATATACCTGCTATGTCTTTCAATGTCATGTACGTAGAACTTGGTTTGTTGAAATTTAAAGATGTGTATGACTACTTTCCCCAGAAATTTATACGAAAGGCCCTAAATCAAGATCCTGATTTATATTTGAAGTATTTTAGAGGCCTTGTGCCAGTACACAGATACGATACTCGAGAAAATAAACTGAACCTCCCAAATGTAAGGCTTGAAGTTCAGAGAAGGTTTGTTGTCTTCCAATCAGTTCGCTGCCTTAATTCAATGCATGACGAATTGTCGCAGCCAATGCTTGACCAAACACTCAAGATCGAATACAAAGAATTAATTCTTAACAGGTATCAAAGCTAGCTGATTATTCACTAAAGTTTTTTTTCTATTGCTTGTTGCATCATTTTGTGATACTCAGAATACAATACAAGTGAATACTTTGATAGTACAAATGACTGCAATATCATTTATAGAATTTCGCTAGTTTTTAAATCATGACATGTATAAAAAGCCCTAGAACTATGAGAAATTATCTGTGTTGTTAGTATTAGTTTAAATAGTTTTTTAAACTGTAGAATGGCGGCAGTAATTTATCCATGTTTAGAGTATTTGATGAATTATACGTAAATTCAGAGAAGGCTGTCAATTTTTTTTTAGGTAGTGCGGCTGTTATAGGTTATTGCTGCCGTAATTGTGGATGTGTCTCATCGTTATCCTTTAACAGTTGCTAATTATTTCTTGTGCTTCAGTTGAATCCCACCACAAAGCCTTTTTTTCCTCAAGGAGCTATGTTGCAATAGCTAGAATATTTCTTTTTTAAACCTAGAATGAAAAAAATACATTCTTGGTATCTTTCTAATTTGTATATCTGCGTTTGAAAATAATTTGTTATATATATATATATATATTTATTTATTTTTTCTTTTAACAGCTGACTTTTTTGACTTCGATGATAGATAGCCTCACAAGCTATACCATCGCCTTTAGTAGGCTTGGTCTCGTTTTAATTTGTCTGTTTTTAGCTATTAGTGCAAAGTTGTAATGAGAGAACAATAAAGGAGGAAAGGATGTACGTGCAATTGTGCATAGATATGTAAATTTTCTAGAGTAGAGACTTTCTATTGAAGAAGTATTGAGAAGTTAAATGGGTAAATCAGTATATAAATATATGCAGTCAAGACATAGGTATATATCATTAATTGGTGTTGGCAAGTCCGTCCACAAAATTCACACTACTTTTTACGCGATCTGTGTTGCTACAAATAAGTGCATGTTCGATTAGGTCGTCAACGTCAATGTAAACAATCTCACACGACTTGTCTGAAACGCAGACAAGAATTTCAGCTTCGTCCCTTTGAATCGAGTGGTTTTCTGCTGCTAGAAACAGCCCCATTATTTTGACCAGACTCAAATCTCCATTTTGGGGACTACGTTCATGGCAGTCTCACGGGTAACTGATTATGAGTCAACTAGTGGCCGTGCCGTCATTATAAATGACGGCAAAAAATTAACACTTCACCAAAACCCCCGACGTCTTTTGGGCTTCCTCATTTTTCCCCTATCTAATGCTGAAGAAACAGATTCCAAGGTACCAAACTTTTTTTTCTCCTTTTTAAATCTGAATTTTCTCCTATCTTATTAGTTCTATTTTTCCCCTATCTAATACTGAAGAAAAAGATTGCAAGGTACCCCACTTTTTTTATTTTGAAATCAGAATTTTCTCCTATCTTATTCCCATAGAGCGTGACAGGAAAGATATAAATATATAAATAAATAAAAACACGACGTAAATTATTATGTAGAACTGATGTCGAGTCTGCAACTTGAATCAGCAAGTAAATTAAGTCAGGCACCGGCCTGATGGCTCCGACAATTCAAGCTTTAACGGCCTAATTTTTGCTGTCTAATCGAAAGTGCATCAAATCACAATGTATCAGTTGTTGGTAGTGACACAGATCACTTCGAAAGTATCGTGAATCGGCTTCTTGATGACCTGGTAAATGCAAAGGGGGAGCGATTTGGATAAATTTAGCGCACTGAGGGCACTTCAAGCAAGTATGATGCCAGTGATGTTGCCAATGCATGTATTTCTGTCCGTTAGCTGACAGTTTTGCTATTATGTTTCCGTCCAGCAACATGGATTTCTCGAGATTTCTTCAATCCTTGCCGAACTTATTTGCATGCACGCCCTCCTATAAGTCTTCAAATGCAAATAATATTCACTTGTTTCTAGTTTCAGTTTTACATATACAGTAGATTAGATAGTGATCGACGGACTAACAGGCCCAATCCCATAGAAGATCCGGGACCACGCTCCTGCCCTCTGTGAGCTATTGCCATTCAGAATCATAGAGATAACTGGGAAACAAGAAGAAGATGAAGAGAGTAAACTCAGCCAAAAATTAAACATGCACGCACAATTTATTGCAGCAGATTTGCGAAGCTCGGAGACTTCAAGTATAGTTGGCATGAATGACAGTGAATTGTTGGGCATGAATGACAGTGAATTATGGCTTCAATTAAGTAAGTTGGGCATGAATGACAGTGAATTATGGCTTCAATTAAGCGATGTTCCTTGGACTATTAGAAGTACAGTGTACTATAGTAGTAGTCCAGTACGAGCCGTGTTATCGCTAATTAGAAGTACAGTATACTATAGTAGTAGTCCANGGGGCATATTGTGGCGGGCCCTTTCCCTGCCACAATATGTTTGCGCCTCACGCACCCAAGGTTCCCGAGTGTCTTATCCGCAGGAAATGTTGCAGCTTGCCGCAGTTCCTGCTGACGAGGTTAGTATTGTAAAGTTTGGTAAGTTCTCTACTTCCCTCTTTCTGCCCCGTGAGGTGGACTGTCGACCGAGATAGAAGACCTGGTACACGGGATATCTAGTCTCTCTCGATTGGAAGAACATGAAAAGGACCGACCACTTGAGTGTCTCCTACTATACTTTGCGCCTTTTTTCTTGCCTGTAGTAGCGCAATGAGCCAACAGAGTTTTTCCGGCAGAAATGCCGAGATAAAATATTCCTACTGATGAAAAACGTAACGTTATTTTCGGTTGACCTTCACTCTTGACTCGCCTCGCTGCGTCTAGGGTGGTTAAACACTGAATCTAATAATAATAATAATAATCGTATGACTCACCTCGGTCTGTTTCAACTTTGACGGTACCCCCGCAGTGGGATGCGATATCCAATGGTTTCGTCACCTGGAATAGATACACAGAGACGTTTGAACGACAGCCTTAACCCTTATTGGGACGGGAGCGCCCCACCGTTTTAAGAGCATGACATTTTCATAGCAAAATTATGGCCAAATTGGAAGACAATAAAAGAACGACGAAATCTAATCGTTTTAAAAAATTGAACAAAAAAATGCTCGTATTATATACTGCAAAGGGTGCCTTCATATAAATTCCTGGGCCTAACAATTGACGATAATTACGTTATCGGTCCGTTGGTGTTGGCAAGTCCGTCCACAAAATTTACACTACTTTTTACGCGATCTATGTTGCTACAAATAAGTGCATGTTCGATTAGGTCGTCAACGTCGATGTAAACAATCTGACATGACTTGTCTGAAACGCAGACAAGAATTTCAGCTTCGTCACTTTGAATCGAGTGGTTTTCAGCTGCTAGAAACAGCCCCATTATTTTGACCAGACTTAAATCTCCATTTTGGGGACTACGTTCATGGCAGTCTCGCGGGTAACTGATTATGAGTCAACTAGTGGCCCGTGCCGTCATTATAAATGACGGCAAAAAATTAACACTTCACCAAAACCCCCGACGTCTTTTGGGCTTCCTCATTTTCCCCTATCTAACACTGAAGAAAAAGATTCCAAGGTACCCAACTTTTTTTTCCTCCTTTTCAAATCTGAATTTTCTCCTATCTTATTAGTCTATTTTTCCCCTATCTAATACAGAAGAAAAAGATTGCAAGGTACCCCACTTTTTTTTATTTTGAAATCTGAATTTTCTCCTATCTTATTCCCATAGAGCGTGACAGGAAAGATTATAAATAAATAAATAAATAAAAACACGACGTGAATTATTATATAGTACTGATGCCGAGTCTGCAACTTGAATCAACAAGTAAATTCAGTGAGGCACCTGCCTGAGGGCTCCGACAAATCAAGCTTTAACGGCTAAATTTTTGCTGTCTAGTCGAAAGTGCATCAAATCACTGATGTATCAGTTGTTGGTAGTGACACAGATCACTTCGAAAGTATCGTGAATCTGCTTCTGGATGACCTGTAAAGGCAAAAGGGGAAGCGATTTGGATACGAGCAGTGCTATCGCTAATTAGAAGTACAGTATACTATTGTAGTAGTCCAGCACAAGCAGTGTTATCGCTAAGTGCCATACATTAAGTTACTGGGTTCTACGGTATTAAAGACTCATTGAGAACTCTCATGCTTACCTTAATGAAATTGATAATCTTAACTGTTGCCTCACAATCCAAGTTGTCTGGTTTATAAGTGAATTCGAAGAAACAAGTATCAAAAATTTTAGTTAAGTAACTGAGCAATATTAAAAGAAAGTCAAGTGCAATTGTACAGGGGTAGCTTGTGTCGTCTTAAGCTCACTGCAGCCGCAGGCGATAGTCTTTTGTTCTGTGTTTTCACTTCACAGCATTGTAACACTTCGTTGTATTCATGCGGACACAACTGTGTCTCGACCAAAAGTTTCGATATATAAGTATTAGCCCTCCTATCCGCAGGCTTAGCAAGTGCCAGTAGCGGTTTCTTGTGTCATTTCCAATTCTGAGCCAATGGCAACTCAGAAAGCTGTGCACATTTTTTGTTGGTGTTTACACAGCCATCAACGCATTCGAATGCGGTGAAGTGAAAACACAGGACAAAAGACTATCGTCTGCAGCAGCCTTTGTAGATAGACAGAACAGCACTAAGTACTTAGGCTGTAAAACAATCATGACTGAATTATCCCAAACTCATACATTCTTCTTCTTTACTCTGTCTCTTTCTTCTTCTTCACTCTGTCATCTATATCCTACTAACATAATGGCAATAGCTCATACGGGCCGGGGTGTACGCCTCGGTGTCTCTGTAAGAATGGGCCTGTTGGTCTGCCTACTGCTGCCTATCTAAACTAATCAAATCACACTAATTATAGTTATACAGCTAAAATGCGCTCCTAATAAACTAGCTGGGTCGTAGCTACAGCAAGTTGACACAGCAATAATTACCTTAAGACGGAGATCATCAAAACTACCGCTTTCACTAGAGACAGAACTACACCTATGAGTGTTCCAGGGAAAGGCTGCGATAGAATGCACGTCTGTCGAACACAAGTCAGTATTTATAGCTAGCGAACTAGGTGCGGCCTAGGCCGGCTACCGCTACTCTAAACCAAAGCGAAATTTCCGATGCTAATCTACTTTGGCAGAGAGATAAGGAGCATCTGATGCGAGCTTCTAGAATAGAGTCTTTGGAGGAAAATCTTCGGTGAGAACATCCTGCGATGAGTACGTGACTCCGGTCACACGGGCATATGTGTATGTGTGGTGACGCACATGAAAGGGGAATATGTGTACGTGTGATGACACACATCACAGGGGCATATGTGTACGTGTGGTGACGCACATTTTGAGCAAACTTTATCTCTACACTCCTTAAAGTTATTCCTTGGAAGACGTTGTTTCTATTTCATTACATGAATCGTATCTAAGGGTGAGTGTATGACACAAGCAACAAAACATGACAAGGTAAATTTTCTAGACGGACAGTGACACACACAAAAAATGAAAATGAAAAACAGTACGAAGAACAGTTTACTACAGGGATGAAAACATAATAATGAGGGAAACACCTACAAGTTTCTACGAAGAGAGTTGGGGACAGCAGTAGTACGGAAGAAAACGAGCAAGACCATGGTGACCTGGGACTTGCTACTGTTTTCCGTTATGTATGTTCATGGCACACAAAAACCTACAAAACTTTGATTAAGAGGAAACTTCAAAAGGTCTCGCAGTTGAAATACATGGGAAAGGTGACAAAGAAAGAAGAGAAAATCAAGGTACAAAAACTCCCAATCCAGCTGTATGTCATGCATCTAGTACGATAATGTGATGAATGTCGATTTCCATCAGGAGCATTTACTTACAGATATTCTCAAATTTTTTGCCTCATTTGTAGGACCATATACATAGCACATTGAAAATGTGATTGCCTAGCACTAGCAACCTTTGCAATAACAATAGGTAATATAAGAGTGAGACCTTAAAGGCTTAAAGGCCCATATTTTATACGGCTGATGTAAACGCATTTCGAAACTATAGAGTACTGTGAGAGCGCTATACCTCCGCCAAGAAAGGCAACGGTAACGAAAAATTCGAATGGGTTCTGAAAGCATGATTTTCGTGGTATCACAACCAAAATCTAATCATTTGTGTCTTTTCACAGTAATAACAGCATCTGTGATTTTCTTGAAAATTCATTCATAACTTTTTGAGTTATGTTGCTAACAAACATTCTGGCAAACATTAGTCAACATGACAAACTAACTAATCATCACCAAAATTTGACAATTATATCTTATAATAGTTCTAACAATTCCTGTAAATTCACTTGGTCATTTATTCTTCGTGATATAGCTAACAACTCATGTAAATTTCATAAATATAAGTCACAACTTTTTGAGTAATGGCATTAAGAAAAAAGAAGCAGAAAAACAAAGAAATAAACGGATCTTCACCCACTAAAAGTTGTTCACCTGTTCCTCTTACAATACCTAACAATTCCTGCAAATTTCGCAAAGATCCGTCCATAACTTATTGAGTCATCTTGGTGACAGACAAATAGACAGACAAACTCAGCGAACACACCACCTCCATGACGGAGGTAACATTTACGCCTAATGTGTAGTAAAAAACAAATTGCTTTTTTGCATATTACCGAAGAAAAGGTAGGCATTATTCCCCAAAATTTCGTTCTGGCACGCTCATCTGTTATGTTGCTTTATTCAAGTGGGCAATTGCAGTGCATCCTACATAAGGAAATTAATAAGAAAATTATGATCAACCGAGGATGGTAACCATAACTATCTCGCTGTCAATTTTGACAGCGCGGGCACTCTACTGTGATTCTAGTATAAAATAGTAAACAGCATCGTATGTTTGTTTGTTATATGTTCATATATTTGACTCGTGAAGGATATAGCGCAGACGAATAAAGACACAGAACAAATCGACCGTTCGAGAAGTAATTTAATGCAAGCAAGCAGTTGTGACGTGACCTATATAGTTAGTTTTCTCGCAAAATATATCGGAGAAATGCTCGTTTCTGTCCGTTTCTCTGGGGAAGATATGTTTATCACCCGTGAACGAAGTGAGAGAGTTGATAATGTTTTCGTTGAAGATTGAAGTAAATACTTAAATATGTATATAATTATATCTGTATATCTGTCCCCCTAATAAGGGGTCGAAGGAGTTGAGCAAGCTTCATAATTTTTGTAGGGAGTTGGGGGTTGTCCAAGATGTTACCCATGCTAAAAAACTAGACCTAGCTGGCGATAAAAAATGACCGCATTGAATTTTCTTTACTGCTGCAGATCGTCCTGAGCCACGAAGCGTTCTATTTTTTTCCTATGTTATTATTGAAGAGCCAATTATTATTACATTTACTAGCTATATGTCTCCGTTTCCCGCGGGTGATGGTCTCACGCCATGAGGCGTTCTATAGAATTATTGGAGTTTGTCACTAAGATAACTCAAAAAGTTATGGACGGATAGTCAAGAAATTTTCAGGGATTGTTTGGTACGTTAGGGGAAACAGTTGATCAATATGTACTTTTGGCATTAATCCGTGTGACCGTTTGTTTATTTGTTCATTTGCCTTCATCTTGTTTTTTCCTTAGCCACATATACGCAAAAAGTTATGAACGGATCGTCATAAAATTTGGTCGAACTATTATAAATATATATAAATGAAATGATTCGATGTTTTGTGGTAATCTATCGGTCCTTTTGTGTCTTTGTCTTACTGTTTGCCTATATTTGCCAGAACATAAATTATTAAAGAGGTATCGAGCGATCTTCATGAAATTTAGAGAAACTGCTACTAGCATCACATGAAACAAGCGAGTTATTTCGGTAAAAAATGAGGAAAAATAAATCCTGGCTTCAGTACGAACATGAGTTTTTAGTACACACTGCTCTGTTTTGAGGAGGTCTGATCTCTCGGAGTGCTTCTCTAGTTGTTTCATTTGTGTCATGCACCCAACAAAAATAGAAAGATGCAAAAGATACAAAGTTAAAGATTTTCGTGATTCTAGCTTTTCTGCTGGATACTATTCGGCGAAAATTAGACCAAATTAAAAAAAAAATGGCCAAAGTGCTAATCCCTGTGCCCAAGAATTAACACACGTCTTGCTCTACCAATACTAAGCTCCAAACAGAGTGGTTATTTATCGCGGATCTCAACCCTTTCATGTAGTCTGATTCTTAGGTTTTTACTACATTGAAACTTTCCTTCCACTTCAAGATGTGCGAATTTAGTAAATACATGCAGTAATCAATGAAGCGTCAGGAATGCAATTTTTATTTTACAGTAATTCTCGTTTCCCAGCCTACCTTATTCCTTTTTGGCAAAACAAGTTTTCGTTTGAGCATAAAATTTCAATTTACTGAAGTTGTATTGTTGTGTGTACATGATACGGGACGAAAATTTTAATGAATAATGCTTTACTGCTTCCGAATAAAACTCATACTTTTTTCATATTATCTCAGGGAAAGCTTGATTGTGCTGCTTAGCTTAATTGTAAAAGAGAAAACTTATTTTTTACGAAGATTTAAGTTGGCCGTAGTCGTACATCCTTCATAAGCATATAAGTAACTTCACCACAAATTTTTCACCATCATATTTGATGGCTTGGGTACTCTAGTCTAGTTATAAACACGAGCCTTCTACCAGTATAGATATAATATATATGTAAGATTCTAGTCCAACGCAGCACACACGTGTTTACAAGTAACAGAAGATCTAAAACTATCTGCTATAAATAAAAAGAAAATACTTAAGCAAAATACAATAGCAAAAATAGCGCAGTGTTGTACTGAATGGGAAAGACAGAATTTACAGTATGTAGACACAATCAACAGTCGGTCGATAGAATCAACAGTATCCTGACGCAATCCTTTATATACTGTGTATATAGTCTGGATAATTGCTTACCATACTAGTTCTTAGCGAGAATAATCATATTGAGAAGGTTCAGATGGAAAGCCGTGCTCATACACTACATATACCCTCCGCCAATGGAGTTATTATGTGTTCACCGGCGTTTGCCGGTCTCTCTTTATTTGTCTGTTAGCTACATGACTCACAAAGTTGTGAACGGATTTTCATGCAAGACTCGGAGGAACAGATGATTAGATTTTATACTTGATCCATCCAGCAGTTTTTCTATTTGTTGGTTTGTTTTCAAAACAATTTCAAAAAGTTGCGAGCGGATCTTTGTGCAAATTCACAGGAACACTTTTGAATGTTAAAAAAAATAACTTAAGTTTGGTGATGATCGGTTTCTTACCTCCGCCAAGGAAGTAAAGTATTTATCGGGTTTGTTTGTCTGTTATTCTGTTCGTCCCTCAGCAAGACAACTCAAAAAGTTATGAACGAATCCTTACGAATTTTACAGGGATTTATTAGGCATGTCTGTCTGACAATTATCTTAGCATCATAACTAAGACAGTTTTGGACAGATTTTTGTTAAATGTACATTAAAGTAAATTACCGAAGTTTCGTGATGATTTGTTTGTTGGTTGCTCTCTTTGACTTTCTGCTCATTAGCAAAATAATTTAAAAAGTTATGACTGGATCTTCACGAAGTTCACAGGAATTTTTGTTAGTAATGTTAAAAGACACAAATCATTAAACTCTGACGATGCTGGATTGGTATGTTTGACTAATTCTTTGTCAAAATTTTTGTTAGGCGAATAACTCGAAATTATAAACTGATCTTCAAGAAAATGAAATAAGCTGTTTTTACTGTCAAACACACAATTCATTCGATTTTGATGCTGATACAAAGGAAATCAAAGTTTCAGAGCCAATTTGAATGTTTCGTTACCGTTGCCTTGCTTGGCGAAGGTATATGCTTTCAGAGTGCATTCGTTTCTTTCTGTGCCTATCTACAGTCTATCGGCAACATAACCCGAAATTTATGGATGAATTTTTATTAATTTACAGGAACTGTTAATGCCGAAGACACATTCACATTAGTACTCCCAACTAACTGTTAGGGTGTGTAGCTCACGTGTCGTTTCAATAGACATTTAAAATGGTTGGCATAGATACGGTAGCATTAATGACGTCCGCGTTTCATAGTCTTTCACTTACTTGCTAGACAAATGCATTATGTGGTCTCGAGGAAAATATGGTTGAACTAGAGAGTCTGCATGGGAGCACATATTTCCGCCAAGCAAGGAAAACAAAAGTTATAAATTACTTCTAAAACTATGATTTCCTCTCTATCAGCGTCACGACCTGGTCACCTGTGCCTTTAGAAAGTAATAAGATATTATGTGCTTTTTTTGAGGATAGGTCCCTAGGTTTATGAGTTATATTCTGACAAACATTTTATCAAACATTAGTCAAAGACATAAACGGACAAGCCGATCATGACCATAATTTGGTCATCTATGACTTTCAAAATTTCTATTAATTCTTGCAAATTTTATGAAGAACCGTTCATAACTTTGTGAGTTATGCTTCTGACAAACGTCAGTCAAACTCACCAATGAAACAACAGATCATCTCCAAGAACTGATCATTCATATCTTCTAGCATTTTTGATGATTCCTATAAATTTTGCAAAGATCCGTTGAAACGCATTGAGTTATTTTGCTAACGATCATAAAATCAAACACAGCAACAAGCGAACTAAAAGATCGTCACAAAAATGTGGTCACTTACTCTTCGTGATCTACATAACTCGTCAAAATTTCATAAAAGAATTCGGCATAATTTTTGAGTTAATGCATTAAGAAACTAGAGCATTCTGAGAGCGCATACCTCCGCCAACTGTAACTGCCTTTTGATAGCATTAATATTTTCTACAATTTTCCGAAGATCCGTTTTTAACGTTTTTGAGTTATGCTGTAAACAAACATTATGACAAACATAAGTCAAACATACTAAGGAACCAAATTGATCTGCTCCAAAATTTAATCACTTATATCTATTAACATTACTGACCCCTTCTGTATATTTCATAAAGATCCATTCAGGACTTCTTCAGCTGTTGCGCTAACAATCATGAAATCAAACACAGCAACAAGCGAACTAAGAGATCATCACAAAAATTTTGTCATTATTACCCTAACAACTCGAGTATATTTCATGAAAATGAGTTCATAACTTTATTATTTATGGTATTAACAAAAATGATGCAGACAGGCAAAAAAAAAAAACGGATGGACTGATCTTCATCAAAAGTTAAGAATCTGTTTCGCCTAAAATGCCAACCAATGCCTGTCAATCCCGTTGAAATCCATCAATAACTTTTTGAGTTATTTTGGTGACAGACAGACAAAGGTACTAAAAAACAGCCACACTCGATGAAAAGATAACCTTCTTGGCCGAGGTAATAACCGTACAGCACCAATTAACTGTTGTATTAAACAATTATGAGATGATGATATGCAGTCTGTAACTTAAATTAGATTTACACAAAGTTTTGCAAATGATTCAAGTATTAACTGCAATAAAATTAGAATACTTGCGTTTATGCGCCCCCCCCCCCCCCAAAGAAAAAAAAATAGAATAAGTAAATAAACATGTGAAGGGCAAGCGCAGTTTCTCAAAATTTAGCGCTAAGCGCAAACACAGGGTGGGTGCTAAAGTTAAAGGATTAGTGAAAAGCATTTAATATGAGAAAATTAGCACACACACAGCAATGTATTACTACATAACTCATTGTATTACTCAATGATTCGAATTAAAAAGGACTGCATTCAAAGGGTTGGAATATAGTGTGATCTTTGATTTTTGGTGCAGAAGGGCACGAAGTGTCTCCAACTTTCTACGTTATTTCATTGGCAAAATATAGACAATTCCGTAGAAGTGGTAAAATATTTTTTGGTGCTCTGTGCCTGAGAAATCCATATTTTTGACAGCAAGTTGCCGAAAACAAGCAAAATTTACAGAGCGGTGCTGAGGGCGCCATCTTATCGTTACCCAAGTGCAGCAGGCAGCCGTGGTTATCTGGGGTGAAGCGAACGTTCAGTGCAGCGAACGTATAACATTTGCAACTGCCACTGGTGTGACTCATGTTCACATGTAAGTTTTTTATTTAGTTGTTCAACTGGCGGCAGAGAATCCCTCATCCATATTCAACCCATCTTTTGTAATACAACGATATAACCTCAACCGAGGGTTGTTAATTTTGATCCATAGAAATAACTCATTACAATATATCCATGGTTATTATGATTACTGATATTTGTCGCTCGCAGTGAATAAGTGCACCATGTTCCGTTCTTCCTTGTACAAATGACGGTATCTCCAAATACCAGCTTACTTCTCCTCCTTGCGCTTCTCATACTAGCTCGAAAGACTACACTGCCGGTATCTGTTGACTCTTCTGCTGCTGTACCGTAAGATTATAAAATACTAGAACCATTGAAGCAAAAACCCAGCAGCAATGTCTATCTCTAAAGCCTAGGGCAGAATTTCAGGAGGTTGTCGCACTGACATATACGACTTTCTTCTTAAATTTGAAAAGTTTCAGTTTATAATAAATGTATACTGCCTCATCTTTGCCATCGTAGATCGTTCAAATATTATCAGTCATAAGAGTGCAGACTGTAGTCACACCATATTTTAATAATTCATGCATTTTATTAAAGATATACAAACTTTTGAGTCTCTGGAAGTTCTACTGTTTTCGCATATTTTTAGTGATTTTTTACGTTTATTTTTTTTTTATTTATGCCTTAGCCATAGTTTTCTCTTTGTTAGCAAGGTACTGTCAGTAAAAATTGATGTCTTCATCGCATACTTTATCCTTCTTGCATGCTCGCTTTCTTACATAGGAGAATGAAACTTGTTTTTGATGCGCAATGTGAGTCGTTAAAACAGCTAGGAAGTAACATCACTGCTGCAACACCGGACGATACGCCAGCTGCGACAGACAGATATTAATCTATCTACTATATAATAATTCACGTTGTGTTTTTATTTATTTATTTATTTATAGATTTATTTATAGATTTATATCTTTCCTGTCACGCTCTATGGGAATAAGATAGGAGAAAATTCAGATTTCATTCAAATGGCGAAAAAAAGTTGGTACCTTGGAATAGTTGAGTGTACAGTAATCAAATTAAGTATACAGTAATCAAGTTGAGTGTACAGTCATCAAGCTG
>LQNS02278187.1:25884799-25896316 GCA_001587735.2 Parhyale hawaiensis | reverse complement strand
GACAGCGGGGGTTTTCCTGAAGGGCTAACTTACTGCCGCCATTTATCGAACACGTGCACCAGTCATTAATAACCCAATAGGCCGTCATTTACAATGACGGCTCGGGACACTAGTAATAATAATAATAAGTTTATTGACAGTCATTTACAAAAGAATCTTTTGTACAAGGGTTGCATCTGTATTAAACAGACAGAATACATTAAAAATAACATTCCATGATTACTGTCAAGCCCATAGATAGCAAATTTGCTATTCAAGCAAATCAGTGAAAATACCTTACTAGTCAAGAGTTGAAAAGAATCGAACAAATGCTCTAGACACAGAATGTACACCGACATGGACTAGTGCGAGGAGCGGGGGCGATACGCACAGCGAACGGCAGCGAGCTCCGCCCCCCTGAGCACGACCGACGACGGAGCAGCAGCTGATGCCGCCCACCAAACCCCCACACATCACCCACTCGCTATTAGTTAGTTAGTTATAGTTAGGAAGTTTTAGCCTCCGTTTCCGAGCAGAACGAAATCGCAGAGGAAAGAGCAAGGGACACGTAGTACGCCAAGAGAAACGGGGAACCCATGCACGACGGCGCCCCCACCACACAGGACCAACGCGCACGGGAACAGCAAGTCGGGAAAGAAGAGGAAGAGCAGATAAAGCATGAGTAAGTAGGAGCACGAAATCGAGAAGGAAGAAAAGTGGGCACAAATGAGAAACGTCCCGAAGGCCTAGCTAATGGTTGAGGTCACCTACACGCCTACTCGCTATTAAAAGGACAAACCCGTATGATATTTTTGTACTATAAGCAGTTCCAATAAAACTTGCCGCAAGACTATAAAAATAATTATTGCACTACGGTACAGTTGTTCTACAACTGCCATGAGCAGATTCCTTAATTCTACTTTAAATTGTTTAGGATTTCCAATACTTTTCATTTCAGTTGGTAGATGTTCCAGTATTTTGCAGACCTATAGATGAATGACTTTTGAGATTTGGATTTCTCAAAAATAGGTATGGACAGATTATTGACGGTTTTGAATCCAGTTCTATAACAGTGATCAGTTTGACTTAGCGCAATCTTATTTTGGAGATGCAAATGTTGACCTTGCCAAATAACATTAAAAAGCTTTATAAGAGTAAAATAGCGAATGATCGTATCAATAGTCATAAAATCATGGCGAGGTTCGGCCATGAGCGACAGAGCCCTGTTCTGAGCAGAGTCTGTTCGAGACGCCCGTGTTGGAACTGTCGCTAGGCACAACTCCCATCAGCAGGGTTACCGCTCTATTTTGTGATCGATTTCTTTTGGTCCTCGCGCTCATATAGAGCAACTGTTGCAGGGTAGGCTTCGTTCAGCTGAACACCACGGACTTCGCATCCTTGTAAATTGACCTCAAGTTTCAAAGAATTCCAGACCACAGAAGCAAACACCAAACTTTGGGTATTGCATTAATCAACTGCTGTCGAAGCTAAGTCAATGTTTGTAGTTCACTTGCTGAAGGGAAGTCCTTGTAACTAGTGGAATGTCTACCGATTTGAAAATAAATAATATCATATTATGATTTCATTAAGGCGGAGACACGCGATACTTGAACGCTAAGTGAAGCTGTCCAAATTCTTAGCGCTCTATGGACGAGAGAGAATGTTACAGTGGTAAATGACCATTGCCTCCCTCTCCCATTAGCGTCTAAAAGCCCGTAGCTTGGCCCATTTGTGTATTTCTTGGCAACAATAACAACTATTGTTTACATATATGTGTTTTCGGTGCTCCTCGAAGATGATCATCAAGGACCGCACTTAGTTACGCGTCCTTTACAGCGGCGGTCGTTGCAGGAACAGAACCGGAGTTCTACGCTGTCCCAACCTACAAAAACTTAAACGTATATCATCAAAAAATATTCTAACCTGACCTAACTCTAATATAAGTGGTCGCCAAAATTGCCACGGAAGGCTCCCCTATTTTATGTTGCGTTCATCAAGGAAACTTCAGAGCCACAAATTTATTGCTGGAAGATGTCAAGCGTCACTGTTGAACGCAGGAAGCAAAGAATGCAATGGGAGAACTCAATAGGCCTAAAATAAACTTAGCCGTGACCGCGCGTAGCAAATTTACATCACATCGACGAGTCGAAGTATTTCAGTGTGTGACCTCAGGCCTTCGTATGTTGTTTTCTTGAACTGATAATCGTATTTTTTCGATTTATTTCATTCAATCTCCCGCTCATGACTGGCCAGCTACTTGAGCTGCAAAATATCGTAAAATGTTGTCGCCAAATGCAGAAAGTTCGAGCAATAGGCTAACTGTTGCCGTGGTTTCTCTCGCGTACAGAATTGGCTATAATGGTGCTTATATTTGTTGGTAAGGAATAAAAATATTCGTGAAAAGCACTGTGAACTAATATTAAGGGTAAATAAGGCTTTAATTAAGAAAAAGAAGTTAAAGCAGGTCGCCAAAAGTGACCAAATTCGGCGCTAGTGCTGCGAAAGTTTCCCCCCGCATTCACTGCAATTTTCTATAGATAATCGCTAAATAAGTATGTATTCTGCTAATTTATTTGTACGCTAAAGATGAATTTCGCAATTTAAGTCGATTTTTATCGTTAAATTAGTTAAAATAATTCTAGGCTGCTCAGCCATAGATTCGTCGATGATGATGTCACTTTTTGGTGCTAATTTTTCGCGAGTCCTCCCGTTACGCTCTTTGCTTCCTGGTTGAGCGTATAGGGTATGTCCCTTACATTTTCTTCTGTTATGCGAGTTCAGACGTCATCCATCTCAACGTGTTCCTTCATCCACTTGTGCCCTAGAAAGAGCCGAAGAGTGCACTGTTTTCTGAGCTTTATATCATTTCAAATTTGAAGAGATATCCGTAACTTCCCAATGACACTCGCAGTAGCAACTGATTTGACGGTGAACATTTTTATAAATTTTTGTGGGTACACCAAGGTGTGCTGACAATGACTCAACGTAACATTCGAACGAATGGATGAGTGAACGTGTTGATATGAATGACATGTGAACTCGGCTTTTGGGCCTGTCTACACTTTAGTTTTTTTAAATGGTTCACTCATCCAATCGTCTGAATGTGTTCTTGTGCAGTAGAAACTGCAGAAAAGTGCACTGGTTTCCAAGTTTTACTTTACTTCCAATATAAAGAGGTATCCGTTGCTTGCCGAGGAAACTGATTTGGCAGTTAGCGTTGAAAAAGCTATTTGCGGTAGACACTAAGCTGTGTTTACAACAAAGCTACAAAACATTCGGTGGATCAGTGAACGGGTTCAAACGACTATTGTATAGACGTGCCCTTAGATCGTCTTTGATGTTTAAACGGAGTCTTAAAACTGTTCAATATGCTAGAGATGCACGCTGAACGTGCATACCTCCCCCAATTTTTAAGGAAGGTAGTGTATAAAGTTTAAATATAATTTCACATCAGCAATGGCTACCGAAATTTGGACACATGTGTATTGAGAAAAACATAATCTCCTCAGCTGAGGTAATAATGGAGTGTCAAATAAAAGACTTAGTGTTTCCCTATTAGGGGCCCTTTTGAGGTGAAAGTTCCTGCCTGTTTTCCCTCAGCCATTTCCTATAAAAATCACAATATCTTTTTAAGTTAGCTATTGTGTCCCTATTGTCTGAACACACAACCTTGGAGAGAAGTAGGCCTGCCGAAACGTTTGTTATAGGCCAACGTTTAGTCTAAGGAATATATGGCCCGCAGAAATGTTTGGTTTAGCCCAACGTTTAGACTAGTGGAACATAGGCTTTGGTTTGTCGAAATGTTTGGTCTACCTACTGACTGCTTGCACACAGCAGCAGGTCAACAGGGGACGGAAAACGTTGAGAATCTCAAGTTGTTGGAGTTAGGGCTGCGTATAAATACTCAGAGCACATGAAATGGTTTATTGATGAAATAGCAATGGAGCGGCACAGGTGCGGCCGGACAGGTGCAAGGACATAAAAGAAGTGGCCGGATAAACGTAAACTTCTGACACGTGTAAAGCTTCTTAGGTTTAAAACAGTTTTACTTCTAGAACATCGGAAGGTTAAAATCCAAAACTTCATTATGTAAAAGTATACGAGTACATTCAAGGTGTATTAAAATAAAAGCAATATTAACACAAGTTTCAACTATTGCATGTGTGTATTTAAATTTGGGGAGATAGGTTCTTGGTGGAACCCTACAAGAGATCTGTGACTCAAAGCTCGCTCACACGGTAGTCAAATGAACGAGTTTTCTCAGCTAATAATCTGAATGCTTGGTGTAGCAGTGGTCTGCTTACGAAAAAGTTACTGAAGTGTTAGCCGTAAAGCCAGTCTTCAGCGAGTGTCTCTTGTGAATTTCGGATATATCTTCCTACTTATAAGAGCGAATTAAAATTCCAAGAGCGTTGCGATCCTGCGCTGTTATGCGGACACAACAACGCAGTCGGACGAGGAACTGAGAAAACACATTGATTTGACTGACGTGTGAACCCGCCACAAGGTTGGATTCATTAGGTTGGTGTAGGGCAGAAAATCGCTCATAGAAATAGAATTTGATTTGTGTGCATGTCGCTTTCCGTGTAAATCGCCCAACAATGTGTACCTACTCTTTTAATGTGGCGTAACTAATATACTGCGCTAGTTCTATGCATCGACAAATATTTTTTTTTTCAAATTTCATCGTAATATTATAATCGCTGTGTTGTGGAAACAATTATACTGTTGAATTTTGCCGAGTCATTTTCATTTCATTTTATTATAATCGTCACTTTACGCGGCTCGTATAGGTAGCGCGTGATACTCATAAGTATCGCTTTGGGAATAAATTTAGAAATTATTTTATGATCATTCAAAATTTACTTTCTGTCGATGGATGACCTTTTCGACTTATTTTATACATGTTTCATTCGGCATACTACTGTAGTTATTGATCAATTAATTCGTGCTGCATTTCCTTCACTTACCCGCTTTACAGTTTACTTGCAGTGATTTTCACTCCGCTTGAACCTACTATGAACATGTTCGATCGGGAGACAATATTAAGCTTTCGAGGCTTAACTTGTTTGAAACTTCACGGAGGCGCGTTGGTTTCGACCCGATGAATTGAGTTTTAAGTACTGACCTTAAAACATCGGTTACCCATGCACGAGACTTCTAGAAAGAAAAACTCAATCTTAATCTGTAAATAGGAGTTTTCAGCAGGTTCAACATAATCGCTTAGCATCTAACACTCGCAAGACAATTCAAAGTGCCAAACCTAATGCTTCTGTCTGAAGTTCGGTCAAGTCAAGCCTCGAATGCTTAATTTTGGAGCCTAATCGAACATATTTTAATGTTGTAAGTCCCTTATTTCCTTTACTTGAATCGCAGCGAACATAATAGGTCAGTTTTGGAGACGTTCTCTTTTCCAATTCCTTTTTTTGCTAACTGAATTCTGGATTTTTCATATTTTAAGGCATTTTACGGATTGGAAATTCATTTTATAACCACAGCTTGTTTAAAAAAAGGTTTCACATCAAATGAGTTTTACACATTATATTACTTTGCACGAAGAACAACTATTACAGTATGAAAATATCAATAGCCACCGTTTATCGTGAATGTATCAAGGTGCGCTGGGTTACTTGAAACAACAAACTGTCGATTTGATATTTACTGCCATTCGCCGTCAATTACAGGGAACCATAAATTTTATGCAAGAAGCTAACAGGAACGGACAAATATAATAACGCTCTAAGCGCAGTCAAATAGTTACTGTAGTCTGTAGGATCGATAGGAGTAAATGACGATTTCCAATACATATCTGTTTCAAATTAATAATTCTTACAAAGCTCTTGTAGGCACATTCTAGAAATAATATTGACGCTTAATTTTATGGTAAAAAGTATATATTTTATTCAAATTCGGTGTCAAACCCGGAACCTCTAGGAGGCAGTGTAGGTGCTTTCTCGGCTTCGGCCCACCACCAGTGAGACGCCAGCCGTACAGAAGGCAAGTCGTTGCTGTCACTGATTTGGCTGCACTTGCAGAGGTCCCGAAGGCAGTTGTCAAATCGCTTGAGATCCAACTTGCTTAGCGTGGAGTCCAAGTACTCGCCCAACGGTGTACCACTTTGCACATCTTCGAGGGTAGTTTNTGTCCAGTTCCTCTAGAATTTTAACATCTTGATGAAATGCTAACTCTTCCAGAGAGGTAATCCATTTACTGGTCTAGAAGCTGGGCTTACTAGCTACATAAACTGCTTTTTAACACAAAAGTGGTAATATGAGAGAAGTAGTACACACACAGCAATGTATTACTACATAACTCATTGTATTACTCAATGATTCGAATTAAAAAGGACTGCATTCAAAGGGTTGGAATATAGTGTGATCTTTGGTTTTTGGTGCAGAAGGGCACGAAGTGTCTCCAACTTTCTACGTTATTTCATTGGCAAAATATAGACAATTCCGTAGAAGTGGTAAAATATGTTCTGGTACTCTGTTCCTGAGAAATCCATATTTTTGACGGCAAGTTGCCGAAAACAAGCAAAATTTACAGAACGGTGCTGAGGGCGCCAACTTATCGTCACCCAAGTGCAGCTGGCAGCCGTGGTTATCTGGGGTGAAGCGAACGTTCAGTGCAGCGAACGTATAACATTTGCAACTGCCACTGGTGTGACTCATGTTCACATGTAAGCTTTTTATTTAGTTGTTCAACTGGCAGTAGAGAATCCCTCATCCATATTCAACCCATCTTTGGTACCACAACGATATAACCTCAACCGAGGGTTGTTATTTTTGATTCATAGAAATAACTCATTACAATATATCCATGATTATTATGATTACTGATATTTGTGGCTCGTAGTGAATTAGTGCACCATATGTTCCGTTCTTCCTTGTAGAAATCACGGTATCTCCAAATACCAGCTTACTTCTCCTCCTTGCGCTTCTCATACTAGCTCGAAAGACTAGACTGCCGGTATCTGTTGACTCTTCTGCTGCTGTACCGTAAGATTATAAAATACTAGAACCACTGCAGAGAAAACCCACCAGCAATGTCTATCTCTAAAGCCTAGGGCAGAATTTCAGGAGGTTGTCGCACTGACATATACGACTTTCTTCTTAAACTTGAAAAGTTTCAGTTTATAATAAATGTATACTGCCTCATCTTCGCCATCGTAGATCGTTCAAATATTACAAGCCATAAGAGTGCAGACTGTTGTCACACCATATATTAATAATTCATGCATTTTATTAAAGATATTCAAACTTTTGAGTCGTTGGAAGTTCTACTGTTTTCGCATATTTTTAGGGATTTTTTAGTTTTTTTTTTTTATTTTATGCCTCAGCCATAGTTTTCTCGTTGTTAGCAAGATACTGTCAGTTAAAATTGACGTCCTCGTCGCCTATCTGCCTATACTTTATCCTGCTTGCATGTTCGCTTTTTTTTTTCTTGCAAAGGAGAATGAAACTTGTTTTTGATGCGCAATTTGAGTCGTTAATACAGCTACGAAATTACTTAGAGAAGCATAGCATTTCACTAAGTAACAGCACTGCTGCAGCAACGGGCGATACGCCAGCTGCGACAGACAGATATTAATAATAATAATAAGTTTATTGACAGTCATTTACAAAAGAATCTTTTGTACAAGGGTTGCATCTGTATTAAACAGACAGAATACATTAAAATAACATTCCATGATTACTGTCAAGCCCATAGGTAGCAAATTTGCTATTCAGGCAAATCAGTAAAATACCTTACTAGTCAAGAGTTGAAGAAAATGAACAAATGCTGTAGACACAGAATGTACACCGACATGGACTAGTGTGAGGAGCGGGGGCGATACGCACAGCGAACGGCAGCGAGCTCCGCCCCCTTGAGCACGACCGACGACGGAGCAGCCGCTGATGCCTCCCATCAAATCCCCACACATCACCCACTCGCTATTGGTTATTTAGTTAGTTATAGTTAGGAAGTTTAAGGCTCCGTTTCCGAGCAGAACGACATCGCAGCGGAAAGAGCAAGGGACACGTAGTTCGCCAAGAGAAACGGGGAACCCACGCACGACGGCGCTCCCACCACACAGGACCAACGCGCACGGGAACAGCAAGTCGGGAAAGAAGAGGAAGACCAGATAAAGCATGTGCAAGTTGGAGCACGAAATCGAGAAGGAAGCAAAGTGGGCACAAATGAGAAACGTCCCGAAGGCCTAGCTAATGGTTGAGGTCACCTACACGCCTACTCGCTATTAAAAGGACAAACCCGGATGATATATTTGTACTATAAGCAGTTCCAATAAAACTTACCGCAAGGCTATCAAAATAATTATTGCACTACGGTACAGTTGTTCTAGTAACTGCCATAAGCAGATTCCTTAATTCTACTTTAAATTGTTTAGGATTTCCAATACTTTTCTTTTCAGTTGGTAGATCGTTCCAGTATTTTGCAGACCTATAGATGAATGACTTTTGAGATTTGGATTTCTTAAAAATGGGCATGGACACATTATTGACGGTTTTGAATCTAGTTCTAAAGCAGTGACCAGTTTGACTTAGCGCAATCTTATTTTGGAGATGCAAATGTTGACCTCGCCCAATGACATTAATAAGCTTTATAAGAGTAAAATAGCGAATGATCATATCAATAGTCATAAAATCATGGCGAGGTTCGGCCATGAGCGACAGAGCCCTGTACTGAGCAGAGTCTGTTCGAGACGCCCGTGTGCGATTTTTTTCCTGAACCTTTCAGCAAGTACAGTCTCAAGGCAGCCAGAACTGTCGCTAGGCACATCTCTCATCAGCAGGGTTGCCGCTCTATTTTGTGATCGTTTTCTTTTGGCCCTCGCGCTCATAAAGAGCAACTGCTGCAGGGTAGGCTTCGTTCAGTTGAACACAGCGGACTTGGCGTCTTAGAAAATCGACATCAAGCCTCAAAAAACTCGAACTCCAGACAACAGAAGCAAGAAGCAAGCTTTACGTAATGCATTAATTAACTTCAGTTGAAGCTCTGTCAATGTTTGTAGTTCACTTGCTGAAAGGAAGTCCTTGTAACTAGTGGAATGTCTACCGATTTGAAAATAAATAATATCATATTATGATTTCATGAAGGCGGAGACACGCGATACTTAAACGCTAATGAATTTTTTGTGGTAAATGACCCTTTCCTCCCTCTGTCATTAGCGTCGAAAAGACCGAAGTTTGGCACATTTTTGTATTTCTTAGCAACAATAACAACTATTGTTTACATATACAGTATGTATTTTCGATGCTCCTCGAATATGATCATCAAGGACCGCACTTAGTTACGCGTCCTTTACAGCGGCGGTCATTGCAGGAACAGAACCTGAGTTCTACGCTGTCCCAACCTACAAAAACTTAAACGTACATCATCAAAAAAGATTCTAACCTGACCTAACTCTAATATAAGTGGTCGCCAAAATTGCCACGGAAGGCTCTCATATTTTATGTTGCGTTCATCAAGGAAACTTCAGTGCCACAAATTTATTGCTGGAAGACGTCAAGCGTCACCTTTGAACGCAGGAAGCAAAGAATGCAACGGGAGGACTCAATAGGACTAAAATAAAACTTAGCCGTGACCGCGCGTAGCAAATTTACATCACATCGACGAATCGAAGTATTTCAGTGTGTGACCTCAGGCTTTCGTATGTTGTTTTCTTGAACTTATAATCGTATTTTTCGATTTATTTCATTCAATCTCCCGCTCATGACCGGCCAGCTACTTGAGCTGCAAAATATCGTAAAATGTTGTCGCCAAATGCAGAAAGTTCGAGCAATAGGCTAACTGTTGCCGTGGTTTCTCTCGCATACAGAATTGGCTATAGTGGTGCTTATATTTGTTGGTAAGGAATAAAAATATTCGTGAAAAGCACTGTGAACTAATATTAAAGGTAAATAAGGCTTTAATTAAGAAAAAGAAGTTGAAGCAGGTCGCCAAAAGTGACCAAATTCGGCGCTAGTGCTGTGAAAGTTTCTCCCCGCATTCACTGCAATTTTCTATAGATAATCACTAAATTAGTACATATTCTGCTAATTTATTTGTACGCTAAAGATGAATTTTGCAATTTAAGACGATTTTTATCGTTAAATTAGTTAAAATAATTCTAGGCTGCTCAGCCATAGATTCGTCGATGATGATGTCACTTTTTGGTGCTAATTTTTCGTGAGTCCTCCCGTTACGCTCTTTGCTTCCTGGGTATGCCCCTTAAATTTTCTTCTGTTATGCGAATTCACACGTCATCCATCTCAACGTGTTCCTTCATCCACTTGTGCCCTAGAAAGAGCCGAAGAGTGCACTCTTTTCTGCGTTTTATGTCATTTCAAATTTGAAGAGATATCCGTAATTTCCCAGAGACACTTGCAGTAGCAACTGATTTGACGGTGAACATTTTTATAAATTTTTGTGGGTACACCAAGGTGTGCTGACAATGACTCAACGAAACATTCGAACGAATGGATGAGTGAACGTGTTGATATGAATGACGTGTGAACTCGGCTTTTGGGCCTGTCTACACTTTAGTTTTTTGAACGTGTTCACTCATCCAATCGTCTGAATGTGTTCTTGTGCAGTAGAAACTGCAGAAAAGTGCACCGTTTTCCAAGTTTTACTTTACTTCCAATATAAAGAGATATCCGTTGCTTGCCGAGGAAACTGATTTGGCAGTTAGCGTTGAAAAAGCTCTTTGCGGTAGACACTAAGCTGTGTTTACAACAACGCTACAAAACATTCGGTGGATCAGTGAAAGCGTTCAAACGATTAATGTATAGACGTGCCCTTAGATCGTCTTTGCTGTTTAAACGGAGTCTTAAAACTGTTCAATATGCTAGAGAGGCACGCTGAACGTGCATACCTCCCCCAATTTTTAAGGAAGGTATTGTATAAAGTTTAAATATGTTCTCACATCAGCAATGGCTACCGAAAGTTGGACACATGTGTATCGAGAAAAACATAATCTCCTTAGCTGAGGTAATAATGGAGTGTCAAATAAAAGACTTAGTGTTTCCCTATTGGGGGCCCTTTTGAGGTGAAAGTTCTTGCCTGTTTTCCCCCAGCCATTTCCTATAAAAATCACAGTAACTTTTTAGGTTAGCTATTGTGTCCCTATTGTCTGAACACACAACCTTGGAGAGAAATAGGCCTGCCGAAACGTTTGTTATAGCCCAACGTTTAGTCTAAGGAATATATGGCCCGCAGAAATGTTTGGTTTAGCCCAACGTTTAGACTAGTGGAACATAGGCTTTGGTTTGTCGAAATGTTCGGTCTACCTACTGACTGCTTGCACACAGCAGCAGGTCAACAGGGAACGGAAAACGTGGAGAATCTGCAGTTGTTGGAGTTAGGGCTGCGTATAAATACTCAGAGCACATGATATGGTTTATTGATGAAATAGCAATGGAGCGGGACAGGTGCGGCCGGACAGGTGCAAGGACATAAAAGAAGTGGCCCATCTAAAAAGGCCGGATAAACGTAAACTTCTGACACGTGTAAAACTTCTTAGGTTTAAAACAGTTTTACTTCTAGAACATCGGA
>LQNS02278187.1:25758512-25772394 GCA_001587735.2 Parhyale hawaiensis | reverse complement strand
GTTTGTTAACAGTATAACTCAAAAAGTTATGAACGGATCATCAAAAAAATTAAACAAGCTGTTATTAATATAAAAAGGCACAAATGATTAGATTTTGGAGTTTATGCAAAGAAAATTATGGTTTCAGAGCCAATTTCAATTTTTACTACCGTTGGCTCACTTAGCGGAGGTATGCGCTCTCAGAGTGCTCTAGTTTTTTGTAATATCCTTCGTAAGCTCCGGATATCGCTCCCACCGAGTATCACTGATCAAAATATTATAAGTCTTCCATAAACACCCTCAAAATTAATCAAACAAAAGAGAGGTAACAGCACTGAGACAAAATTTTATGCACTTAAGTGCATCAAAATTACATGCATTTTTGTCCCATGCAAAACCGAAACATGAAAGTGCATCATATCAGAGAAAGTACATCATGATGATACATATAGGGTCTTATGATGCACTGGGTCACGTTAATGCACTTATGTGTTTCGGTTTTGGGACAAAGCCGATGATGCAACAATAGATGCATCGAAAACAGATAAAATTGATGTACCTGAAAAGACGAAATTTCGAATAGCGATCTGCGTCTTAGTAAGTAACCACGTTTCGCTTCGCACGTGTAACAAAACTACAAAAAAAAAGCTTTTGTTCACTTTCTTTTTGCGGAAATAAGTTTTTCTGACTGAAATATGTTTTTCTGTCTGCTGCGATGACACACCAAACTACGTCACGAAACACCTACGTGCATCGAAATTTTTCATAGTGAGAAGCATTTGAGCAGTTTATCCGCACAAACGATCACAAATTCTTCTAAAGATGCAATGTATATATGCCTGAAAACGTGGAGCGAAGGTTCTATAGATAAGCAGGGGTTACATTTGAATAACTAAGTATTCAACACTTGAAAACAACCTCCTGCGTCCAGTATGTACAGCATCTTCCAAGATATTAATGAGACCATCACTGAACCCCATAGTCACTTGTTCTGTACTTCACTTCGCTTCACAGTCGGATGTTTCATTGTGTCCATGCAAGTACAACTGTGTGACTAGCAAAAGAACTGTAAAAAATCTTAACTGATTTAACTACTGTCACTAGCTTACCACCGCATACATTTGAATAGGCTAAGTGTTGCCACTCAGCAGGCTGATTACAGTGTAACTGATTAATTCACATATTTATCATACTTGATATTAAGTGTAGCCCTCTATAATCCCTGACTAACCTTAAGATAGAGACCCCAGGGTCTCCCCTAGGACCGATCAGGACCACAGGGTGAAACACCGCTGATTTAAATCACAAAATCACAAATCGTACAAAAGTCCGGTTTTCTTAATCCGGCCAGATCGGACCTCATCATTGAGCGCTGGGTTCGCCATACTGGATCGTGTTTTGGGCGTAAACCACCAACCGATTATGTTTTAAAAGACTTCAAACTCTATTATGCAGGCAATACTGAATGCCAGCGGGTCTAAAGTGAAATCCATGCGCTAATAATTCATCAAACTCGACCCAGAGCTGCGTAAGCAGCGCTCAAGGTTGTAGCAGTTCCGGCCAGCGAAACTAGTATAAGTTTACATATAACTCGATCCGATTGTGCAAATCGAACACATCCTGTGTTACACGGGGCTCAAAACAGTAACAGTTCATAATTCGCAAGCTTGCCTTCCACCAACACCTCCCTACCCCCTCTCTTCCCAAACTGCGCATATTAGAAGCTATTATCAGATCAAAACTATGGCTTGATTTGGAAGCGGCGCCAAGGGAGATCGCGCGACTTTGGAGCGATTAATTAAAAACAATTTCTTGATTTGGAAACAGCGCGAATTGGACCCTCTGCTGCAACCTAGCGCTTACCTTCCGGATGTTGGCAGAAGAGTCCGTATCTGCGGAACTGTCGCCAGCAGGCGGACAGGACGTCCCATGTTCACCTTCGCTGCAGGCTGCTGTAGGTGCGTGTAGTATAGGTGGCAGTGCCCCCAGCATCCAATAGTCTATGTCACGATCCATGTGCCAGTAGTCTGTATGAAAAGCGCCAATAATAATGGCGAACAATACCTTGCATTTACACTATATTATTATTATTGACTTGTGTTTCGCCAGCCCATCTGCAGGTCTTACCTTTAGCATCACCTACGAGGCTAAGGAGTAGTTAGAATCCGTCCGGACATGTACAGCCCGCTAAGGTAAACACCATCACCGGGACTGACGAATGCAGAGACGCCAACAGGCACACATGCTGCCATATGGCTGCCCTCAGCCTATATTAATATTTAGTGTTTAGTATTGTCTTGACAACCTGGGTGTTCTTACTCCCTGAGCGCGGTCTACAGGGCAATCATAACTAGAGGTACGCTGCACGAGCGCAGACCTTCGCCAATTAACGCAGTGCAAACAGACAGACAAATAGATACACAGACAGACGGATCATCACCAGTATTTAATCATCTATTCCTGTGACATCCCTAACAGTTTCTCCTGTAAATTTCAGAAAGATCCGCCGTCCATAACTGCTGAGTGGTGTTGTCGACAGACAGAGAGAATAACTAACACACGAAACCCGGCAAAAAGATGGTCGGTTTGGTTGAGGTAATTATGAACAAATGATACATCAATGAACGCTCCTAGCTTCTTGGTCCACGATGACGTAATCTGACGCGTATTTATTTGTTTCGCTTGCTAGTCTGGTTCTGTCGTTGTTCTCACCTGCTAGAGACTCCGTTTGTACCTACATGCAGTTGAGGCATAAAAATATTTTAATGTACCACTCGGAATTAACGTCACTTAATGTTTTTTATACCGATCAGCATCGACGATTTGTTTCTTTCTCTAATAATTCTGAATTTTATTGAAGGACCCAAACATGTATACGTCACATACTCACGCAGAAGACGTCTGGTGATGAACGAAGACACAAAGATGTGGTGTTGGCAGAAGAAGGTTGGGTTGGGGTAGGCCAAATCCCTGTATGGTTCCGACCTCGCTACCAACACGGCTGTTATTTTCTGACTGGGCGCATCTGAGGCGTATAGATTAGAGTGGAAAGGCGGCAGTAAACGAACCAATAGGCCCATTCCCAAAGAGACAAAAGAACTTACGCCCCGACCCTCTATGAGCTATGACTGAGGAAAAAAGTAGAAAAACTGGGGAAGCATTTCAGCCAAAGCGATGATCATGAATGCACGCCAGCACGATCAAGAGCCCCTGATATGTGGAGCTTATATGCGACAAATCGTGTGTTGAAGCGAAAGAGAGAAACAGATGGATAGAGGTGTCCTCGAAAGTTTTAACCGTTAAGAGTTTGCGACTCCTAGAGGAGGAGTTTTTAGCGGCGGAGGATGACTCTCCCAATGTTTGTCAAGACGATTTTTAAATGCGTTGACTGTCTCTGTACCGACAACGTCGGAAGGTAGTCTATTTCAAATGCTCACTGTGAAATACGAAATGAACTGCTGACTTACGGTTCTTCTTCGAGCTTTATGCTTGAGTTTTTGACCGTTGTTCCGCAGACGATCATTAACGTCTCTTTCAAAGAGTCCCGTTGTAGGTACGTCGTTATGAAGCCATTCATGTCATATGTACAATAATTAGGAAAATATCGTAAAATCTCGTACTATATATTTCACGTACAGCTCATCGCCTCATCTCCATCAACGGAATTAATCTCAAAATTCATATTATGGTTGGTGTTAAAATAGTCTTGGTTTTACCACCCAAAGCACTGAGTATTAATGAACGCGTAAGTGAAATGTATTATTTGCATCACTCTTTTAACATTGTCGAACAGCTTCTCAGCGGAAGCTTATATAAGAGCCTGTGAACAACCATTGTATAGGTTTGTTTCAATAAATATTATTATTATTATTATTGTTTACACTAAATATGACTAGTTAATCGAAACCCTGGCTGCGAGATTTAAGTCACTTGCCCTATACCCCTTTACGCGACCAGTAGACTAACCAATAATTTAAAAAGGAAACATTTACTTCTGTGGTATAAGCTGATGAAAGAATTTCGCCGCAGCGAAAACGAAAAAAAGTAAACAAATAAAGGCTAAATAAGCTACTTGAAGCGATTTAAGTTTCAGTAATGGAACACAGACACGGGCGTTGCAATCGCAACACTCTGTTTGATGACAAACAGATATCCAAAATCATTGCCGTGACCCGAAAAAAAGAGGTTGTTTTGCATCAACAGTTACCGATTACGACACTATCTTGAGTAGTGGGCAACATTGGTGTAGCTCAGTTAACCCTGGGGAAAGGCTGGGGTTATGATCTACAATAAACCTCAGATCAAGAAAAAACGGGTAGCGTACCTTCGCGAGATCTGGCTGGACTTCCGCTGCCGCTTTTCATAAGTGCAGCGTCACTACCACGTGTGACGTCATCCCCAGCAGGCAGAGTCTCAAGCAGTTGATGCACGAGCACCTCTCCGTTTTTCAGGATAGTTTTTAGCTGCATGGAGACATACAAACCTATATTATTTTTTAAATATTTGCAATTCACGCATAATACCAGAAACTAAGGTGTGCGATACTTAGAATACAGTTTGTTTGATATTCTTTACACTGAGCAAGTTTTATCTACAGAGATTTTTGTACCAAAGGGTAAAGTTTTGAGCATGAAACATTCATGTGGAGGAGTATCGGCGTGTATCCGTAAACAGCCGAATAAATGCCATTGGAATGGTCGGCTCAAATGGAGCTCTTGAAGAGGATTTGAAAGGTATACCTAAATTAACCCTTTACCCACCTGCTAAGCATGATATCATTTAAAAGACACCCGATCGGGCTCTTCCCTCTGTAAAGGACTAAAGTTATGGTTTGTCGCTTGGATCCAGAACTGCAGATCTTGCAAACCGTGTTCTCTTTCGGTGGGCGGTCGGAGGCAGTTATAAAAGGTAGCATCCATGGCTAAACTAAGTTCCATTATTCAACCATGGCAGCATCCACCTCGGCACCTTCATTGCTAATGAGCGTCATCTGCGGCCCCTGCGACTGCAGAGACCAGACCAAGTTTTCCTAAATGCCTGCCAGCGTCAGTTTCAGTAACAGAGAAGCATCCAAACTCTCGGCGGATGGGCAGCAAATTTTGACCACGGAAGCCCGTGTTGCGAGAAGCTCGTTTAGTGTTGTCCTGACTGCCAAAAGCGTACCGTACTAACAATGTGGCGTGCAAAGGCCTGGTTATTATCGGGGCCAGGTATTGGACTGTTCCAAAAGAGCCATTCAAGATAGAGAACGGAGAACTATTTCGAAAAAGAGCAACATTTTCACGACAGAATATAAGAATTACTTACGTGTGATGCTGTATATTAAGTGTATAATAACAGATCAGCAGATCAGCTTAATAGGTACTCTTTCCATATGATTGTTCGTGACCACCACCCTTAGTCATTTCCTTTCCCAACTGATTTACTGCTAATACCAGAGCCCTCAATGTGGATGGCAAAGCATTCCCATGCGGTAGTTTGCTTATTCGACTCTTCAACGCACGATAATAAAAAAATAATCAAATAATGGTTATAGAAACTCTGCGGAGTTTTGGACAAGGATTTAACTTGGCAATTTAAATGATCTTCTCAACTTTTACGCCGCCGAAATAGCAAATTTCCACATTCGAAACGAAACTCATGCCTCACAAGTGTATACATCCAGCAGAAACTGCTGTACGTGGTAACAATTGTTATTCATAAGAACCTTTATACCTCCAAAAGAGGAACTTACCACATTGTCGTTCAGAGAGAAGTGGGAGGCGGTTTGAGTTAAGGACAGTTGAGTTTGTTGCGCAATTTCCACCCCAGACTGCAGAGGAGCAGTGTTGTTGATGTTGATCTTGAATTTGGTGATTTGCAAAACATCGTCAGCGTAAGGCGTCACCAGCGTTCCTGCGCTGTTGGAGCTGCAGACAAATTTTAAGGCCTTTCAAGTAAACTATTTTTGTTCTCTCTATATCTTGAACTAGTTTTATAAAATTCGGCGTAGCCTGATGATCCTAAAACGATGTGCCAAACTTGATTGCAACGATTCTCGCAATGACAAACTATCATTTTTGTACTGTCTCGATGAGTCGAACTAGTGTAGTGATTATATTTTGAACTTACCTGCTCCTCAGCGCCTGCGTGATGCTGTCGCTCAGTCTCTGAATAGGGATTTGTCACTCATTAGCACATGGTGCTCGGCCTGGAGTATGAAGCTGAATGCCAATAAAACCAAGTCGATGATTATCAGTCGGTCTCGGACACTTGTACCGCAGCATCTCCAACTGGAGATTGATGACACTTTACTTCAGGAGTTTAGCTCCTTGGAGATTCTTGGTGTTGTCTTTGATGAGAAGCTTACTTTTGAGCCGCATATTAGGAGGTTGGTGCCACGTTGGTGCTTCCACTAAGATTGGGCTCCTGCGTAAGGTGAATTCCGTGTTTGGTGATAGTCAGGTTACCCGTAGATGTTTTTATGCGTTTTTGCTACCTGTGTTGGAGTATTGCTCACCAGTCTGGGCTTCAGCTGCTGACACTCACTTGCGTCCGTTGGATCGACTTGTTAGTTCAGCCAGCAGGCTGTGCGCTGATAATGATCTAGTGAACTTGTCTCACAGGAGGAGAGTAGCAGAGCTATGCATGTTTTATAAGGTGTACAATAATGAGAATCATTGGTTGTATTCTTCTCTCCCTGCCCTCAAGGTTTTTGGGATAGCGACTCGTGCTGCGTGCGGAGCGCACTCGTTCACTTTGGACGCTGTCAGATGTCGAACTAATCATTTCTGTTGGTGCTTCGTGCCATGGTCGGCTAAGGTTTGGAATTTGTTGCCGGCATCGGCTTTTGGGCGTATTGGCCTGCAGGCGTTTAAGTCAGCTATTAATGGTTTTTTGCTGGATTTCCTCTAGCAGCGTTTTGGGCTTCCCGGTGTTGCAAGATGCTTCACTAGGGTTGTATTACCTGTCCGTGGGAGCTCAAGCGTGAGGTTTTAATAATAATTTCAGACCAGTGCAGACCTGGCTCATCGTATTTATCTTGCGGGAGCGGAGTTTTTACATTGAAGTATTTCCTTTTGAATTTGGGGCGGTTGCTATTGGACAGCCTGAGCTGCACGCTGTTATAATAAAACGCGAAATGGCCTGGGTGGCGCTTAGCCAAGTCTGCTCTTCAGCGCCTATAAAAAAAATAAAAATAAAAACTTATGTTAGTTCAGCCATCTACAGTACGTAGTGTAGGTTGGGTTGTTGACGCTTGTTGCTTCTTTATTGGCCTTTCTAGTTCCCCCGTGATATGTAATTCCTGAACTCACCTGATATGGAAGCAATGGGCAGGTGCAGTGCAGAGGCCGAGCTCGATAACGTGGCATGTGTGGAACTGTGTCACTGTGAAGCGTTGGCCGGAGTCGAGGTTATGCTCTACTAATAAAAAGAAGAGCTCTTCCGACTCGATTAGCGAACCAACTAAGACTTTGTAGCTCTTACTTTCGAGTAGACATACAATCTGCAATAGGAATGGGTAATTATGTATACAGACGAATGTGGAGCGACTGTGCGAATATACATATATGCGCAAACTGCCGACTGATTAAGGTGCTTCATGCTTACCGTAAAAGCTTGCAAAAGTAAAGTCACCGTTGCTTGCCCGCTCGCTCCAAACTAGGAAATCCACGTGTTCTGGTTCATGCTGCAGACAGATTCTCGTTAGCCCCCAGAGGAGGGCACGGCTGCAGTCGCTTAAAACTTGTCAGAGCTGAGGCGTCAGAGGCGGAAGGCTTATGTGACGACTACGATCTCCGAACCGTCTCCAGTTCTTCTTTGGTTAATTAGTTAGTTATAGTAGGAAGTTTAAGCCTCCGTTTCTTAGTAGAACGATATCACAGAGGAGAGAGCAAGGGACATATAGTATGTCAAGAGAAACGGAGAACCCATGCACGGAGGTGTTACACAGGATACACAGGATCAACGCCCATGGGAACAGCAAGTTGGGAAAGAGGAGGAAGAACAGAACAAAGCATGATTAAGTAGGAGTATGAAATCGGGAAAGAAGCAAAGTGAGCACGAAAGAGAGGCGTCCCGAAGGCCTAGCTAAGGTCTAAGGTAACCTACACGGGCCCCCTGGGGTCCAATTCTTTTTTACGTCAGTGCTCCCGGGATGGAGAGAGAAACTAGAACGGCTGATGCTGCAATTAGAGCATTGCCAGAAGTCACCTGACTGGCGGAAAGGCGAAGGTGCCAACGCCAGTATATAAACGCAGTACTTGCACCTACCTACACTGCGTGGCTGCCACTAGGCTGTGATCCAAGAGTCTCGATTCTGTTCATTTATTGCGCTAAAGAATGTATTGGTAAACCAGTACTGAACTTAGTATAACTACAGCGACGTCATGAGTTTTGAACCAATAGCAGCGCATAGAGTGCTCACGTGATGTTTAATTGCCAGAGTTCCCTTGATGAAGGTCTCCGCTTGACCGAGGCCGTCGAGAGAGAGAGACTCCTTCTCGATGGTCTCGGCTTGACACGAACAGTTGATAGTTGATAATACGGCCTGTCCCCGATGAACGATATTAAGGCCGTTTAGGAGCAAGATGGTCTCGACGGAGCGGTCATATTCTATGGAGCATGCTTGTCTTCTGCAGGTAGCTCATGACTTCCTGATGGGGAAAGTCTTCTTCCAGTAGACTGAACAGGGTCACGAACAGTGAAGTGACGTCATGAGCGTAGTCTAGGAAATGAAGGTCTCCTATCTTAGTTGCCTTAGGAGGCGCGTTTTGCTGTAGACGTATTACTAGCTCCTATGGTTCTACCTCCTTTAATATAGGCTTAAAACTTTTACCTCCAAATACTAGGAATATTCCAAATACACAGTTCATGTACTTTTGCATAATAAATACATACATGTATTGTGTATACCTCGAAACATTTTTTTTTAACTTAAACAGCACACAATAAAGCTGTGTAAAACAACAACAAGGCCATTATCGAAGACTTTCTTTCTACAGTTTTGCTTTATGAAGATCTACGTTAAAAATATGCAACTCACTTCATTCACTTTTCCGTTGATTTTGAATGTGTGGGGAGTATGCGGCACTTCACAGCTCCTTGTGGTGTCAGCTGCTCAAATAACGAACAGTTTAGTGCGTAATAAGTTAATAACCATAACTGAACGACTGTAAGGCCGCGTCTACACAATCCATCTTTTCGTCGAAGTTTGTGATCGCGGAACGTTTTTGATCGACAAACACAGGCGGCGAGCCTTCGAAGTTTGTGATTTTTGTTTGCCAGCAGTGCTAGAAATCTTTGAGCACGATCACGAGGAGTTTGTTAAACAAAAAATTGGCAAATTATATTTCGCTCCGTAAATATATGCATCTGTTTTGATTATATTATTTAGTAATTAAAACATAATTTTTTATTCAAATTTACCCGCATAGCGCATTTTGGTAATGTTTTATTCCAACTTCTGTACGGCGGTAAGCATTTGGCAACTATATGTTGTCAATTAGTAATAACTGAAGCACATTCCTCAAGTTACGTCAGTACCTTCTTTTTTTCATCAGTAAAAGCTACAATGGAGCAAGAGTTACGTTTTACTGGAAGAAACGGATATACACAGTGTGATTCGCAATAGAAACTAAAGAAATTTATAAATAAAAAATGAGAAAATATTGTTCTATCGTCTGCATTTTAAGGGGATGCCAGTGAGTGAATTTTAGTTATACTTTGCTCCAGTGTATATGAAGTTTTACCCGCCATTCAGCGTCTACAACTAAAATAAACATCTGACCGAAAAAGTGAGGGTGGAATATCGAATAATAGTAATGAAATGCTAAATTCGCATATAGTAGTGACCTTGAAGTGTTCGTGGCTTCCTTTTTTGATGCCGTTGGGAAAAGGAAGTGAAGTGTTTGTGTTTTTGTTGGTTGATTCTTGTGTTTGTGATGGATGAAGTGATGGATCGTGTAGACGCGGCTTAAGTTAACACCGGCTCCCACCTGGTGGTCGAGGAATCGGATCACAAGTGGCCCATGGAAGTTTTTTGGGTGGTCCACGGGATTTCCACTGTATTTGTCAACAAGTTGAAAATGGTCAAGTAATTTTGATTTTACTATGTCTTTAATAAGAAAAAATGATCACTCATTTTATTTTATTATTCCTATTTAATGTATATAGGTACTGGCAATCTTTGAGCCGAATTGCTTTTCACGTGTACTTTTTATCTTCGTCAAAAATGGAATGGTCCGATTTTTTTTTTTTCGAATTATGGTCCATTCCACAGAACGCTTTGAGAACCACTGAAATAAAACCCTACCCGATCACGTAACATAAACAAACTAATGTATGACGTCACACATTTGTTAGTAAATGTTACGTGACCGGATTCGGATAACCTTATGTTAATTCAGTCTCACGTCTAAACGGCCCATATAGTTCACCCCGTCTTTCATGACGCTGCAGCTTTGTATCACTTCATATAGTGTTATTCCTACGACGAAAGCAAATTAATTCATAGCTAACATAAAAAGTTGAGCGCTATCTTGCTAATACTAGACAGGTTCCTCACGAGGGATCCTTTTCATATAGCAATAAAAACTGCGTGGAAAAAATGCAACTTACCCGTCTTTCAGATAAAAAATAATGTGTTTCTACAAGGTAGGCTAGGGACCTATTCTAGATGAACCGTACCTATTCTAACGTATTCTTATCTAACCTAACTTTTCCTTCTGTAACCTACTGGTACACTTATATACAGACACAGACAATACCGGGACCTCTATATATTTTACACGAGTAATTATTAACGCTATCGCAGGATGCAATCTGTGGTGTATACATATATATATTTATATATTTCACTGAGCAGTGAACCCCAATCAGTAAACTTAAAAGTAATTCATAGCAGTCACATACTTTACCGGTATCTTTATCTTTCTGCTGATCTCTTGAGGTGGAAATTATTCCCATAGCATTTAACGGATGGTAACATGACATGAGGTATCCTTCTCCATCCCAATGCCCTGTGATCACCAAGTCATCTGCCAAGGACAAATTCATATGTAAAGAATAGCAAAAAACTCAAGCGATGCAAATATAAGATACCTATTTACAAAATCATTAATATGTTGCTGCAACTGGAAATATAGAAATAACATGCACTGTTACAATCATTCATCACGAAATTTACTATGCTATTGCTTGACTTAGACGGAACTGCATTATTTATTCGTTTCCATGATATTCGAAACTTATAGGCACTTTCTAATGAGCAGCATTTCAAGTTTCCAGATTTGTCTTAAGTTTCGAACAGGCGCGCTTGTCTTGATATGTTGGTCGAAATCTCAGGTGTTGACAATAATCGATTACCTGTGACTTGTGAGGCACCAGACAACTCAGTGGCATTCCACATGATAGCGATTTCAATCGGCTCAATACCATCGCGTTCTGCTATCACCAGCAGCGCGATTCAAAGTGATGAAACCAAGGTTCCAGTCTGCAGTTCCGGCAAGTCGAGCGGGCGTGGCTTAGATCGGTTTTGACGAGCCACTCGAGCGAGCTCTTAAGTTTCCCCCGAAATTGGTAACTACTAATTATTGCAGTGTTTAGGTTCCATGAACTGACTCTTGAAAGTCGAGCTAAGCCGAGCCCGATCGACTTAACGTATCTGGACTCAAGACAGGCACGCCGGGTTGGATTCGTTGAATCGGATTTCAAGCATAGGCTCCTAATCGGTTACATTTGAATCTTATAGTAAATTAATCTTCCTCCGCAAAATGGAGTTTCCAGCCGGCTCAAGAAGTAATCTGGTTGCTTCTAACATGCAGCACAATTCACAGTAGCGTAGCCAACGCCCTCCTCTGAAGTCCAGACAAGCCAAGCCATGAAGTCTGGGGTGTGTCCCAATCAGCATTTCTGGGTTACCGGTGCTACACCGGTGACCCAGCTAGTCGCAACTCATGTGGCAATCATATCTCAAATGTCGACTGCGACACGGGTTACGGTGATGCAGGTCACCGAGCAAAAAACGTCTGTATTGAATAAAAGGAGCACTTAGTTCATTCAAAACGCAACAAATAAACTCCGTACACCAGAATAAGTAAATCAGATCAGTTACTTGAAACTTTCATTACCAAAAATTTCGAATAAAACAGAATTTCATTGTCCTTGAGCTTACACCGTTCGTCGCTAGATGGCGTTCTCACAACCACTTCTAGGGTTACGGTAACCTTTTTTAGGTTGTGGTAACCCGGATTAGGCGAGATTGCGACACACCTCGGTACTCGGTACTCTGGAGGTTATGGGCGACACTTTTCTCACGCTCGAACCAGTGCATGTGGATATCCCAGTTGTGGTGTTTGACGAAGCAGACTTAATCTGTAACTTTTTTACGTTGGTACTGCACATGCCAACGTACTATACGAGCTTAGAAAGTGTCCTCCATCCAATTTTGTCCTGCCCACGAAGCAGAGAGAGCGAGTCAGTAGGTGAAGCCGGTAAGTCTCCAGCCATAACTCGGAGGTGCTGGGGATATTACAGCTGCAGCACATGGACAGCGATTCGCAACATTGGGCATATGAATCGTCCGGCTGTTCTGCGGTTTCTGAGCTGTACGTGCCCAGCTTCTTGGCGGCTTCAGAAAGTAGTTCGTCCAAGTACAGCCGTGGGATGTAACGCTCACAGTAATCCTTCAAGCGTCTGTAACAGAAATGACAACTAACCAGTCAGTCAGTAAAGTGATTCCCTAATAAAGTTTTTGGTCGCCCTAAAAGCTGTTACGCGATATTAGCTTCTTAAGCGGAAAAAGAATTTTGTTAAGGAAAGGTCTCACTGACACAGCAATGAGTCCAACCTATTATGTTGCTTGGATCGTAGATCAAAAGCGTAACTCTAATATGAAATAAATCCCTTTCGTCATGGAGGTTTATTTAAGGGACTACAAACATGGCTAAGGTTGACAGGAAGCCAAGCTATTGTAACGAATAAGTCATTTGGCGGCGAGGCTGTTGACAAAAGAACGAGATTTTTGACCTCGGTGACTGAATGCCTTATTATGTCCGTTTTAGCAGCACAGCGGCGCAAAGAATTTTGTGTAATAATTCCCTCCATGCTTTGCTTGAAGAGATGTCCGAACAGTAACTGGCACTTGCTGATCAAATTGAACTTGGCGGCTAACATTTTCTCACTTCTTATTTATTGTAAATTGAAAAGCTGTGTTTACGAAAACGCAATAAAACATTAACTCAAAAAATTTGTCGTTTGACCAGCTTATGTCGCAGCCATAACATGCGTCGAAAGTATTTTCTCAAGTTATTATGCGAAGAGGTTATAAATAGTACGCCTCGTGACGTGAGGGCGAGTCCACACGTCATTCATATGAACACGTTCGCTAATCCACTAGTCTGAGTGTGTCACTGTGCCCTAGAATTAACAGAGGAGCAAATTGTTTTCTGTTTTATTTCCCTCCAAATCTGAAGAGATATCTGTAACTTTCCTAGTGAAACTTGCAGAGGAAACTGATTTAACACTCAACATTTTAAGAACTTTTTGCGGCATAAACATAGTTATGCTGACAACGATGCTACAAAACTTACGAACGAGTGAACGCATTGATACGAATCAAGGAGCTTCTATAGAGAAGGAGGGAGCCCTGCGGCCCAAATACAGATTCGCCAGTGAGTCAACCAGATCTCTTATGGCTGTGAGATCTCATTGGTGGATGTCACGGGGAGGAGTGAGTTTCACGAGGGAGCAGCAGACAAACCGAGAAACTGATATGCGATTGGTGCATACGCGACTGGCTGCGGCCATAAGAGACTCTTTACTGATATGCGATTGGTGCATCCGATGACTGGCTGACACTCATAAGAGACTCTTGAGCTTCAACGAGCTAGGCTACTGGCTCCCTCCTTCTCTATACAAGCTC
>LQNS02278187.1:25698284-25711642 GCA_001587735.2 Parhyale hawaiensis | reverse complement strand
TTCTCTACACTTCTCAGTGCCTGTTACATGTCCTTCTTGACGTATTTCCTCCATAAAACGTAACTAAAAACTAGTTTATAATGCCGCACTGTCGTTATTAATGCAAAGTAATATCCAGTGCCAGTATCCAATGCCGCATTTGACGTTATTAGTACGTTTTTTCATGTAAATACCTACAAATACTTATCCCGGGAACAACAATGAATGTTTTCGTCACTTTCAACTTATTGCTTTTTATTTTTATCAAAAAGCTACCAATCTTTCACTATAAAAGTAGTGTTTGATTTTATTTGTGTTACATGCTGTGGTGATACAGCAGCAGCCATTTGAAACACTTTGTAGCTAAGTTTGTTTTCTGTAATGTTGGCCAGGTGCACTAGCTAGGTATATAGCTAGGTAGCCTAGCTAGCGTTCAATGTTACCTGCTGACAAATGTCATGTTAGTTTTTTTTTTGCTGTGTTAAAGATAAAGATTAGCTTTGTAACATCAGTGTAATGCCTTCCTTTGCCTTCAGGTGTGCGTGCAGCACTTCCTTCCGAGTGATGTCATGTGGACCAATTCTTTTACTGACTCCAAGACAGGAGAGGTAATCACATACTCTCTAAAGGTGAGCAATGTTCCTCCACTTCATGTTTAAAATTGAGGGCTCCATCATTAACCTCCAAAATATTTGTGCATACATTTCAAAATTCAAAACAAGGAATCATCTGTCAGTAGCGTCGTCCTTGGCGGAGATGGCGAACGGCAACCCGGGGCAGAAATGGCGCACCGCAATAAAGCAGGAAATAGGGCATGGACAAAGCTGAGCTATATAGGTACCATATAGAAGCCTATAATGTTGTCTATCAACCAACTAAATTTCAAAACTTTAGCATGTTTCTAAGTATGTATTTTTAAAAATTTTCTGATTCAGACCCTATGAAAAACACCCTACAGAAATTCATTTTCCGGACACTTCGTTTATTTCAATTTGTGTTTACTCAAATTCTAATGATGCTAGGATAGCGAAACTCGGGGTATCGGTAGCTGGTAGCTATTTGTGTGTTTATTTCCTGTATATCTCGACTCTTTACCCCACTTCATGTACGTGCGGGAGCACAAACATCGTTCGCCATCTCCGCCCCGGGTTGTAGCCCAATCGTGTATCACGAGTGGAAATGACGAACTTACAGGCTCTGTATTTATGTTTATTGCCGTAGCAAAGCATAGCTAATATTTTGATGTATTCAACGTTTTTTATTACAAATAACCCTGTATAGATGCATGTTATTAATTTTTCATCTACTTTTTATTATCTGAAAGATGATCTACTTTTCTCTTTTGAGATCGCACCATTATGGCTAGTTAGCTACGTTTCTAGTTCAAAAATCTCCTTGAAATAGAGATGAAACATTAATTAGCTACCAGCATTTTTACAGTGTTATGGGTATCAAACAATGTTATATGCATAAAATATGGTGTTCTACCAATGCAATAAGCATAAATACAGAGCCTTTACGTTCGCCGTTTCGACCCTGTGTTACAATCATAACCAGGGGCTAGAATGGCAAACAATGTTTGTGCTACCGTTTGTACATGAATTGGGGTAAAGAGTCGAGGTACACAGGAAATAAACCGACACATACCAGCTACTAACACCCCAAGTTTCGCTCTTCTAACATCGTTAGAATTCAAGAAATAATAAATTGTATACAGGTTTTAAGTAAAATGAATTTTCGTAGGGGTTTTTTTAAAATTATCGCAATAAAGTTTTGTTTAAATACTTAGAAACGTGCTACAGTTTTGAAACTTCGTTGGTTGTTAGACTACATTACAGCCTTGCGTATAGTATATAGCTTAGCTTTGTCCATGCCTTATTTCCTGCCTTTTTTCGGTTCCCCATTTCCGCCCCGATTTGCAGATCTTCGTTTTTTCCATGTCAGTACTAAACTATAGAAGGTATGACGTTTATTTCTATAGGGCAGGTACGTGCACGTTAGGGAAATATTGATGTGAAGTTTTAGCCAAATTGTACTGTAAGTACCTATTTAAGCTAGGACAAATTCAAGATTTTTGCCATCTCCGCCTCGGACGACGCTATAGCTAGTGTCAGAGGTACATAAAGTAGCTATAACAGGTTCATATTTAGTGCTTCACCATAAGAACTGTTGGTTAGCTACCTACTTTAACTATGTTAAGCCCTTGAGATTTATTGACTTCTTGTTTTAATTAAACTTGTCTCCTGCCGCAGGGTCTGTCCTGATTTGTAAGCTTATGCGTGAGCTCATTGTTGTGCTGGAAATACTCCAGTATCCAGTATTGTTTCTTTGGGTTGTAGCTGTAGGCTAGCTATCTGTTGGTAGGCGAGATTAACCATTTTGACTTGAAGATAGTTAGGCTGTGAGTGAGCCACACCCGTTGATCCATAAAGAAATGTAGCTTACCATGAACCATCAATATACTCTCAAAATTCCTGTCCCTTCAGCTGAAAAAAAAAAGATATTTATATTTCTGCTTTTGCAAAGGTTTTCGTTACTTGCTTCTGGCCATAATGTTATATAGTGAAGCCTTTGTTCATAAATGACTCCAAACTTGAACAGTTCAGAACTTGAGTAAAAGTTGCCTCTGAACTCAACCAAGTTTTCGCAACTCGACCACTTGAGCCTTGAAGGTTGGATGCTCCAAGTAGTTTCATAAAAGAAATTGTGCCAAATAGGGTGAAATATTGGTCTATTTACCACTCGACCAAGTAAGAACTCAATCAGAATTCCGGAACAAATTATGGTTGAGAACTGAGGTTTTGCTGTATTTTAAATTATGTTTGGGGTGCAAAGAGGAGTGGTTCAGTGTCTGTTTCCAACTCTTTACATATTATTGGTCCACGTCAAACTTGTATTCCTAGCAACGCAACTCACTGTTATCGACTTGTGTAGGTTGTGGCAAGCCACATAAATCACGACGCACTACTTTTTTCCTATAATATAGGTAATGACGGATTATGTAAAGCAAGGTTGCAGCGCCAAACTTGGATGGAGCTGGAAATTGTTGGGGAGGAGCTCTACTCACTCTTTGATTTGGTCATCAGACTCCACAAGCTTGGTATAAAAGGAGTGTTTTTTCACATATTTGCAGTGTCGTCCAGTATTATTTGTGATCAGAAAGATTGATTAGATTTGAATACAATAAATGAGCATCTAGTGAGACTATCTAGATAGCTATATACCCAACCAAACACTCATTGTCAAAACACTCATCGTTTAAACTCGAAAAAGTATTTCCTAACATGTGATTTATAAGCTCACAGTGTATGCATAGTTTGGGGCTTAAAATGTATAGTTAGCATTGGCACTCTCGCCAACTTGAGTCAACTACTCTCTGCCAAATTTATATGCATGGATTGAGCTGTAGAATTTTTTATATTGACAATAAATCTCAACGAAATAAATGTATCGCGTGGGTCGTGAGATATTTTGGTAAATTTCTGAAGTATAAAAGATTCTATATTCTGACTTACGAAGTGTTGGTCATTTAGCTACATAGGCTAATTACAGCTCCTAGCATCAGTCGGTGTCTAACTCCACCCAAAACACATCTGTTTCCTAATGACTCCAACTATCTCAGGCTCTGCAGCCTTGGGATATGACATGACATGACAGTAAAGGATATGACATGAGCTTCCGAAACTTGAATCTGTTCACCCAAACATGGGTAAAGAAAACGCTATGTTATTCACAAACTCCCGCTCCTGGGTGCTTCCAGATCTTCTAAGTGCCCTGCTTATGGACGTTGTGACTTTATCAACTGGTAAGTGATAGACAACCGGGACTATTTAAAACAGGGTGTTTGCCTATAGGGTCTCATGCTAATTGAAACATTTAATATTGCAGATCCCACGCTTGAGGGCTGGTGCAGTCCCTTGCATCTTTCCTCCCCGGCCGACGCAAAAGTTTTCGTCTACAACGTTCTCACCGCAGAGCTTGACGTGCCAGATCCCGGCTGCTGATAACCTGCCTCCGTCGGGGACATCATCGTCGCCCACACCAGGGAGTTCCGGGCAAGATAATGAACCTGACTCGATGGATGACGATCCAGTGGCAGGAATGCTTGCAGAAATGGTGATGGTAACAGTGAAAGAGGAGGAGGAGGAGGAACAAGCAGGAAATGAAAGTGAAATTGCTACAGAGTGTTGTGAAAGCCAAACCTCGAAACAAACACTCGAGCAAACCGAAAAGAGGGTAGAAAAACGAACAAGAGGAAATAGTGGAGCAGAGGGTAGCAAAAAAGGGAAACGAGCAAGAAGACAAAGAAAGGTACAGCCTGCAGCCAGACTAAAAGAGAGCTGTGAAAATGAAAAAAATAGCAGTGAGGAAGTAAATGAGCGCGCAGATAAAGAACAAGAGGGGGATGACGTTGGAAGGCAAAGAGATATTCGGATAAAAACAGAAGTGCCGGATGAAACTGAAACACAGACAAACAGTCCTGCAGATGAAGCGACCAGTAACATGAAGCTCCCGTCTGCAGTGAAAACTGAAAAACGGGACTGTGCTGACGATGAATGTTTTCCAGACAGCTTTTCTAGCCTAGAGGAACTGAAACAAAGACTTGCTCTCACACCAGGTTGGGACTTTATTTTCCGTGATGACGGAGCTCTTATATGTAATATAACACTCAACGATCAGGCTGCTCCTCAAATTGAGAATTGTGTGACTATTGACAATTATTTAAACGTCAATTGCTTCATACATGGCGTGAGGCTACCTGTGGTAAGTGGGATGAAATTACCGTGCAAAGTTTCCAGTATTAATACTTTGGGCAGTATTATGGATGCCCTTTCTGCTGTACGTTATCAGAAATCCGCACCTTCTGTAAACAGCGAAATCAAAGTTCTCCAGCTCGTGTTGGCTCTTCTCTCTCTGGTCAGTCCAAGCACGTGTAAATTTTATGATGTAATATCCTTCGTATCTCAGCAGATCCAAATGATCATCAACGACAAGCTGTCTTGTTTCCCTACTGATGTTCTTATATTTGCCTCAATATTTTATAGCCTCTCGTCTCACGCCTATCGTTTCGTCAGGAGCAGCGGCAGGCTGCTCTTGCCCTGCTATGGCACAATCAGAAAAGTTACCTTATTTTCACGCACTCCCCTTACCAAAGAAAAGTACTTTCTGAGTCAGATAAAGAAAAGGTTTGAAACTTTGTCTGCATCTGATAAAAAAGTCATTTTGTTCGTAGATGAAATTCATTTGCAGAAGTTTTCTAGTCTTAGAGTGGATGGTGCTGCCTCAGCTGGAAGTGCTAACCAACCTAACAAGAGTGCATTTATTTTCACTGTATCGAGCGTTACGTCTAATTTCAAAGACTTGGTCCATATTGTAGCATCCGTTGGTATGCAAACAGATACACTTCACACCTTGTTGAGGGAGATGATCACTGGCCTGGAGAGAATAGGTTTCTTTGTCTTCTGTGTCATTACCGACAACAGTCCAGTGACTGGGGAAGCCATGGCCTCCTTCAGTACCGCTTCTGCTCAGTCTATTGTGTACCCCCATCCTTCCAATAGCTCTCGTNCCCTGTTGAGGGAGATCATCACTGGCCTGGAGAGAATAGGTTTCTTTGTCTTCTGTGTCATTACCGACAACAGTCCAGTGACTGGGGAAGCCATGGCCTCCTTCAGTACCGCTTCTGCTCAGTCTATTGTGTACCCCCATCATTCCGATAGCTCTCGTCCCTTGTTCTTCATGGTCAACCCCGCACACATCCTTAAGTGCATCAGAAACAGCTGGCTGGACGTAAAAGATGGACGACTGCGTTACCCCTCCTTCAGTTTTGGTGACATCGTCACTCCAGATACCGGACATCGCACGGCCGCTTTCTCTGCCCTTAAGCAAATTTTTGACTTAGATGTGCATCTTAATTCTCAAGTTGCCTTAAAATTGTCGGCTGATGCGCTGGCTCCCCCGACTGTGGAAAAGCAGAACATGGAGCATATTCTACAAATATTCAGCTATGACCTCGCTGAAGTCCTTTTGACAAGGGGCATAACTCAGCGAGTCGAGCACGCCATGGACACAGGAAACTTTATACGAATCTTTCGTATCTGGTGGGACGTCGTGAACTTGAAAGCAAACTATAGGAAGGACAGTGAAAGCATACTGATGTTTCCTATTACTAATTCCAGCCGCCCATCACTACAGTTCTTGAATTATTTCCTCGACTGGATCGACACTTGGAAGGAGACTGTCACTGAAGGCGCTACCTTAGCTAAGGACACATTGTCTCTTCTCTCGTCAACCACTTATGCACTGATTGAAGTAAGCCAGTATTGTTTGGAAGAACTTGGTGCTAGTCGTGTATTTTTAGGCCAGTTCCAAACCGATAGTTTGGAGTCTGCGTTTAATCAGTACGGCCAGATCTCAGGTGGTAAGTTTGATGTGTCTGTGCGCCAGATACAAGAAGTGGAGAAGCAAGCCAGCTCGTTACCAGCGGCAGAGTTATCCTTCCAAGACGGCTCATTCCCGCTGCAGAACTTGTACGTCGATTGGTCTGACTTTGATTCTCCTGTTGTTGGCGTACGTCATGAGCCTGTAACGGTGCCAGAGGCTTCTCTCAGTGAGGCTAGTGATCAAGTTACAGCCATTTCCTACCTCGCTGGCTACTGCTGTTACGCGGTGCACAAGAAATTGAAATGCGACCAATGCCAAGAATGCATTTTGAATATCGACAGAGATTTGAACAGCATCGATTACAGCAAAAGTGGGAGCAGTGAAACTCTCGTAGTTCCTTCTCCTCTTGCTATAAAAATTACTACAAATAGCTTTCTCGTATTGCAGAACTTGTGTTCAAATGATACATTTCTATTCTCTGCTTCTCCAACTCAGGTGGCTGCTCAACTAACCTATGAATCTCTATCTTTTGATGAGTATGCTGAAGATTTCATTTGTGACGTTCATTCTCTTGATAAGGTGGTGAAGATGTTAATCTGGGCGTCTACCTCAGTTATATTTCATAATTATACTCTTTCAAAAACGAAGGGCAAATGTAAGAGAAGAGCCCGGAGAGCCAACGCGGCAAAAGATGCAAAGAAGGCTGATTCTGAGAAGGGAAACAAAAAAAGAAAAACTGATAAGTCTGATACAGCGAACAACGCTAAGAAACAACAGAAAACTGAAGCTGCAGGAGAGCCCACGACTGTAACTGAAATATCCAAGGACGGACTAGCAACGTCGTCAGCCCGCAATGTAGCCGCAGAGATAAGACCCTGGCCATCAGGAGCTGAAGGAGCTGGTGTGTGTGCTGATGCTAGAAGGGAAGTGTTCAAATCAACAAGAGAGACTGCTTTCGATGAACAGGGATGTTCTACTTCGGTTGAACATTTGCCGCTTGAAATTTTGGAACAATTGGGTTTCAGATAACAAGAAAAATAAGAATAGTTATTATTATGTGACGTAGGTAACACTCAGGCAATTTCTATTCATGTATCAGATGCAGCCGAGAGAACATACTAGTGCCTACTTGCTTTGGTAGCTAAACCTTGGTCTTGTCACTCACTGTGCCTATTGGGTGCGTTGTACAGACTAATGTTTCGAAAACTGATGTGCTGGTAGTGATCGAAATATTTCATTGATTCGTTCATTCAAATGGGACATGTATAAAGGACAGGATATTAAAGGAATGTCAAGTTTGGACTCTCAGTGATTTCTTATAGTGCAGTAGAGAGGCTACAGAAGGGTATCAGGAAGTTCTACCGTATTCAGTGATAGCTTTCAGGTTAACAGTTCAGAAATGGGAATTGACATGTAAAGTGCACTTGTTCTTACTTGCGGACCCTTTCATTCCTATAGATGTTAGTGAACTCCTAAATAATACTCTAAATAAATTTTAAAAGATGATAGCTATTTGAAATACAAAATTGTAGCACGTACACACTGTGCATTTCAAAAATAAACAATAGGTAGTTTTACCAGAATGTTTGGGCTGAACGAATTCAAGAGTTCACAAGTCAAGTACCTTAGGCCAGAAATGTCGAAGACCAATCAAATGTGCTCCGTAGTGGAGGAAACGAGCAGGTCACTCGTATAACGAGGACTATATTTGTGTTTAGGGCGCTCGAGTTGAGTGGTAGCGCGATTTTTTGAAAAATCAAACATTGACGTAGCTATATATTGAGGACGGATGCATGAAAATAATTTTATGATAATTTATATTAAAAATGTTGCATTTTAGAAATACATATTCATTTGTGGTAGCTACTATCTGAAAGTTGAACCGTTTCGTAGCCATTGCATAGGGGGTTCTGACGGATCCGTCACTTCTTGTATGCTGTCAGTACAGCTTACACTTCAACTTTGCGTCAACATTTATTTCTTCACAAATAGATTCAAAATACAGTTCCCTCAGGGACTTAGCATGGATCATAATCTATTAGGTGAGATCAGAGAGGCTTGCTCATCCTGTATTATGGGGAGCAGCGACCTCAGGGGGACCCTGTACGTTACCTACTTGATCCGTAAGCTAGGCTTACGGTACGTCTCTGTCTTTTGTACCCGCATTGCTTCTTTGTGTTTTAGTGCTCTTACTAGTGGTTCTTCGTAATGTTCTTTCTCTTCTTTTTGGACTTGTTCCAGTCCACGCTGATCCTGTATGAGAACATACTCGTGCGTGCGTTTCACGTTTCTGTCGATATACTTCATGTCCTTCCTCTATAAGTTCGCCTTTGTAGTGGAAGGCTTAAACTAAGTATAACGAAACCCGATGTCAGTACGCGATCTCTGATCCTGTGCCAATGTGTGTACCTATTTGATAGGCTCGGATGCAATCGCCAGTAAATTGCTGCTCTGTTGCACAGACTCACTGACTGTTGATCTACCGTATTGTATGCAATGGTAGATGATACAATAAGAACTTTTAAACTTGAGTATTGCTCTTCAGTGATGTTACTGTCTCTGTGACACCAAGTTACTGTACGTTGATAGAAATAGGAAATCCCTATCCCTGCCACAATCTATTTGGGCGTCACGGACCCAGGGTTCCCGAGTGCCTTATCCGCAGGAAATGTTGCAGCTTGCGGCAGTTCCTGCTGACGAGGTTTTGTAAAGTTAGGTAGGTTCTCTACTTTCCTCTTTCTGTTCCGTGAGGTGGACTGTCGACCGAGATAGCCGACCTGGTACATGGGCCATCTTAGGTCTCTCTCGTGTGGAAGGACACAAAAGGGGCCGACCACTTGAGTGTCTCCTACTATACTTTGCGCCTTGTTTCCCTGCCCGTAGTAGCGCACGTGGCCACGCCTACCCATTATATATGCGGCATCTGAACACTGCACTACAGTAGTAGCTTCTCTGTTGAAACGACTGCGGCTACGAAGGTTAAATGAAATTTATAATTATATTATTAAGAAATAGGAAATATGAAATGTTCTCTGCTCAGGACGTGCTTGAGGGTTAACTTCTGAACGATAGTCGTCGTTCGGTCGACACAGAGCCTACTTTACTTGTCCGATTATGCTGTCATGACCGTGACTACGACTTCTAGCGTTTAACATTGCTCTGAAAATCCTAAACTTCAAGTGTTTGCGAATTTGAACTCACCCAAAATAACGAGGGACAGTCAATACATCACCATTGGTGGTGCTTGCTTAAGTGGAAAATTTGTAGTGATGGATTAGAGCTTCAACGATTTTCGGAGAGTTTGTTAACGTGCTGCTGAAGCCGTGCCCCGGGCAACATAATCGCAATAGTTGACCTGGCTCTCTGGCTGTTACCCGACAAAAGTTGTTTGTGGGCACCGGGCCAGTATTAGAATTTTACTTCCGTTGGATTGACATTGCATGAAGTGCTTCACATGAGGATGAGGGGGAGAAGTTAAAAGCTGAAAAAGATTTTACTTTATGTTGACACATTGTCTTTACTATTTTGGGGAAGGGTGTTGTTACAGAGTGAATTGTATCAGCGAGTAAAAAATTGAAGCCATAGTATGAACCAGAAGCATGGCTCTACCTGCACGTCGTGAGTCTGTGAGGTGCTGAACTCCAAATCGACATTGCTGACGAGGCGCTTGCACCAGCGTAGAGCCCAACTTTTCGCCCCATACAACCCCGCTTATATTTTGCTGCATCTGCTTGTAGCTACTGACTGAAGTGAGCCTCATTTGGTTATTTTGCCATTCGAGCTCCGTGATTGACCCAGTTGTTCTGTAATTCTGAGAAAATATATTCGGATTAATATTTCTAATACACGTTGCCGTATAAAAATAGATAGTGCTGTGCACCTCTGCACATTTAACGCTTCGTCGATTAATGGATGGTCCAGTCATGATGAAATAGTTTCATTAACTTATCAGGATTTTGCTGAGGCGTGCTTGGCACACCGCAAAGGCGAGTTATCTCAAAAGGAAACTGTTTTGGGTGACTGCTTGAAGCCGAAGCTTCCAACCGCAGATAACGAGATGAGCTAATTTTAATGGAACTGTCCCAATCGAATGTACCTTTAACCCTTGTAATCTATGGCGATGTCCTCTGGTGCCACTGAGCGTATCATTTTTGTATTCACGGAGCCTGCTACTCTCCTACAACTTTCTTATAGGGTTTGGATAGTTAGGTTCGCCCATCCTTTGTTATGGGGAGTAGCGCCATCACGGGATTTGTGTAGGTTACCTTAGCCATTAGTTAGCCCACTTTGCTTCCTTCCGCTTTCATACTCCTTCTGATCCTACTGTTGTCTGTTCTTCCTCTTCTTTCCCGACTTGCTGTGTCCATGCGCGTTGATCCTGTGTGGGAACACCTTCGTGCATGGGTTCCCGTTTTTCTATCGACAGTAGTTTAAAGTTCGCCATTGGCATTTGTTATGGTGTAAAAATTGCAGTAGCAACTGAGATATTCAAGTACGTTGTGGACATGTAAATTTTACGCAAGCTCAAGTCGTGCCGTGGCAGCGTAAACGGTTGATATGACTTTGCTCTAGGCTGCTAGCGCTCAACGGAAGTCGTAGGTGGGCAGCCGACGTTTGATATGCGGTGTTTTTATGCAAGTTCTGTTGGTGATTTTCAAGCGCCCGTAATCATTAATATTGGTATCGCTATTTCTACTACTTGTCCAGTATGTGATGTAGCATGCAATTTCATCTGTATTTATCTTTTTTTTTAACTCTTTAGCACTCAAAAAGTATCATTCGACTTCATTATTAATTGTGTTTTATGCGTACGAACACAAATGTTTTGATGTGGAGAGTAAATGGTTCAAAATGAAGTGGCCAACTCGATACCTTAGTAACTTTTGAATCTCGTTATGCCTGGTAACTGTGAACGCTTTACGTAAATGCCATATAGATTATGTGCACTATTGTCTAAGACCTAGCATGTTATATTGAGAACTAACACTTTGTGAAGTTAGTAAAGTTTTGCATTTTCTCTCGTGAATTCAGTCTCATTCACATATTAAAGGAGCTGTAATATAGGTAGATAATGAGTTATTGAAGATATTCTTGACTGGAAGAGATTCATCGAGATAAACTCTTTTTATTAGCCTTAGTTTGTACCGAATTTTAGTTCGAAGCATTAATTCCCGACAGCTTACTCTTGAAAGGGCCTCAAATTTTTATTTTAAGATAACAAGGCTGGTTATCACGATGGAGCTGTGCCAATCGATGACGCCTCAAACAAAAGCCTTCAGAGTATCCCCGGTGACATCGAGTTTTCATCGTGTCTGTGTATTTACTTGTCCTTCCACTCACATGGTTGCCAAATCATTTATCTTTCTCAAAGATCTCATTAGCAGCGGCTCTTTTAGTGTGGCGACCGCGGGCCAGTAAAGAGATGGTTGTGTCGCTACTGCAATTCCCTTCTGGACTACGCTGGAAAAGCAAGTGAGGGCGAGCTCTCAGGGGTATGTCCTGGCCGACCCTTTCTCTGTCAGAAGATATATGGGCCTCGCGAACCCAGAGTGTAATCCGAGTGCCTTTTCATGCTGGAGATATTGCAGCCGGCCGCAGTTCCTGCTAACGAGGTTAGTTTTGTAAAGTTGGGTTGGTTCTCTTTATTTCCCCCTCTGTTCCGCGAGGTGGGCCGAATAATGATGGTAAGCAACTCAACCCATAAGACTACTATCTGCTCCCGAAGGGAACCTCCGTACTGGCGTTTTTCTGCCTTCTTCTCGATTCGTTTTTCATCTCTTGCTCTGTGAAGCATGGCTGAGCGAATTCGTTCGGCCGAGCTGTGTAAGTTTAGAGATGCTTTGCGCCTTATTTCTTGTCAGAAGTGGGGCACCTGACCGCTACTAAAGTAATAGAACTCACCTAAATTCGAATCGACTTCTAAACTGTACACTAGGAAATTGGTTCACTGTTATGCAATCTTCGTGTCAGATATGTTAGTACATACCAAGGGAAAACCCGATTCGATTGTAATAAATAATATCGAATCAATATTATTAAAAACAATCACAATGCATGTCCGTTATGCAGTTTTGCGAGTACACGCATGTACAGTACTTGTGTTGATGTTGGATATATCTGTAGACTAGTAAGAATTCAACGAAATTAATTTCATTGAGTTTTCATTTACTGACTTACTGATGCCCCAGCATTGGTTCTGTAACGGCCATGACGCATGCTATTCGAAAACAAAAACTTAGTTGCCTCACCTCTATGTCTGAATATGTAGGTACCTAATTGTGCTGATTATAGTAACAAACTAGAACGCCTCGCGCCATAAGACCATCACCCGCGGAGGGGGCAACTTCGACGAAGTCATTTTTGATGGTCAGCTAATCCTAGTTTTTCATATAGATGCTGTGTTCAACAAGGTTAGCACGCTACGCTCCTAGTATATTGCCTCCTTAATAATAACAAAAGAAAAATACAACACCTTGTCGCGTAAGACGATCTGCCGCGGTAGTGCCAAATTCAACGCCGTCAGTTTTTCTTTTTGCATGGGTCACATCTGAGTCAACCCACCGAACTCTCTACAAAAACTTGTGAACATTGCTCCACTCCTTTGACCACTTTTTGGATGGACAGGCACATAGGCTTATATATATATATATTTTCTCACCTCTCGCTCACTTGACACCGTATAGGACTTAGCCCAGGGGATCATACTGCCTTTAACTCTTGATACTACCTGCTTCACAAGTGTAAATCGTTACAGTTTTTGTCTGTTTGATTAGTCTTATAAAGCGTTTCAATAGGTAGTAGGATGCTTAATCCTTGTCTCCCTTTTTGAAAAGATTTTTCCAGGTCACTGACGGGATGGCTTCAGCCAGTTCGGCACAGGGCCGGCCGTGAGGCCGTCAGCCGAGCGGTCACGCCATCCGCCATGTGGCGTCCGGGACAGCCAGCCGCTGGTCACCTCAAGGCGTGTGCTGGCTCCGCTCCTCATGCCCACTTGT
>LQNS02278187.1:25470056-25487016 GCA_001587735.2 Parhyale hawaiensis | reverse complement strand
TTCCCATACGATTACGTTGCAGCGAGCAAAGCTTCGGCTTGCACAGGGTTTCAGAACCAGTATGATTATTTAAAATAAAAGTTTTTGCAGATTGGACAAGCGGTAATGGTAAAGTTTTGAGTATACCTCGTGCTTCTGAGTAAAAGATACAATGACTTTAAGGGAACTCTTTCGTTTTCAGAACTTTTTCTTTGTCTTTGGAGCTACGGTTCTGAAACTTGACACACGTATGTAAAACACTATTCTAAGACATTTTTGTTCGGAGAAATTTTTTGATTTGACGCATAGAAAACGAGTTATTCATAGAAAACCGTATTTTACATGTTTTTCAAAGCCTTTTACACCTTCGGTTTTGAAGCTAGAGCGATGAAATTTTGTCAACATGATCAGAAATCCTTATTCTACAACGTAACGCAGTTATTTTTCGAATTATTCACTTTTTCGAAAAAAAAATCATGATTTTTTTCAAAAAATCTACGGATAATCCGCCTAACTTCGTAATTCGAAAAACTAAATGCGTTACGTTGTAGAATAAGGATTCCTGATCAAGTTGACAAAATTTCATCGCTCTAGCTTCAAAACCGTAGGAGTAGAAAGGATTGAAAGTTGAAAAAGTCAATTTTTCAGGAGACGCGGCAGACGAAGTGCGTGTGTGCGCGCGTCGTGTTTCTCGCCCGCTGCGCTCTACTGGAAAAACAAAGCATTGATTTGTCATAATGTTTCGTCCCCGCGTGCGGTCATTTGTGGAGCACTAATCACACTGAACGAACTATTGTAAAAAACCAATAGAGTAGCCGTTCAAAGAGCCAATAGTAAGGCAGCTAGAAGCTGTCCACGCCTACTCTGCAAGCAGTGCTGCATGCCACTTTGAACTCAAATAACTTCAGAAATAGAGATTAGATTACTGTAAAAATTACTGACAATGTTTCTTGGGGTGTGTTCTCTTGTTCTCTTATAGTGACTATTGAGAAGTCATTTTAGCCTGTATTTTCGAGTGCCAGAGAGCCTCCAAATCGCTGGCGCGCGCGTGTCCGCTGTGCTTCACGTGTGCCGTTGTTTGGACTTTGAACTCTAATAACTTCAAAAATAGAGATCAGATTACTGTAAAAATTACTGACAATGTTTCTCGGGATGTCTTCTCTTATAGTGGCTATTGAGAAGTCATTTTTGCCCGTATTTACGAGTACCAGAGAGCCTCTAAATCGCTGGCGCGCGCGTGTCCGCTGTGCTTTAGTGGGCCAGGCATCGGCGCCGTTGTTCGGATTTTGAACTCTAATAACTTCACAAATACTGATCAGATTACTGTGAAAATTACTGACAATGTTCCTCAAGGTGTCTTCTTTGACTTGAGTCGAAAAAAAAATTTGAAAAATTCGATTTTCGACTGAAAGAGTCCCCTTAAGCGTGCCATTGAAACGTCGTAAGTTGTAGTCACGGCAACGTGACCACTAAGTGAAAAGTTGAGTGACTGATCACCTTTTGCATCAGTGTGCACCCACCGAAAGGGTCGTTTAGATGTGCAACTTATAACACAAGGAGCTTACGCCCCTTAACCTATTGAGCGTCTCTGACGCCACACGCCGCTGCGTGGCTTACATTCGCTAAAAAAATGTTCCCAAGGGCTGTTTTGCTTTTCTACGGCGAACAACATTACGTTAAATTGTGCTTTAGATTGGTGTTAGGTAGATGCATTACATTGACCGGGGGAACTTTCAGCAGAGCATAATGGAAATATGCTACCACGTTATTAAAAAAAAGTTTAGATCATTTCTCTTCATGCCACAAAAACTTCAGCATTTCTTCCCTGATGAAGCTGACGCAATGAATACATACACATTTACATAACATAATGGGCTGCGAGGTGCAAGATCGCGATGTGGCCCTCAAGGTAGCCTACTTAGGGAGGTGAAGAGTGACATAAACACCAAACCACTCGTGACGGAGTTAAACATCAATTTCGTATGAACAGCAAGTTCGGTAACATGCCCGTCTCTCGTACCGCTGCCTATGAACAACATTGCAAATAATGCTATTCCTTCGAGATAGGCACAGTAATTTACGAGAGAAAGTGTTGAGCAAGGCCTGACTTAACTGCAAAAGGTCCAGGGAGAACCATAAATAATCGACCATTTTCTGGTTACTCTACAATTTAGACGCAGTTAAGATCATGGATGGATTTTTCACTTTGCTTTTTTTTACAAAAACTTTACGTTCTCAAGAGACAATGGCTAAGAAGGTGAACACCAAATGCGTATGCTGTCAAGCCTCAGGCTTGCCTTACTGTTGGACGTAACGGCTGAACGTGAATTGGGTCTTTCCTAACCGAAAGCAAACCCCTGCACATGAAAGGTCAGCACTTACTTGGGATGATCATCTCCACGGGCGGCCCATTGCTCCCGCGCGGCGAGCTTCTTCTGGCGCGCCACGAAGTCATCTAAGTCGTCCTTCTGATCCTCAGCCGCTCGCTTCTGCTGCTCCAGCTCCTCCTTAGCGGCTTCCGCTATCAATTTCGCTCTCTGCTCATCGGCCTCTGCACAAGGCTCCTCTAGCTCTTCCTCGGGTGCATCCAACATCGCCTTCTGTACAAGCGATGTTTCTGGGTAAGAATTTAGCACAGAACCTAAGCGAGCGCAGTGAGACGCACTGGCGGATGCTCCTATTCAGTAGGTATCTACCAGAAAAATATCGTGTAGAGAAATTGAAAAATTCACCGGAGTTGAAAACGACAGAAACGGCTAATATGGCCCGCGTGTGTAGACCAAAGAATACGGGTAGTGTAAACAAAAGCTTCACCAAGATCACATTTGTCTGGGTCGTCCAAAGTCCGTTTAAGCCAAGACCACTTGACTCGTCGAAAAATGCAGACAGGAACTTAAGCTTTGTGACTTTAATTCGTGCTGTACGCAGGTGCCAGAAGCAGCCCAATTATGTTGAGTTGACTGAAATACGGAGTAAGACTCAGTTCGTGGAATTTGTTATATGACTGAGTAAGAGTCAACGCCTGAAGAATAAGAGGTTTAATTTTGCTGTCCAGTCGAACGCGTCCCTAAGGACCTATGATCAACCAAGCTTACGTCAATGAAACGCAGTTCTCTATTGCATACGGTACTTACAAGCTTCCCTAACATATACAAAACAAGGAAGCAAAAAAAATACCACGAAATCGGGGCTCTTTAATACGCTATTACGTACCAGAGCGTCGTGGAGAGCAGAGATCATGTCTCGCTTCTGCTGGAGAATGACAGCCATGCTTAGTGAGAACTCCTCCGCTACCGTCGCCTCAGATTTATTGAGTAGGCCGATGCCGCACAGCACTGCCTGCAAGAGATATTTTACTAGTTAATGCAACGTAGTCTGATGAATATCATCTGCACTTAAGACAACCACAATAGTAATGACCTCCAACAAGGAGTTTAAGTTTTTTGTCAGTGCTTGTCTCTTTGTCTCTCTCTGTTTGACACAAAGAGAACACAAAAAGTTGAGAACGGATCTGGATATAATTTATGGAAATTGTAACGGGTGGTAGGAGGAAGAGATGGTCAAATTTTGGTGAAGATCCACTCAACCGTTTGTCTACCGGTTGTTTCCCGGCAGCAACATAACCCAAAAAGTTATGAACGGATCTTCATCAAATAGCTACGTAGCGTAGTTTGCCCTGCTAACGGCTAGTGTCGACTTACGTTGATCTCCCGTTTTGCTCCATGGTTTTGAATCACACTAGTTGTGGGTAGGGACACCTTTTAAACTCCAAATAGCTAGCTAACTAGTTTTCAAATTATGAAGAAGAAACGATCTAAACGAGTTCAAGAATGAATTTTAGACTTTTAAATATTTTTGGCAATAAATCTGTCCAGTCCGGCTTACTCGTAACTGTCCGCTAGCAGGTCAAGACTGTTAGGGCGAGCAAACGAACAAATTTTAGTGATGAACTGTTTTATTTTTTGTGTTCACCAGTGGCATAGGCTAACCCATACAATGATGCAAGAAACTTTATGAAATTTGCAGGAACTGTTGGAAATGGTACGAGGTAGCTACAAATGAGCGAATTTCTGTGATCTGTACGCCCGTTTGCGTGTTTAATATGTTTATCTCACTGTTTGCTAAAATAAACCTGAAAACGTTATGGACGGATCATCAAGAAAATTAAAAGAAATGCTAAGATTGTTAAAATGCAAAAATTTACCAAATTTTGGTGACTAGCTATCAAAATGATGCCTGGATTCAGGACCTCTTTCAATTTTTTATCAACACTGCCTTGCTTGGCGTAAGTTTGCCCTCTCAGAGTGCTTCTCAAATTTTCAATAGTACGATGATTTCGTTATGCCTGACCCAGCTTGAAGAAGCTAAGGTGGAGCGAGGGAGGCTTTTGTTTTACTTCTAATACAGTGGTAGCCTTCATGATGCCAGGAGTCTTCTAGAGCGCCGCTAACCCGACTACGTTCAACCGCATCAACGTGAATCAGGAAAAGAAGGAAAGAGGCAGCACTACCATAGCGGGACCAGACATCCCTAACATAAACATCAGTCTACCGGGTTTAGCGTAGTTCTGTGCCCCGTTTGTAGAAACTCTTCCCATGAACGAGATCCCAGCTATCAGAACGCTAATGACTATACAAGAAATGAAACAAGAGATGACTGGACGTGCACTCACCGCCTGTAAAGTTTTGAGCTTGCAGCGAGCCACCATATTAGAGAAATAGAGCCTGGCAAGTGTTGGCAGGAGGTCGGTAATGAAGGCCGCCTCGCACTGGTGTCTCACGAAGTCGCTGAGGCGCGCAACATCGCTCCGGGTGATCATCGATCGAACTGCTTTAGGGTTGCCTGCTCAGAACCAAGCAATTGTAAAGGCATACTCTCATGGGCAATTCCCTTTTAATGGGAAATGACCAATGCACGCCCACACATTAAAAGTAATGTAAGTCGTGCATCACACCTGCAAAATTTCAAGCTGGACACCAGTTTCCATACAGCAAGTAAATCGCATTGCAATAACCACTTCAGTGATTTCCCGATTTCATAGAACGGTTAAGAATCGATATGTTATAGATCAGTTTCTCGAAATTACTATTTATTAAGGGCAGGACTAGAAAATAAGTCGAGTTATAACCGATTCATTCTTTGTAATGCTACAGAAAGAAGCCGGAAGAGTAAGAATACTGTATATAAGGTACCATATTCAATATCAGTAACTTAAAATGATGAAAATTTAAGAAAAGGCACTTCAACAAAAATTACGGTTGAGGTTCAATTAGTTATTACAATGCGATAAACTTTAAAATTATAACTTTGAGGAAACACTGAAAAAACTACTTTTGCTGAATGGAATATGTTCGACTTTTATTGTACACAGCATGTACAGACTCGGCCTTCATCAAAACGTAAACAATTGTGCTGCCAGAATGCGTGACTTAGTAGTGGAGTGCGTCACAAGCGCGGCGAGCTCTACTTAAGTACTGTGTGTGCCAAACGATTCAAGAGTCCCGATATCGAATGGCAAGAAATAAAAACTTTTAAATCAAATACCTACTGCAAATGAGTGCATTTCTACGGATTATTCTATCACCCACCTTTCTTGGAATTTTTGTGTTTGGTATTAGAGAGAAGACTGAGCGCGAACTGACAGGAGCAATCGTTGAGAGATAAACTGATGAGAGACACGAGTCGCCTCCTGCAGTCCTGCCACAGCGTGGGAAGCCACTGGAGGGGCGCCTCGGGGCTGCTCTCTGCGCTTACAGAAGACTTCTGTTGCTCTTGAGGCTGCAGCTGCTGCAGCATAATTACAGTGTTCTCGCCCGTCAGACTGCTGCACTCTTGGCTAAATGCGAATACAAAATAATAAAGAAGAAGTTGCAGCACCTTTTCAACGAAATGCACATCGGTTACATCGCCTACATATTAGTGCCTACACGAGTACTTTACACGAACATATTGGTAAACATAAAAAAGATCCTAATTGTAGGCAACGTGTCAAGTGCACATTTTAATGCATCATCTCAAAAAGAAATAATATTCATATCTTTTTCGGGCTAAGCCGAGTAAATCATATCTTGTTGCAAGCACAAAGGGAAACGTTAGTGCGCAGTTAATGAATATCGAAAGAGTCAAATTGACATAAGCGACACATTCGCCAACAGTTTCATTTCTGAGTTCACAAGAGAGAACTAATTGATATTATTATTATAGTGGGTTGGGTTACTAGCGCCGCAGGCATCACGCCCGCCTCGCACCGAAAACACAAGATCAGGATATTCTCGGTTTTTGCACTCTGTCACAGGCCCAGCATAGTGCTGAGAACATGCACTTCCTCATCAATCATAAATCTAAAGTCCATCTGGGGTGATAGGCCCCGTCAATTTCACATCTCCGCTACTAATAAATGGTCACGTATCAATCACGTTACTCTCCCGTCCATCTCAATAAACCACCGAATTTACAGTTTTTCGTAGATTTCACATCGCTCCAAGTATCTCTTTATCCTTCCCACATCAAAATTCCCATGAGGGGGCTCGGAAAGTATTTCTACCATCATCGCATCTATGTCTCCTCCCCGTGGGTATGGGAGGTATCTCCTTCGAATTCCCGAATAGCTGGGGCATTCTGCAAGGAAATGGCGTACTGTCAGCGGCACCAGACAGTCATCACAATAGGATTGAGGGCGGCGCTCCATCAAGTATTGATGGGTCAGCCTGGTGTGACCAATGCGCAGGCGGCATAGTACCACCTCCAAGCGGCGGTCGCCGCACCTGAACGTTGCCCACTCTTGTACTCCGGGTTTTATCACTCTCAACTTGTTATGATTGACGTCATTCCACCGTTGCTGCCACACCGCTCTCGTAGATCTCCGTATGTAGTAGTAATAATCTTGACTTGGTGCAACTGGGTTTACTCCCTCTCCCGGGGCACCTACCACCTCCCTAGCTTCGCTGTCAGCACTCTCGTTTCCGGCAACTCCCACATGACCGGGAACCCAGCACATCTGTAGCAGTTTCGGCCCCTCAGTTAGGGTCGTCAGCCTCCCGAGGATATCGCACACCACAGGATGACTGCTGTTATAGTTCTGCAGCACCTCCAACGTGCTCTGGCAGTCAGAAAATACAGTATAACAAAATTGTTATGGTCAATCACCGCGACAATGTCGAGCGCCTCTAGAAAACCGTAGAGCTCCGCCGAGTAAGCCCATGTGCCAGGCCGCAGCTTCCTGCGGCCTGGACCAATGGATTGCGACCAATTGGCAGGATTACATCACTTAACAGTTGAATTTAAACAAGTCCTCAGCTCACCCATCGTTCACCATCCCTATAACCCTACATCAACCAGGCTGCGCTATCCTGCTGCAAGGGTTCTCTGTCTTCTTGTAATTGTACAAGAAAGAAGTCTTTGCAGCCTGGTACTGATAAGGTTGCGCAGCTCTTACAATCTGCCAAAACTATTGTATACAACACAAGGACAAAGTTAATGTTGGGTTTCAAAGCGCAACCACGGGGCATTCGCCCGTCTACCAGACAAATTTTCCTGGTAGCCATGCATAGCTCAGGGAGTCCACATGCTACAGCGTGGACACTAACCCCAACAGGAAATGGGGATGGTCGGGAGGTTGCAGTTCTCACACGAGCCTTCCAACTTTAACCCCAGCGCTCTGACAATACATGATTGATTGCAACCGAACACTCCTCTGGGACCAGCAACTTCTATCTGGAGCATGAGCCAATGCATGCGGACGTCCCAGTTGGGGTATGTGGCAAGCTAGCTTTACCTTTTTTTAATTGCTGGCGATTAGCCCACTCTTGATTCAGCTACTCTCGTCTATCAGGAGCAAGCAAGTGGTTCTAGGAGTTTTTTGATCGGTCGTCCGTTCGCCAACTCACACAAAACATCGATCTTTCCGAAGACAGAAAATCTAAGGTTTCCATGGGCAGACCAAAAGTACAAGTAACTATACCAATAACTCTCATTTCAGGTATACTTGCCTAACTTCAGCTGAAAATACAATATAATCTCATTAACATTGAGATGCCACACTTGTGGGCTACGTAGGGTAGTCCTAGTGAAAACACACGTCTACCAAGGCTCATCTTGTGTACCAAGGAAAACACACATTAAATTTGCAGTGGTACACAGCGTGTTTGGTACAACTGGGTAATGGTCGTAGCCAAAGTTAAGAAGCCATTGTCTCTCCGGTTACAAGAGTAGGTACAGGTTTGTTCTTAGTTGAAATATTCTCAAGGCCTCTTTACATCTCATCAGTGCAGAGGCTTAAGTTATGGATTTAAATAGTTTTCTGCATGTGTTCAGTTACTGAATTCGGTCGAAGAGCCGAAATGAACAAGTTTTAACTAAAATATCTTTCTAGAATCTTAGTCTTCTCTTCAATATTCATGCTTGAGTGATGTAAAGCTGTTACACACTACAGTTCTATATGATTAACGACCGGGTCAGTAAACAATACTCAAATGGTAGGCTCAGTGAGGGACGGGACGGTTCTGTTATTTCATAACATTACCTGAGATAGACGAGCGTGAAGCCAGCGCGCTTCCAGAAGGTGAGCAGCTGTGGGGTGACGCCGTACGCAACACCCAAATAATGCATGGCTTCTGCAGGACGCTGCGACAGGGGCAGCAAGAGCGGCGGGACGGCTGCCACGTCTTCGGTGTTGCTTCCTAACTTCGCCAGCTCTCCTTTTCTTACCACCTGGGAACAGGGGGACGGCAACAGATGAAATCAACGCAATCCCACCAGTCGAGCACCAGCGACATGAATGATGCAAGAGCACTGAAGCCCAATATGATGCAAGATCTTCTGGATAACAAGAACTCCTTGAGCACATAGGGAAAAAATACAAACGCGACAGTTTTTGAAGTATTTTTAGAGCACGAAAACACTGGAATCAAAGAATCTAAATACGCTTTTAAATGTTCCCAAAGTGTGACAAGATAAATGTATTTTCTGATACGAACCTTTAATGAATGTCTGTTCTCGTCGACAGTGGCCAGAGCAAGCTCTTTGACACTGGCTAAGTGGGTGTTGGAGCAGTAATACTCGCGCAGCAACTCCACAGCTCGTGAGCCGTAGCGCTTGCCCTGAGCCATGGGATGAGTGGCGATACGCAGGACCCGAGCGCCTGACAGCTGAGGGAAGTCGTAGTTCTGGAAAGCATTGCTGACTGTCCAGGGGATGAGGTCTCCTGCGGGTCGCTCTCCGTCGGAGCACGCGAGACCTTTGATGGTGGAGCTGCGGCTGATGCCACCTTCCAGGACAACCTGCACGCACACTACACCGTCACAGACACGGAAGAGGACCTCACTTTTCGATTGCAGTATCCTTCCCTCCTTCTGCCATATTTTCTATAGCTACCAGAAGCTGAGTTTGCTACCTGTTACATTATGCCTATACGACGAGAAGAGTTGGTTTACTACCGCATTACACGCGTAGGTACCGAGAGCAACGTTTGCTCAACTGAAACACAAGGCATTCTCATGGGATTGGGAAATGCCACAAATGACTTATGGCTTATGTACGGCACCACCACTTTTACTACGCATTGTTGAGTATGCGCTTACAGAGGCCGGGCAGTACCATAATGTCTTCATATTTCACAATTTGGAAGAAAAATGACAATCGGGTTATAACGATTTCATCATTCACAAATTTCAGACGTCTTCAAACTAGCAGTAGGTGGCATGTACGAGGCACAACACAAAGTGAAACTGTAGGTAATACAACACTAAAAATAGTTGGGTCTCCTGAGCTCCACAGACCTGTACGACGACGAGGACGGGCGGGAGTGCCGTGGTGTCGGTGTGGGGCGGCAGCAGCACAAATATATGGTGAGCAGGAGCGTCAGAGAGCTGCTGGAGATCGTCAGGACTGTTGCGGTAGTGAGAAGACACCAGCAGGGACTGCAGGCTGTTCAGGAACTTCTCTGATAACTGAAATAAGAGAAGTGGCAATATAGGATGGTGTTTCTCAGTGGAGCGCATACGAACCTACGGACCCCCTGTTGGTTCACGCACGGACTCCTCACTGGTTCTTGACACTTGAAACTTCTATGACTATATTTTATTGGTTTTATCCCGTTTATTGTACGGATTACCAGCTTATTTAAAGCAATGAGAGGAATAATTTATGCTTTACAGAACTATTAAATAATTTCTTAGGGTAGAAAATTTAATTTTGATATAGTTGCCACTTAATGTCAATATTCATGTTAGATTATTTTCAATAGCCATCACTACAACATAACATTACAGTTCATTCAATGAGAACAATCATTAGAAGCAAGTATAAAATAAATTCAGGATAGTTAAACTGAAGATTTAGCTATTGTATTTCATAAGCAGGGATATATATCTAGTGAACAATTGTTTAGAGCCTACTGGAAGTTCAACTTCCACTAGCCTCTTGCCCCCTGTGGGCGGGTGGCTCTCACCCACTTCAGCCTGTCTGGGGTCAACCAACCGGTGTCTAGGAGTCGGAGACCTTAANTATTGGTTTTATCCCGTTTATTGTACGGATTACCAGCTTATTTAAAGCAATGAGAGGAATAATTTATGCTTTACAGAACTATTAAATAATTTCTTAGGGTAGAAAATTTAATTTTGATATAGTTGCCACTTTATGTCAATATTCATGCATAGAACACGTTAGATTAGTTTCAATAGCCATCAATACAACATAACAGTACTGTCCATTCAATGAGAACAGTCATTAGAAGCAAGTTAAAATAAATTCAGCATAGTTAAACTGAATATTTAGCTATTGTAGCCTATGCCAGAAGCAGGGATATCCAGTGAATAATTATATTTAGTTAAGATGAAGATAATATCATGGTTGGTAGTGATATCTATCGTAATGGGTTCATCACAGTTTATTATAAAGGTCACATCTGATCAGGAAAGTCTTTAGGGCATCTCTGTTAAATTGGCCACGGAGTCCCCTGCTACGAAATACTGTAGCTCCAACATTGGAATTAGTGTCCCGGTCTATATCTGCTATCAACGTTGGCGTTACTTGAGTTACAAGTACCGTATATATCATTATATATTAAAGAGCACTGCGCTGCAACTCTACCCTTTCATCTATGGCATACTCGTTGTAAAGCACACTACCACCTTCGCATCAAATCGGATTTGACGATAAGGAAGTAGTACTATTGTACTGCATATATTTGCCACGCCCACAAACCGGAGGGCAGCCCCAACGCCAGACTGCTCTCCCGTGGCCCTAGCAAAATATAGCAACGACATAAAATCAGGAGTGTCAGAATTAGAACTACTCTAAAGCCGGAAAAGGTACTACTTCAAGTGGTACATTAGAGATAATACCAAACAGCGCCTGGTAGTGTACCACTTCAAGCGACACATATCATGAAGCACGCAATATCGTACCTCATTGTAACTGAAGAGAGCGTCTCTGTTGACATAGTAGAGCTGACAGGAGCCAGCGTCGGGCAGGGGACTGGGCAGGTCCGGCAGCTGCGGCTCCAGACACAGCAGAGCTGACAGCCACGCCTCCACAGGGTCATTGGACCGGTACCTGATGCTCTCCTCCAGCGTCAGCTACAATACAAAACATTTAGGTACCACATCAAAATGCTGGTTCGCACCTCCCTACCAAATTCAATTGAGAGTCGAATCAAGTAAAGTCAAAGGCAACCAAGTTAATGAGAAACAGACGAGCACTGCGTAAAGAAAGAGTAAGTTAACGAGAGAAAAGGAGACACGAAAAAATGATGAGACGCGTAAAAAAAATACTAAAGCTAAATTGGAGGAGTAACGAAGGCATTCAAAAGCTTCAGAACTAACACTGCGGTAACGAATGAAGCGCTAATTGTGATGGCCTGACTTTTTAGTCGAGCATGAAACGTCTCGAGAACGTGCTTAGCAATCGCAAAACTTTATTTTCAAAAACGGATAAAAATGGCGCAGCTCTACATAACAATATTGAATACAATTAGGGTACTGTCAAACGGCTCACATAATTGGGTCGTTAAAGGTCAACTACACAATCAGAGCATTTCAGTAACAAGATGCAAACGTTCTAACCTCGACTAGCTTCCTTTTGACTCCTCCGGAAGAAGAAGTCGAGGTGGGCTTCACACTTCCAGGCTGAGGGTTGTCCTTATCAGCCTCCTCTCTGAGCTCAGCAATGAGCTTAAGCGCCAGGGAGCGGCCGGTTCCCTCGTAGCCAGCGACTGTGGATGAGAGGAACACGAGGTACGGCCCAAGCAGCCGCCGCACCAGCGGGAGAGGTATGGCGGCAGCCTCGTCTACCACAACCAGTTCGGCCTGCCCCAGGGCCCAGCTCTGGTCAGGAGTGATGTACTGTAGGAGAGACGCAACTCAGTTAGGCCTCTAGTGAGGAAGTGATTGAAAATTTTACGATTTTGTGTAACACATCAAGCGCTCCTTAGAGTCTCAAATCTTGACTGGACCCGGCAGATGGAATTTGGAGTAAAATTTCCATTAAAATTCGATGTTGAATGTAAACAGAATAGAGCTAACAGGAAGGCAACCTGATACGAAAGTCCGTCGATAAGACTTTTATACATTAGTCTATAGATTACATATGTTTACAAATGTCACCAATCAAGAAACTACAGGCATATCGAAATCACAATCCTCACGTAACACTGCATTGCCAATGTCACCGGCTATAAGAAATCCTGTCACAATCACAACATGGACAGCTTGTTTAATTGCTGGGCCTATGGTCGCTCTGACACAAGCAACGAAACGTTCACCACTCCAAAATTGTTGGATTATGAGTGGCATAGAATGGTTTGATTACAACTAGAGTATCAGTCGTAATCATTACAATTGGGTTAAATATATACTTTTCTCACTTCCAGGTCACTTGACACCGTTAGGATTTAGCCCAGTAGTTCCTTCTGCCCTTTATTATCTGATTGTATCATTATCTACACAGGGGGATTTCTTATCTATAAAATTCTTCTGCAGTATCAAAATTAAGTGGATAAATAAGATTCGTTACTAAAATTGTTTTCCTTTCCCATCGAAAATCAAGCCGCCGTCACCCGTCCAGCGCCACGCCGGGCTGATCGCCGGTCCGCCGAGCCAGTGCCACCCTCAGCCAGCTGGCGCGGCCGCCAGGCAGCCACTCCGCCAGTCAGCCAGCAAAATTCATGGACACCAAACACTCGGTAAGCCTTGGTGCTTATAAAAAAGAAGAAAACCTTCACCTATATATGTGGAGGATAAACTTGTAACTTCAAAATAAAATACAATAAAAATAAAATAAGATAAAGTAAAATAGAATAGAATAAATAAAAAACTTTTACCTGCAGGGTATGGGACCACACCCGACTTGACCGTTAGGTGTCCTCGCCCATTACCTGTCTGAGAGTTTAAGGGTCCGGGACTTGGCATTGCGTCCAAGTCGCATAACACCGCTCTTAAAACAACATAAGTTTATAAAAAAAATCGCCGTGCAGGGTGCGGGATCCACCCCCAACTTCAAAGTTGGGAGTCTTGCTCATACCCTGTTAGACTTCAAGAAAAGAAAACCTCGCCCTGGAGGGTATGGGATCAACCCCAGACTTCAAAGTTGGGAGTCTTGCTCATACCCTGTTAGACTTCAAGAAAAGAAAACCTCGCCCTGGAGGGTATGGGATCAACCCCAGACTTTAAAGTTGGGAGTCTTGCTCATATCCTGTCAGACTTCAAGAAAAGAAAACCTCGCCCTGGAGGGTATGGGATCAACCCCAGACTTTAAAGTTGGAAGTCTTGCTCATATCCTGTCAGACTTCAAGAAAAAAAAACTCGCCCTGGAGGGTATGGGATCAACCCCAGACTTTAAAGTTGGGAGTCTTGCTCATACCCTGTCAGACTTCAAGAAAAGGAAAAACTCGCCCTGGAGGGTATAGGATCAACCCCAAACTTCAAATTTGGGAGGCTTGCTCATACCCTGTCAGAGTTAAATAAAATAAAATAAAATAAAAATAAAAAAATCGCCCGGCAGGATATGGGATCTACCCCAACTTCAAAGTTGGGAGTCTTGTCCATACCCTGGCAGTTAAAAAAAATAAATAAATAAAATAAAAAACTCGCCCTGCAGGGTATGGGATATACCCCAATTTCAAAGTTGGGAGTCTTGCTCATACCCTGCCAGAGTTAAAAAAAATAGAAAAATAAATAAAATAAAATTAGGAAAAATAATAAACTAAGAAACTCGGCCTGCAGGAAATGGGATCTACCCCAACTTAATTGTTGGGTGTCTTGCTCTCATCACCTGTCTCAGAGTTCTCTTGAGACAGCAGGGGAAGTCAAATTGTCCAGGACACCTGTTCCCACCCTGGCTTCGATGGGAGATCTAATCAGACAGCGAGAGACCAGTGGTAATACCCCTTACCTTAACTACAGGCACCTCCCTTCAGCGGGTGCAGGTACACTGCCTTCCGTAGTTACCTCGCACGCTAGGCTACGGCGCGGCTTTGTCCTTGCAAACACCTCCTACCGGGAATCTCCCAAACACATAGCATAAGTGCTGTAAGATTCTCATGCTCGTATCGCTTCGCCGAAAGTTAAAACAATGCAATAATCTCTCCTGCCTTTTCAGATTTGGGCAGATTGATTGAGAATTATGACCTCTGAGTGCAAATTTTGTGATAAGTTTAAAGGGCACGAATGTTATTTACATTCACTATGCCTCCCGGATAAGGACACCTATTCGTTTTGTCCTGCTTCCAGCCCAGTGTGTGTAAAGCTGACTATCATCACCCTGCGCGACAAGAGAGATCCGGCCAGCAAAATATGGTGAAACCGGCTCAGCTACATCACAGCTGTCAGAGATAAACTTGCTAGAAAATCCCAGAGCAACGACCCCGACCGTCTCTGGGATACAAAGTGCAGATCAAAGACTACGACCCGTCACGACACCATTATCTATCACGAGAAAAGGGCCTGGAAGTACTAATGGCACTCGAAGAGATGGGTTCTGCCTATGGGAGCTCCTTTGAAACCCTTATGGAGATGGCCGAAATTTCCTCCTCCCATACCTTCTCGCTGGGCTATGTCAGGTCAGATCCGGAGGATCAGCCCCCAAGCACTCTGCCACAACATCAAGGGCCAAGGCCATAACCAATGCTTTCCCAACTCTCGTGCCCGGGGCTTTCCCCCGCTTCGGCGGGTATGCCACCAGGAGCCCCGCCCACTCGCAGGGACTCAAGAGCGGGATCCCCTATCGGCGCCGGGCCCGCCCAAGGACCGTCATCCGCGTCTAGCGTCCCACCTCCCAGGGACGCACCGCCTGATCAACCAACGACCCAGATTTCCAGGCATCAGGAGCTCACCCACTAACGAGGACTCTCTAAGCCATCAGCTAACGAGCTCTTCCAGTGATTCATCAGCACCATCTACACCGGATCGCCAGACTAGTACCCCAGGAAAACACGCACAAGCACCGGCAGGGCCTCCCGACATAGCATGTCCGGTGAACGCTCCACTGGCTGAGACAGCCTGGTTCTTCCTACCGTCTCGAGCGATCATCAATTCCCTCAAGCCCCTGGAGTTCACATTTGCCGGGAAAATCTTTACCAACGCCTATGTCAAATCGACCTAGGCAATTCGTAGCTCCAGCTACTTGCCCCTTAATCGCACCAAGACCAGGTGCGCTACAACACGAGTTCGTACGCATGCTAATAGCGGTATGCACACAATATGACAGGGACACTTTTCCCCATTCCTTCCTGGCTCTGTTCCGCCTGATAAACACCATGCCACCGACCACTCGACCATGGAAAATAGATCTTTGCACACAAGAGGTATCGGTCCTCAATAAGTCTCCTTTCGCACAACAACAGGCTTGCCCTATCAAACCGGCCAATAAAGGAACAAAGTTGCCTTGGACTCTTACAGACGGGGACAATTCCCCTCTGTTCGACACGCTCTCGGCCAGCATCATGCCTGACTTTCCAAAAACAGGACATACCCTACGGGGAGCCTGGGCCCTCTAGAACAACGATCTATCAAGGAAGATTCTCGCCTTCACCTTCAGGCGTACCAACACCTGACCACGTTCGAAACTCTCCACCTAACTCACAACCTGCTATCCTCCGCTGGAGAAAATACCTCAAAATCTGAGCTCCTACAGCAGACTTCCCTGGCAGCGCAGATACTACAGGCCTGCCTACCAATCTTCCAGGCACAAGCCCACCACCACCTCTCGGTCTTCGTGGACCACAGGAGGAAGCTACGTAATTTCACACTGGAAAACATGTTCCCCCTGCGGTATCAGGCCCCCTCAGAGAAGGCCAGTCTTCTCTTGGGATGGGGATTTATTCCCCAATGATAGGTATACTGTCGAACAAGCCGATCATATTGCAACTATGTACTGTCCACCCTAATACCTTTCGGCCCGACAAAAACTCTCAAATAGCCATCAAGAAAGGACGCAAAGCGCCCTATCCGCGGGATAAGAACAGCCGCAACACGTCTGAGTCTAACCAACCCAAACCTACGACATCCAACTATGGGAAAACCACGGCACCACCTCGTGCCACCCCTAGTCTAACCACGACCGGACCGTCCACCAGCTGGCAACGTCCGGCGCCTGGCCCGGTCAAGACAGAACGACCCAGGGGCACCACAAGACCCCAGGCTTCGTCCAGACCAAAACAACCCTACACTATCAGCTTGAACCCGCCGAAAAATCGACCATACTACAACCCTCATGTGTGGAAACGCAAGTAATCTCAACCTTGCTGGCAGCTCCTCTAATTCGAAAGTATTCGTAGCATTTATGTAGCTACCTCATGTTATGTTATCCCATTGTTGGTTTTACCTTCTCCTTTTCGAGGGCACGACCCTAGTTGTTCGTTTAACCAAATGGTGTATCTGTAGCTACCTTGTAGTAGTAGTAGTAGTAAAGGTTTTACTAGCGCTTCAGTGGCACAATGCCTATATCGCGCCGAATTATTCCCGTGGTTATCCACAGGCTCGTGCGC
>LQNS02278187.1:25458239-25469769 GCA_001587735.2 Parhyale hawaiensis | reverse complement strand
GAAGTGGGTGAGAGCCACCCGCCCACAGGGGGCAAGAGGCTAGTGGAAGTTGAACTTCCATCCGGCGTCTAAACAAAGCACTTTCGCCTCAACTAACGTTTCGTTAGCTCAAGGCGAATTATATCTAGTAAGAAGAAGATAATGTCATGGTTGGTAGTGATATCTATCGTAATGGGTTCATCACAGTTTATTATAAACGTCACATCTGATAAGGAAAGTCTTTAGGGCATCTTTGTTAAATTGGCCACGGAGTCCCCTGCTACGAAATACCGTAGCTCTAACATTGGAATTAGTGTCCCGGTCTATATCTGCTATCAACGTTTGCGTTACTTGAGTTACAAGTACCGTATATATCGTTATATATTAAAGAGCACTTCGCTGCAACTCTACCCTTTCATCTATGGCATACTCGTTGTACAGCACACTACCCCCTTCGCATCTAATCGGATTTGACGATAAGGAAGTACTGTGTTGTACTGCATATAATTGCCACGCCCACAAACCGGAGGGCAGCCCCAACGTCTGACTGCTCTCCCGTGGCCCTAGCAAAATATAGCAACGACATAAAATCAGGAGTGTCAGACTTAGAACTACTCTAAAGCCGGAAAAGGTACTACTTCAAGTGGTATATTAGAGATAGTACCAAAAAGCGCCTCGTAGTGTACCACTTCAAGCGACACATATCATGAAGCACGCAAAAATCGTACCTCATTGTAACTGAAGAGAGCGTCTCTGTTGACATAGTAGAGCTGACAGGAGCCAGCGTCGGGCAGAGGACTGGGCAGGTCTGGCAGCTGCGGCTCCAGACACAGCAGAGCTGACAGCCACGCCTCCACAGGATCATTGGACCGGTACCTGATGCTCTCCTCCAGCGTCAGCTACAATACAAAACATTTAGGTACTACATTAATCTGAATACAATTAGGGTACTGTCAAACGGCTCGCATAATTGGGTCGTTAGATGTCAACTACACAATCAGAGCATTTCAGTAGCAAGAGCAAACTTTCTAACCTCGACTAGTTTCCTTTTGACTCCTCCAGAAGAAGAAGTCGAGGTGGGCTTCACACTTCCAGGCTGAGCGTTGTCCTTATCAGCCTCCTCTCTGAGCTCAGCAATGAGCTTAAGGGCCAGGGAGCGGCCGGTTCCCTCGTAGCCAGCGACTGTGGATGAGAGGAACACGAGGTACGGCCCCAGCAGTCGCCGCACCAGCGGGAGAGGTATGGCGGCAGCCTCGTCTACCACCACCAGTTCGGCCTGCCCCAGGGCCCAGCACTGGTCAGGAGTGATGTACTGTAGGAGAGACGCAACTCAGTTAAGCCTCCAGTGAGGTAGTGATTGAAAATTTTACGATTTTGTGTAACGCATCAAGAGCTCCTAGGAGTCTCAAATCTTGACTGGACAGGGCCAGATGGAATTTGGAGTAAAATTTCCTGTAAAATTCGATGTTGAATGTAAACAAAATAGAGCTAACAGGAAGGCAATCTGATACGAAAGTCCGTCGATAAGACTTTTATACATTAGTCTATAGATTACATATGTTTACAACTGTCACCAACCAAGAAACTACAGGCATATCGGAATCACAATCCTCACGTAACACTGCTTTGCCAATGTCACCGGCTATAAGAAATCCCGTCAAAATCACAACATGGACAGCTTGTTTAATTGCTTGGCCTATGGTCGCTCTGACACAAGCAACGAAACGCTCACCACCCCAAAATTGTTGGATTATGAGTGGCATAGAATGGTTTGATTATAATAAGAGTATCAGTCGTAATCATTACAATTGGATTAAATATATACTTTTCTCACCTCCAGGTCATTTGACACCGTTAGGATTTATCCCAGTAGTTCGTTCTGCCCTTTACGATCTGATCGTATCATTATCTACACATGTGGGTTTCTTATGTATAAAATTCTTTCGCAGTATCAAAATCGTTTCAAAGTGTATAAATAAGATTCGTTACTAAAATCGTCTTCCTTTTCCAGATCGAGAATCAAGCCGCCGTCAGCCGTCCAGCGCCACCCCCGGCTGATCGGCGGTCCGCCGAGCCAGCGCCACCCCCAGCCAGCTGGCGCGGCCGCCAGGCAGCCACTGGGGATTACCTCGGAGGCTGCCCTGGTCGTCCAGCTCTCCATGCCCACTTGTGAAGTCGGCGAGGAAGGTTCTCTGGTGCCCACCTCTCCCGACTTCATGGACACCAAACTCCCGGCAAGCCCTGGTGCTTGTACAAAAGAAGAAGCCCTTTACCTATATATGTGGAGTATCAACTTGTAACTTTAAAATAAAACAAAAAATAAGATAAAATAAATAACAAAAATTTTTACCTGCAGGGTATGGGACCACACCCGACTTGACCGTTGGGTGTCCTCGCTCATTACCTATCTGAGAGTTTAAGGTTCCGGGGACGTGGCATTACGTCCAAGTCCCATAACACCGCTCTTAAGACAGCAGGGGAAGTTTATAAAAAAATCGACGTGCAGGCTATGGGATTTACCCCAACTTCCAAGTTGGGAGTCATGCTCATAATCTGTCACAGTTAAAAGAAAAAAATAAATAAAAAAAACTCTCCCTGCAGGGTATGGGATCTACCCCAACTTAATTGTTGGGTGTCTAGCTCATAACTTGTCTCAGAGCTCTTTTGAGACAGCAGAGGAAGTCAAATTGTCCTGGACACTTGTTCCACACAGGCTTCTCTGGGAGATCTTATCTGTTCGGCATCTCGCGCCAGACAGCGAGAGACCTGTGGTAATACCCATTACCATAACTACTTGCACCGCCCTTCAGCGGGATTCCCGCTAAGAAAGTACGTACTGACCTAAGAGTCTAGTCAACTAAGACCAATTACACGGCAGCAGAGGCGTACTTCATATGCCTACAACGACGTTGACGAGGTCACACCTCGACGGAGAGGTCGCACCTTAGTACGAGTTTACCGTGCGACCTTCCGACCAGGGACTAAACATGTTTACACACCCTGAATCGGATAACATGGCAACACTGCCTTCCATAGTTACCTCGCACGCCAGGCTACGGCGTTGCTTTGTCTTTGCCCGGCGCTCGGACCGCTAACATCCCCTAACGGGAATCTCCAAAACGCAGAGCATAAGTGCTGTAACATTTTCATGCTTGCATCGCTTCGCACTAAGTTGAAACAATGCAATAATCTCTCCCTGCCTTTTCAGATTTGCGAAGATTGATTGAGAATTATGACCTCTGAGTGGAAACTATGCGATAGGTTTAAAGGCCACGAATATTACTTACATTCACTATGCCACCCGGATAAGAACATCTATTCGTTTTATCCTGCTTCCAGACCAGCGTGTGCACAGCTGGCTATCAGCATTTTGCGAGTTGAGAGAAATTCGGCCAACAAAATATGGTCAAACCGGCTCAGCTACATCAGAGCTGTCAGACATAAGCTTGCTAAAAAATCCCAGAACATCGACCCTGATCGTCTCTGGGATACAGAGGTCGAAAGTACCCTCTTCGGTCGAATCAAACACTACGACCCATCACGACACCATTATCTATCGCGAGAAAAGGGCCTGGAAGTACTAACGGCACTCCAAACGATGTGTCCTGCCTACGAGAGCTCCTTCCAAACCCTCATGGAAATGGCCGAAATTTCCTCCTCCCATACATTCTCGTTGCGCTCCGTCACGTCAGATCCAGAGGAGCAGCCCCCAAGCACTCTGCCCCAACACCCGAGGGCCAAGGCCATCACCAATGCTCTGCCAACGCTCGTGCCCGGGGGTTTCCCCAGCTTCGGCGGGTACACCACCAGGAGCCCCGCCTCCTCGCAAGGACTCCTCAAGAGTGGGATCCCCCATCGGTGCCAGGCCCTCCCAAGAACCGTCATTCGCGTCCTGCCCCCCCCCCGGACGCACCGCCTGATCAACCAACGGCCACAGATTCTTCTGGCATCAGGAGCTCGCCCACTAACGAGAACAACCTAAGCCATCAGCTAACGAGCTCTTCCAGTGATTCATCAGCACCATTTTCACCGGACCGCCAGACTAGTACACCAGGAAGACTCGCACAAGACAAGCACCGGCAGGGCCTCCCGACATAGCATGCCCGGTGGACGCTCCACTGGCTGAGACAGCCTGGTTCTTCCTACCGTCTCGAGCGATCATCAATTCACTCAAGCCCCTGGAATTCACATTTGCCGGGAAAATCTTTACTAACGCTCATGTCAAATCGACCAAGGCAATTCGTAGCTCCGCTACTTGCCCCTTTATCGCACCAAGACCAGGCGCGCTACAACACGAGTTCGTACGCATGCTCATAGCGGCATGCACACAATATGACAGGGACACTCAGAGTTTTCCCCCATTCCTTCCTGGCTCTGTCCCGCCTGGTAAACACCATGCCACCAACCACTCGAACATGGAAAATAGATCTTCGCACACAATGGTATCTGTACTCAATAAGTCTCCTTTCGCACAACAGGCTTGCCCTATCAAACCGGCCAATAAAGAAACAAAGTTGCCTTGGACTCTTACAGACGGGGACAATTCCCCTCTGTTCGACACGCTCTCGGCCAGCATCATTCCTGACTTTCCAGAAACAGGACATCCCTACGGGGAGCCTGGGCCCTCTAGAACAACGATCTATCAAGGAAGATTGTCGCCTACACCTTCAGGCGTATCAACACCTGACCACGTTCGAAACTCTCCACCTAACCCACACCCTGCTATCCTCCGCTGGAGAAAATACCTCAAAATCTGAGCTACTACAGCAGACTTCCCTGGCAGCGCAGACACTATAGGCCTACCTACCAATATTCCAGGCACAAGCCCACCACCACCTCTCGGTCTTCGTATACCACAGGAGGAAGCTACGTAATTTCACACTGAAAAACATGTTCCCCCTGCGGTATCAGGACCCCTCAGAGAAGGCCAGTCTTCTCTCGGGATGGGGAATTATTTCCCAAAGATATACTGTCGAACAAGCCGATCATATTGCAACTACTGTCCACCCTAATACCTTTCGGCCCGCCAAGAACTCTTAAATAGCCATCAAGAAAGGACGCAAAGCGTCCTATCCGCGAGATAATAACAGCCGCAACACGTCTGAGTCTAACCAACCCAAACCTTCTACATCCAACTATGGGAAAACCACGGCACCACCTCGTGTCACCCCTAGTCTAACCACAACCGGATCATCCACCAGCTGGCAACGTCCGGCGCCTGGCCCGGTCAAGACAGAACGACCCAGGGGCACCGCAAGACTCCAGGCTTCGTCCAGACCAAAGCAACCCTACACTATCAGCTTCAACCCGCCGAAAAATCGACCATACTACAACCCTCATGTGTGGAAACGCAAGTAATCTCAACCTTGCTGGCAGCTCCTCTAATTCGAAAGTATTCGTAGCATTTATGTAGCTACCTCGTGTTATGTTATCCCATTGTTTACCATTGTTGGTTGTACCTTCTCCTTTTCGAGGGCACGACCCTAGTTGTTCGTTTAAATAAATGTATCTGTCCCTTGAAACTTACAGAAGTAAAGCTATTTTGTTCGCTGTCATTAGCTGCCCTACCTAGCATCATACTCTAACTGGCTAGGACTTGAAATGCATGATGCATTTAGTCTCTGCCTTTACATTCTGATCTCTGGTCGCATCCAAATCCATATAGCGTTGTTACTCGTTCGGCCATAAAATAATAGGTCCTAACGGTGTCAAGTGACCTGGCGGTGAGAAAGCATGCTTGTGACGAGCCAAGGGCGACGGAACACGCCTTTTTTCTCGCCATAAGGGAACTTGACACCGTGAATTCCTCCCTCTTCCCGTCGCGATCAGATGGTGGCGTGGGCGAGGAGAGCTGGATAAGGGCAGCTTCCGAGGTAACTGAAAGCCAGCTGACTGGCGACCGCGCCAGATAGCTGAGGGTAGCGCTAGCTCGGTGAGCCACCGATCTGGACAGGAAAAGGATTTAAGTAACGAATCCAATTTATACACTTTAGAACAATTGATACTGCGAAAGAATTTCATAGATAAGAAACACACTTGCATACTAATAATAGATAATGATACGATCAGAAAGTAAAGGGCAGAACGAACTACTGGGCTAAGTCCTAACGGTATCAAGTGACCTGAAGGTGAGAAAAAGGACGGGTTCCGTCACCCTTGGCTCGTCACAAGCATAATTTTTAGAGTCAAACTGGGGCAAGTTTCAGCAACTTTATTGACGGTCATGACGAATAATTTTCCAGAATGCGGTAGTCGCGGTAGTGGAATGATTGAAACACGGCTCAGTAAAAACGTTTCTGAGCTACCTACTGCCTGTGTGGTCTCGGTTGAACTTTATTATTATTATTATAGTGGAATGGGTGATGCATGTGCCGCAGGCATCACGCCCGCCTCGCGTCGAAAACACAATATCAATTTTTTTCTCAGCTTTTACACCTGTCACTGGCTCAGCGTAGTGCCCCATCAATTTCACATTTCTCAAACTCGGCTAATCTTACAACTACTGCCCAAGACTCTACATATCTACCAAAGCTTACCCTCCTCTGCAAGTGACTAACCATTCTGCTCTCCTGGTTGAGGTCAGGTTTCACCAACTAATGTCCCAATGTTTAGTTGGGCCACGGCAAAAAACAAACATTGCGAGTCTACCAAAAAAGGAACTCAAATAGTAACTGGCGTCAGTTTGCTCAGCAGGTCAATGCAGAATTTCGGATATCTCTTCAAATTTGGAGGGAATTAAAATACACAGAGATTTGATCACTTGTGCTATTTACGCGCATATCGCAACACATAAAAAAAGAGGAGCTAGCCTACCTACTGTTCTATTCGATAATGCCTACTGCTCAGGAGGAGCTAACCAACCTTGATTATTTGACAATCGAACGAACCCGCCTTCATACACTTCAGGTCTATCTGTCTCTACCAACGACCAGCCCTCTCATCTATGGACTCGTTTGGGAAGCGTGAACCACCAAGTATTGTGTAACCCGAGATTTAACACTGATGGATCAAGTTAATATCTAAAAATGAAAGTTTAATTTTAATTTACTCAAGAAAATGTTTGTTTCTAAAAACAAAAAATTCATCCACGGGCATTTAAGATTAAGTTTTCTGAGTTTCATTGAGTGGGATTTCAAGTCAAACTTGAGTAAATATTATTCTTTTAGTTTTGCCTCTCTTCCTACAGAGTACACTGTGATCCAAAGAGGGAAGCAAAGAACACAAAGAACATCAAGGGAAACGTGGGGCCTAAGCACGCGCTGAGGCGCATCGGAGCAGCATTCTTATTATTATCTGAGGGATTTCACGACCTAGTTTTGGATCGGTATTATTATTAAATTCCTGGTTTTACCACCGCACCCACGTCATATGACGTGATCCAAGCAGTGAGACTCAGTTTATTATGTCGCATCAGTACAAGAATGTTTCATCTCAGCATTTCTGCTGGTAATCTCAGTTGCCGAGTGCAATACTACTGGCGGGGAAAAGGCGTAAAGAATAGAAAAGACACTCGAGTGGACGGCCCATATCGTGACCTTTCACACGAGAGAGAGAGAGAGAGAGTACAGGTGTCTCAAGGACTAGGTTGGCTCTCGATCGAAAGCACACCTCGCGGTGCAGAAGAGGAAATATAGAGAATCTACCTAACCTAACAAACTAACCTTTTCAACAGGAACCGCGGTTAGCAGTAACTTCTCCTACGGAGGAGGTGCTCAGGACAGCCCTTGGGTTCGTGAGGCCCATAGATATTGTGACAGGGAAAGGGCTAGTCAGAATATATCCCTGAGGGCAAGCGGAACAGCAGATCGGGAAAGAAGAGGAAGAACAAAAAAAAAACAGTAGAGGTATAAAGGTGGAAGCAAGTAAATGGGCACGATGGAAAGAGGTCCCGAAGGTCAGCTAATGCTAAGGTAACCTAGAGCGTCCCTCCAGGGTCGTTGCTCCCATCACATAGGATGGCCAAAGGCAACCCTATGGCCTATCCTATAGCCCTGGAAGGATGCCAACATGGACCTTTATCATAATACAATCAGTGACAGCAGAATTCCCTAAGTTGCCCAACTGCGACTTCAAATGCAGAGCGAATTAGGAGCGATCATTAGGTGAAAAATGAATAGCTACCTCGTTTGGCACCTGTGTTTACCTGCACCACCTGCCTGAAGTCTCGCGTCACAGTGACGCGAGTGACGCACTTGTGCAGCGCCTCGTCACTGGAGCGCTGCACGCTGTAGTGCACCTGCTCCTCATAGCCCACCGCCTGCAGGCCCTTCTCCACGAACTCGAAGAGGGTCTTCAGATTCTCAGGACTTGGGGAGGTCACGTAGATGTTGGCATACCCAAACGATACAGCACACGCTGCAACGTAAATCAACTTACAGAAACACGGAGGTGAACCAAGACAGAATACTGAATAAACAGTTCGGTTCTTAGAAAGGATACAAAGATTATAATAAAAAAAGTGCCGTTTGTCAACTTTAGCTATGCTGACGAGAAGCGCTCAGCGCATCAAAGTGACGTGCAGAGGAAGGAGTTGATGCGACGGTGGCTGCAGCCATCTGATACTGGTAACTTATCCAGTTACAAGATTAAGCTTAAGATTCATCTATGTTTGCGTGATTACGGTGCATAAGATATAGATCGTGTTTTAAAACATTTACCTGCAGCGGTACACAGCGTTGCCTGATATATGGAGCAACATTTGTTAGTATCAATAATTAACAACTAATTCTGAGGTGACACGACTACCACCGGGCCAGTCACAACGCTTTAATGATCCGCTCAGCAAGAGACGAGAGGGTAGCGGCAGCACCAACTAAAGCACTCTCAGAGCGCATACCTCCGCCAAGCAAGGCAGCAATTAAAATTGGCTCAGAAACCAAGATTTTCATTGTATCAACACCAAAATCTAATCATTTGTGCTTTTTTGATAGCATTAACAGCTACTGTAAATTTCTTGGAGATCCATTCATACCTTTTTGAGTTATGCTGCTAACAAACATTCTAGCAAACATAGGTCAAGCATACAAACGGACCAACCGATCATCACCAATATTTAATCAATTATATCTTTTAACATTATTAACAATTCCTGTAACTTTCATAAAGATCCATCGACAACTGTTTGAGTTATGGCGGTAACAAACATAAAATCGAACATAGCGAAAAATAAACGAACAAGCAGATCATCACAAAAATTTTATCATTTACTCTTAGTGATATAGCTACCCAGTTACGCCTAGTCATGTAAATTTTCATGAAAATCTATGACTTTTCAAGCGATAGTGCAAACAAAAAATAGGCAGAAAAACAAACAAACGGATGGAGAGATCTTCACCAAAAGTTAATTATCTGTTCCCCCTAACATACCTAACAATCCATGAAAGATTGTAAGTTTCATCAAAATCCATCCTCAACTTTTTGAGTTATCTTGATGACAGACAGAAAAATCCAACGAAAACAACCTCCTTGGCGGAGGTAATAAAGACCATACCTATTGCTAGCCCCATGGCTGCGCTCTTGCCTCGTCCTCTGGCAGCCGTGAGGGACACTGTGGTGCGGAGCAGCTTCTCGGTAATGCAGAGGGAGAACTGGAGAAGCACTTTCGCCTGGGAAGGGTGTAGAATGTTATTACAGTATTGTTGTTGTTGTTATTATTATTATATTCTGAAGTTTAGGTCTCAGTTTCCACAACAAAGGCGATATCACAGAGGAAGAAAGAAGGGATACCTAGTATGAAGATAGACACGTGTAACCCAAAGTAGTAGTAGAAGTTTTACAAGCGCTTCAGGGGCATTATGCCTATATCGCACCGAACTATTCCTGCCAATTAACACGGGCTCGTGCGCCGCTAGGGCACGGAAAATGTCTCATTTGATATAAGAGAGTTATTGTGAGAAGAGAATTACTATTATGTATTCATATAGTATATATGTACTTCGCAAAGAAGAGGATAGTGTCAAAGTTGATGGTGGTATCTATTGTGATGAGTTAGCTAATCAGTTTGTTATAAAGGTCACATCTGATGAGGAAGGTCTTGAGGGCATTTTTGTTAAATTGGCCGCGAGGCCCCTCAGCCAGCATTCCCCAGAGTAGGGCGTCAGCATCCAGTCCATACAGGTCCGGATAGCAGCTCCTCCGCTCGTTGGAGAAGGCAGAGCCTTCGGCCATCAACGGCAAGACGATGAGGGGTACAAGGCAGTCGTCACAATATGGTAGCGGGAGCCCCAACCGCATAGTCATGAGTAAGTTTCGTGTGCCCAATACGTAGGCGGCGCAGTACAACGTCCATTCGGCGGTCGTCGCTATTTGATGAGTGCCACTGTCGGACGGTATCTTTGATTTTTTATTTATTATTTCCCTGGGCCAGTCATGGGAACTGCCGTAGTTCGCACAGGTTTCGCTTGATTAGAGGGTAGTAGTCTCGGCAGGGGACTGCACGGTTAGCCATGGGCGAGTCCGACAGGGCCCACTGCCTCGACTCCTTATCGGCGAGCTCAGTGCCCGCAACGCCAACATGGCCAGCCAGCAACAGATACACACTGACTTACTGACTTTCCAGTCTGTTGTAATTGCTGTAATACACAGTATCGTAGTAACTATATGGTTGATGACGGGGTGGATGCTTTCGTATGCTCGAATGGCCTGTACTACACTCAGTGAGTCGGAGAATATTATGAAGTTGCTTTCGTCGCGGTCTCCAATGAGGTGCAGCGCTACGCACACGGCAATAGCCGGCATGCTCTAGTTCCATCAGTCGTAGACATGTGGAACCCATGCACGAGGGTGTTCCCACACACGATGAACGCGTATGGGAACAGCAAGTCGAGAATCAAAAGGAAGAACAGAGAAAGTGTTATCAGTAAGTGTATGAAATCCGAAGGAAGTAAAGTGGCTACGAAAGACAGACGTCCCGAAGGCCTAGCTAATGGCTAAGGTAACCTACCTACTACGGCGATCCAATAGAGGAATAGACATACGTACAGTATGCCGACAGAAATGTGAAACACATGGACGAGGGTGTTTCCGTATAAAATCAACGCGCATGGGACCAGTAAATTGGGAAAGAAGAAGAACAAGGTATAATAGTACTAGTATAGGATTGCAAGAAAGTTTTAAACAACTGAGCATTGTTATAATAATATTCAATTAAAGTGATTTAGTAGAGGCATGATCATTGAAATTTTCAACTTAGCCAAAGGTAACGTAACAAAATTGCATCGGCTAATGAAAATTGGTTTACCAGTAGGTAGGTACTTCTGGTACACAATTTGACAATATTACGGTGTGCACTAATCGATAATATCTTCAGAGTACCTCAGCCACTACTGTAGGTACCTCTAGGCTATGCATCAAGTTGTAAGACAGGACGGACAGTAGCCTATAGCCAAACTACAGGCAATACAGACGCCCCGTGCCACCAACAGAATACCATCCCGCCCTGGGAACTTGATGGGCTTGTAATTTATATTACAAGCCTCACCTCCCAAGGGCTAGAGCAAACGTTACTTGTTGCTTAATGGCCAATTTCCTTGAGAATTTGACCTGCAACGGT
>LQNS02278187.1:25366608-25380974 GCA_001587735.2 Parhyale hawaiensis | reverse complement strand
TTTCTCCTATCTTATTCCCATAGAGCCTGACAGGAAAGATATAAATATATAAATAAATAAATAAATAAAAACACGACGTGAATTATTATATAGTAGATGAACGGTGTACTCGGTCAAGTTTATCATCTTTAAAATTAAATAAATCAAGTGAGTTTTATCGAGAGTTATGTGGCATACTAAATATGAATTTAAATGAGTGGAAACCGTAATGTTTTCGATTCATTTTCGTCTTCTACCAGTGATCAGCTATCTTCTATAATTTCAAACCGCTGCAACAAAAATTAGCTGAGATGATGCGAGCGATTGAATGCCAAGATAGAACTTTTAACAAGATTAAAATAAAACCTAACCGTATTCCACATACCTTAACTGTCTCACGGAATGCTGTTGTTGAAACTGGCGAATGTTAAATCCATAATTTTTTCAATGATGCTGTAGTTTTTTCGATTAGGAGAGGCGGATATGTTAACGACGCATACGCGGCGGCACAGCATAGGCAAACATTTTACCGGCACTCTTCGACCGGGTGCGTGCCTCTTAATTACGGAAAAACAATCTAAATAATTTTTAAAATGTTATCCTTCAGAGAGCTAAATAGCTTGTAGATGCTTTGATACATATTTTTGTGTAACTATAATGATTGTAGGACATGTAGGACACTCTGGAGTCCCAAATCAAATGATGGAGAAACAATGTAAACTAGCTGTGAATTACCGTAGTAGATTTTTATGACGCCTCATTACCCATGATGCACTTCAGCTTGGCTCCACCCCCTGAGTTAAACTGTTCCCTTTGATCATCCTTGGTAACTTTCCTAGTTATACTTGCAGACGAAGCTGATTTGACGGCTAACGTTTTAATAACTTTTCGTGGCGTACACAAAGTTGTGTTAATAACAACACTACAAAACATTCGGATGAGTGGATTATTGAATATTGATGACTGAGGGAGTCCCCGACGACTCCATTTTTTAGTGTTGCCAACGAGCTAGTCACGATAACTACCACCACTTACTTTAAACTTCACAAGGCCTATATGGATAATTTCTATAAACTGGTTTGCAAAGAAACAGCAAAAAATTTTCAAAAATGAGTTAGTCATCTGAATTACCAAATAAAAAACTAACCGCATCTGCTCCTGCACTAATACCATGCGGGAAAATTAGAGATACAGCAGCATAGAGTGTTGATCAGTATGCTATATATCATGTGCTCTACACAGCATTGCATGCAGTCATTCTGCCAGGAGGAGGGTATAGGGTCCGACCCTTCACTTAATGACATAACCATACATTTCCCATAACACTAATATAATATAGGTCTGTATCATTTATGATGATTCGTGCTGTGAAAAGTAAGTATTAGCATCAACTGAAGACATGTATCAGTTATAACACGACACAGACGTTACTGCTAATAGCAACAGAGGCTATGTTAGATGATTTTGTTAGAGGTACATTGTTTGCAAATAGATCAGGTGTGAAGGTCAGTGACCTCGCGCGTAACACTGGACCCACACTATCTCATCACTCACCTAACTTATGCGTGACTGTTCAACTCGTACAATTAATTAGCAGATCACACAGTGGAATCGAAGAAGCCTTGGGGAAAACACAGAAATTCAACGCCGTGCGTGCTGAACGTTCGCCCATAAGTTGAGCGTCTTGTTGTGTAGTGTGGCTCCGGCATAAGATGTGCACACTTTCCGATGCTGGACGGTAATCTGATTCTCATTATCCACTGAACCGTTCGAGTTGCAGCAGCTGTCATGACGTTAATCTTATTTTTTTCATGCTTTAAGTAAATTTTAGCGCTGTTAGAAGTACGGAAATAAAAAAAAAACGTTTTATCGATTGCCCATTTAAGAGCATACTATCGGATTTCTTCGACGTTATTCCTGCCAGGCTGTTATTTTGCTACAGGATCTTTATCTTAAGGCATTTCTGCCAGGAAAGCACGCCTTTCTAGCGAGGTAGTGCAGCCTGGCTACACATTTACAGTATAAGGCTCACAATACTTTCATGTACCAATCCGGATTCAGTTTATTCAGCTCGCAAATTCCGCAGTGTGGCAGATAGAAAACACTCAATTATTATTTGAATCTGGGCTTCATTTCTAAAAGTGGGTGCCAGCAGCCCAATCACGAAACGAAAATGCCCGGAAGTTTGCCACCCTGCCCTGTTTTAAATTTATAAAAAAAATTGACACTCTTATCAGCTCATGCAGTCCTTTCATCAGCTCATGCGGCCCTCTTATCAGCTCATGCAGCCATCGCTTTTTAGCTAAAATATTACTTCGTTAGTGAAGAGAAACCAGGTATTTTTCTATCGTAAAGAACATACTTTTCTGCGTGCAATCTTATCAGCTCACGTGGCCCTCTTATCAACTCATGTAACCCTTTCATCAGCTCATTCGTCCCTCTTATCAACTCATGTAACCCTTTCATCAGCTCATGCGGCCTCTTATCAGCTCAAACGGCTCTCTTATCAGCTTATCCCCAGTGTTTTATTTGGTTTGCGCTTGGATAATTTATTCCTCCCGGGCCATAAATTCACACACCTCCGATTCACCCATATAGTCTAGGGGGACCTCAATTCGATTCGTCCCATAATTGAGACGGTTGACAGTCAACCCTTGAACAGAGGCGAATTGAACGCTCAGGATTGAAGGTCAGTGTAAGCTAAGGCTACTCGGAACTAAAATGTCCTGATCGTCTTGAGCAGTTCTTTCGTTTCTTTTTGATACAAATAATGTAAATGTAATAAACAAAAATTTCTGATATTCTGTTACTGACTTTTGCTTGAGAAACTGTCGGTGACTTCAGAGAGAAAAAACATTTCTGAAATAGCTTTGAAGGTGCGCCTTTATAATATTAATGCTGCGATGGCGCCGTGGAGCCACCAAACGTAGCCTTATGCACTGACGGATATCTATATATAATGACCTTACAGAAGCGTGTTGCAATCACGATCCTGCTTAAACTACCGTAACCCAAAAATGCTGAGCTTACCGCAACTCGATGGCAATAAATGAGGTCTTACAGAGTATGCATGAGCGATGTGTGACGCCGATATCTAAAGGGTTGGGACTGCAATAAGAACTCTATATATGTAGCTATAATCTTGCACTTCAAGTCCTAATGTGCCAGTAGCAGGCAGTTGGATACCAAATTGAAATGTTGTTGAAAGTAAAGATTTGTATACAATTAATTTAACTCTCTGGCATCCAAATCCAATATACCAACAGAGCTAGTTAATTAAAAATTTTTTGAAGACATTTATTACCAACTATTCCAGTTTATAGCACCAGAAGGTTATTACGAACAGAACGAGAGCAATTAACAACCTCTTCGTATTTTTGAGCCCCGAGAGATCATTCAGAAAATTCGCTTCTCTAGCATCACGCTGGCATTCAAAAGCTAAATAGCAATTCAGAGATGCGAACTCCGCTTATATTCACGCCTTTTATTATGAGCTCGAATGGCATAGGCGCTGTGTTTTTGCACGGATCAATAGGATGTTTTTAAGCTAATCGATGATAGGAGAAGGTAGAAGAGACCAGGCTGTCCTCACTACGAGCTAAAGAATAGGCGCTGCTGATCAACCAAACTTGCAAGTCATGATTCTTTGAATTGTGAGAGGTTCTCCTGGAACGCTCCCGCCTCGGGGCAAGTGAGGTAGACTGCGGGGGAGAGGTAGACCGGTCCAGGGAGAGGTAGACCGGTCCAGGGAGAGAGTAGAAGTAGACAGGTTTAAGGTGGAGGAAATGTAGATAAGGAAAATCTTAAAAAAAACATCTGCGGAGTTGAGGAGCGAGGGATGGAGGGGCGGGCGGACGAGAATGCGGTCTATCGGATCAACAAACACACGAGCATTAGCCATCTGGTTCCCCAGTTTCGTCGACCAGACTGGAGGTTTACTTCATCGTACGCTTTCAGCTAACGCAGTTAACATTACACTTGCTAAATGATACTACAGTGCAGTAACAGAACGCTAATTCAGATGTTTTCAGCGGGGACAACGACGGACCAAGCTAGGAACTGCTTCAGTCCGTCATACCGGTTTGCAATCTATTATGTGGCGTACGGCGTGCCGCACCCGCCATGCCGTGCTGTGCGTGTATGGCAGTGGCCGGTGCAGTCTTGATGTCTTTGTTCCAGGAGGTCACTGGGAGATATGTTGTTTAGAAGTGCAACGTCTGTGTTGGTCGTACCTTCATATGTGCCGGCAAACTACGCGGCCTACCAGGGATTCGGGAGTTTAATGTGTGCCTGTAAGTTAGATTAAACATTTATTCTATATCCTGATATGATCATTAAATACAGTTTGTTAAAAAATAAGATAAGGTTACGGTTAACTGCTACAAATTAGTAAGCACAAAGTGAGCGGGCGTGCGGATACTGAGAGTCCAAAGATACAAAAAAAAATTATAATTGATGCAAGCGGTCTTATGTTGTTCAATGTTCACAGAGGAATATCATGTAAGCACATAGAGGCCCATTTGCACGATAATCTTTGGGCCCTGTTCATACTTGCCAGTATCCGAATGGGTTGCTATGGGAGTTTAAGTTGTTTAGAAATGTACAGAGCTAACTCAGTGCTACTTTGTGCCAAACAATGTTGCTGACCATCGCAAAAAAGAAAAAAAAAAGTTTCTGTAGCCGCTATGGCAAAACGCAGCCCAAAGGCATTCTATAAATATGTAAATGAAAGAAGACTCAAAAAAGAAACCATAGGTCCGCTCCAAAGACCTGACGGTGCAATCATCAATGACCTAAGAAACAAAGCCACGATCCTGAACACTATTTCACCTCTGTATTTACTGTTGAAAATGTTGCGAATATCCCTGAACTAGCACCGATGCAATTTGCTCCCATAAACACATTTGTTTTCACGGAAATTGAGGTTCTTCAAGAACTAACTCACCTAAATGTGTACAAATCCACTAGCCCTGATAATCTTACTCCCCGTGTACTACGGGAAATGGCTCCAGTCATCGTGAAGCCGCTGCTCGAAATATCTAATCTGTCTCTAAGAACGGGAGAAGTTCCGCAAGATTGGAAACTTCGCAGTCACAATTCTGCCATGTGCTATGTATATCCTATTTTATATCTTTAGTCATTATCTTCTGCTAAAGTGTGATCAAGTAATGAAATAAGAACAATCAATTGGATTTACATGAGAAGTATTTCCCGGATTATTCCCAATCAGTTATTATTTTACAGTTCGTTCAATCATTATTCGTCTGATTGATTGCACATCCTACGACTCATTATCATTTATAAATTTAAATATTGCATCCACATATTTATTTTTAATTATTCATTTACTTTATAAACATTAATCAATAATATATATAACCTTTTCTCATTTATTTACTTTTGCCCCAAAACACCACAGCTAAAAACGCCTCCTCCAGGAGTCGCAAACTCTTAATGGCCAAAGCTTCCCTTAATCCGTCTTCTTCTCTCTCCCGCTCCAACCACACAGTTTGACATCTCCAAGCTCCGCATATCAGCGGCTCTTCATCGTGCTTGCAGGTATTCATGATCGTCTCTTTGGCAGGGATTCTTCCCCTTTTTTTTCTCTTTTCTCCATTCCTCTACATCCTACTAACATAATGGCAATAGCTCATAGAGGGCCGGGGCGTAAGTTCCGGTGTCTCTTTGGGAATGGGCCTATTGGTTCGTCTACTGCCGCCTATCTAATCTAATCAAACTAAATTCGCGGTTAAGATGTAGTCCGCGGATACAGATGCGGATGTTCACCCATTACATCAAGGCAGTTCGGCCGGGGTCAAATTCCTCTATAAATTTGTCAATACTATGGGTATTTCTTAAATTTTGCTCGGCCCATATCTTAGCCCCGCCCACTACATCTATATAGAGAAATATCAGAAATACCCACAGAACTGGCTCCGTTTTAGAGGAATTTGACCATGACCGAACTGCCTTGTTAATATGGTCAGATTATAGTGCGTGCAATTCCATTGAAAGACATGTTTGATTAAAACTCGGGCCGTGGTTGCTAAAAACAGAATGCCGCTAAAAACAGCCTAGTGCGGACGAAGCTTAACAAGGGTCGGGAGGCGCAGTTGACAGTACAACACTCAGTCTTAACGACACAGTGGCTCGTACCAGGGGGTAATAATAACGGGAGAAACAGAGAAACATACGAAAAAAAATAAAAAGAATGTTCAGGGTCGGCGTCATGCGGACCAAGCATCGGGAAGTTCGCTTGATGTTTGTTTCTATCATTGATATTACCGTCTATTCTGCTCAACCAAGACGTTCTAATTACACCTAGATAATTGCAATTAGTGAATTATGTCAGTACAATATTACCTACGTTGCATTTTTAACGCTTATATATGGTTACATATGAGCCATACTGAGTAGAAAGCTCTGCTTCAACTTCTTAACTTAAAGCGCGTATCGTCCACTGAGAGTCAGGGTAGAGCACGGCTCGGGCTGTGACGTCACGATTTTCGATCAGCCGACTTATGTTATTTCCTCCCGTTTTTATTGCTCCGTGACTCTGAAACTCTGTGGTCAACGCAGCCATACACGCCTCTGGGCCCTTATACCTATTTATCTGCAGCCTGAACCAGTGCATGTGGACTTTCTTTAGTTGGGGGTGGGCGGTGAAATCGACCTAACCTCTACCTTAAACTTCTGGATAAATTTGTGACTGAACATTGAGGTATTATTGAAACCAACAGTATGCTCGTGAGTGGATAAAGTAAGAGAAAAGTCAGTTGTGCAGCATAGTCTTGAGGCTGAACACTGGGCAGTGTACTGGTAACAGTTCAGCTTGTTTTATGTCTGAAGTACTTACTGAAATTTGGTATCGGCTCGTCTCTTCACAACCATAGCCATTTAACTGCAACGGCCGACTCCTTCGACAATATTGTGGCTGTCGATCTCTTCACCAGCACCATTTAACGACAGTACACCGGCCGACTCTTGAAACAGAGTAGGTAAGTCCCGGTGAAGTCTCTCACTTAGGCTGTCCAGGTCGTGATAACCTAATGATGAGCGTATAAGTCAGTGCTGCTGGGCGTAGCTGCCGCCGGTGGTACTTGCGTTGGCATGCAGTGGCTTAGCAGGAGTGGCGCCACCAGATGCTGGTGCCACTGTTGCCATAGGTTCAAATCAAATCAAAATCAAAATCTTGTATTTCTCCCCGTAGGAAGGTATTCATACAATAGTTCTATTACAATACATGTTCAGTACACTAGTGTAGAACAATAAGCAAGGAGTCTTACTCGCTAGGTTAAGAATNCTTTTCTTCAGTCCTCTATATCCTACTAACATAATGGCAATAGCTCATAGAGGGCCGGGGCGTAAGTTCCGGTGTCTCTTTGGGAATGGGCCTATTGGTTCGTCTACTGCCGCCTATCTAATCTAATCAAACTAACTTAGCGGTTAAGATGTAGTCCGCGGATACAGATGCGGATGTTCGCCTATTACATCAAGGCAGTTCGGCCGGGGTCAAATTCCTCTATAAATATGTCAATGCTATGGGTATTTCTTAAATTTTGCTCGGCCCATATCTTAGCCCCGCCCACTACATCTATATAGAGAAATATCTGAAATACCCACAGAACTGGCTCCGCTTTAGAGGAATTTGACCATGACTGAACTGCCTTGTTAATATGGTCAGATTATAGTGCGTGCAATTCCATTGAAAGACATATTTTATTAAAACTCGGGCCGTGGTTGCTAAAAACAGAATGCTGCTAAAAACAGAATAGTGCGGACGAAGCTTAACGGTCGGGAGGCGCAGTTGACAGTAGAACACTCAGTATTTATGACGCAGGCGCTCGTACCAGGGAGTAATAATAACGGGAGAAACAGATAAGCATACGAAGAAAAAGAATGTTCAGGGTCGGCGTCATAGCGGACAAAGCGTCGGGAAGTTCGCTTGATGTTTATGTTTTTATCATTAATATAACCGTCTATTCTGCTCAACCAAGACGTTCTAGTTACACCTAGATAATTGCAATTAGTGAATTATGTCAGTACAATATTACATACGTTGCATTTTTGACGCTAATATATAGTTAAATATGAGCCATACTGAGTAGAAAGCTCTGCTTCAACTTTTTAACTAAGAGCGCGCATCGTCCACTGTGAGTCAGGGTGGAGCACCGCTTGAACTGTGACGTCACGAGTTCTCGATCAGCCGACTTATGTTATTTCCTCCCGTTATTATTACTCCGTGACTCTGAAAATCTGTGGTCAACGCAGCCGTACACGCCTCTGGGCCCTAATAGCTATCTATCTGCAGCGTGAACCAGTGCATGTGGACTTCCTTTACTTGGAGGTGGGCGGTGAAATCGACCTAACCTCTACCTTAAGCTTCTGGATAAATTTGTGACTGAACATTGCGGTATTATTGAAACTAACAGTACGCTCTTGAGTGGATTAAGTAAGAGTAACGTCAGTTGTGCAGCATAGCCTTGAGGCTGAACACTGGGCAGTGTACTGGCAACAGTTCAGTTTGTTTTATGTCTGAAGTACTTACTGAAATTTGGTATCGGCTTGTCTCTTCACAACTATAGCCATTTAACTGCAACGGCCGACTCCTTCGACAATATTGTGGCTGTCGATCTCTTCACCAGCACCATTTAACGACAGTACACCGGCCGACTCTTGAAACAGAGGAGGTAAGTCCCGGTGAAGTCTCTCACTTAGGCTGTCCAGGTCGTGATAACCTAATGATGAGCGTATTAAGTCAGAGCTGCTGGGCGTAGCTGCCGCCGGTGGTACTTGCGTTGGCATGTAGTGGCTTTGTAGGAGTGGCGCCGCCAGATGCTGGTGCCACTGTTGCCACGTACAGGTTCGCCGTGGCACATTCTGGCCCTGCACCAGTGGCGCCACCAAAGGCTACACAGGACGTCCTGGACTTCGACCACTGCTTGCTATGAGGTCGTGGCCAACTGACTACGAATAATTGGAGCGAAAAGTGAGGTTATTAACAGTGAGAATTGGTTCCATACTTATGCATGAATTGTGTCCAAATCAACATGCCACTTTCCTTAATATTTGCTATAATATCACGAGCACGTAAAAATTGGAGAGGAGGAAAATTTTATTGCTTATTATTTATTGGCAACTTATGAATTTAGTTTTCAATCTTTCCAGTGAAGCCTAACTAAAATAAAAAAAAAACAGAGATACGACTTCCGAAAAAGCTTGAATATTTGATTCGTATTCATTTAACGAAATAAAAGGAATAAAAGAATCGTTTATCCTCTAGTTCCCACAGTTTGGTATTACTGAGGTACTTCGCCTTGGAACAAATTCGGTCCCCGAATATCCTGCTGGCTTGTTTCATTGACTGTGCCCTGTCTGTTGGCTGAATGCTCGGGAGAAAAGTTCATTTGTCGTAGAGAAAAAGAGCGGCTGTTCGGTCATATTTACGGTAAATAAGCATCTGGATACGTCTGAAGTACCTCTTACCGGTAAGGTGAATAACGATTTTCACTTTCTTCCCATATAAGAGCATTATTTTGTCCAGTAGGCGCAGATCAACTAAGAGGCTCTACGCACGTTGGTCAAAAGAACAAGTTTCGTCGTCACCGCGTTCGAAGGTGTTAGTGTGTTACTGCGACCATTTAAATAGCACTCACTTGCAAAGAACATTGAGTTATAATTCCCTCCAAGTATGAAGAGATGTCCGAAAGTCAGCTAACGACACTTACTGAGCCAATATTTATACATCTTTTTTGGCAAACTGAAAGCTGTGTTTATGAGGATTCAATAAAACGTTCGGACAATTCGCTTAAGAAACTCGTTCTTTTGACTAGCGTGTGTACAGGCTCATAAGACATCGCTCCTCAACGCAGTCAATTTTGTCCTTGAATTTAAACTTTCAAACTCGAAAACCTAGAAAGGCACGGGAAGAGACTTTTCAGTATTACGTTACCGAACCAACATCTCACCAATCACTGCAGACCAACGATACTGCAGCATACCAGTGTAAACAACCAATCGTGAGAGTACGACGATGACGAGGTGCTTCTGGCCGATGTTTGGTGAATCATCGTCACAAGTGGAGATAAGTGCTCGCCCTGCAAACGATTTGCGTACATTGCGCCTTCTAGCCCAAGGATTTATAGACAACCTAGAAGGTTGTTGTCCGATTATTGTTGAAGATGATTCATGCACAGGGGGACTCAGACGCCAACTATACATGTTTGATGCAGGTTTTTACTATTTATTTGTAACAAATTGGATTATTATTGTTAATTTATGAATAAATTGCTAGGCTATACCAAGGAGTCTCTGGGGTTGCAGTTTCTTTCATTTACTTTCGTAAAGAAACATCGTAGTTTGTTATCAATATATGTATCAGGCCGCTCCAGGTTCCCGCTCACCAACCTATCAGTCAAGCAATCAATCAATCAATCAATCAAGCAACTTTAATAAGTACAAGCAGGGAGAGGGGTGATACAGTAAAGATAGTAAACATAGCTTATCACTAGAGTTATATTAGATACCGAAAGCGATTGAAAATATTAGTACACGCTACACTGCATTGTTGCTCATTTTTCTGGCCTCTGTTTGGTAAGAGTAGCTAGTGTATGCGCTACCATCAGTTGTATATATATGACCGCCAGTAGCCAGAGCCATTCCAAACCAGCTTACCAGCGAATTAGCTGATTTTGCTCTCCTGCTTTGGAGACTGAAAGGGCATTTCCTCGTTCTGACCTCCAAGCAGTCAGTACACTTTGAGCAAATATCACACTTGCACTATATGACCTCGGTACATTCATGAGAAGGCGAAATATCACATTATTAGCCACACGTAGGCGCTGGATAGTCTCCTACTTAAAGTTCGACCAAAGCGAGGTACTGTACATACGACAACAATAGCTACGAAACAACTGACACTTGAACTCTTCAGAACAGTGACCAAACTTCCTTACTACCATGTTGCCCACCGTGTGGAGCTTCCGAGTTACTTTCTCTATATCCTGGTTATGAAGAAAATCATCAGTGATTTGTGGCCTAAGTGAGAGAAGTTGTTTACAAAAGTAAGCCCTAAACCAATGAGGTATTTGATTTTATCGGCAGGCAGGTTTGGTGTTTGTTTCCTATGTGTAATGTACATGCACTCACGCACTTAGCTTAGTTACCTCTAAATTAAAGCAGGCGGTGGACTTCGTTCTACAGTGCAATGAGTCACTGTTGAGTGTATTGATGTATTATAACTGAGTTACCCCATCGATAAGCATTTCCCGTAGACACATTTTTTATTACATACATTGCTGCAGTGTATACAAGCTATGAAAAATGTGCAAGATTTAAATGATTGATTTAGGCAATATCCTTACGAACAAGCGATTTTGTACTAGATTAAGAACCATTGGACTTGTGCACTTGCTATGGTGATCTTGAGAAGGGACGCCATTCATTTTTAATCAAGATCAACTTAGATCATTAATAAGAAAGGTCAACTGATCAAACCAAGCTAAGCCGGCACTACCCGATCATACTCTCACCTCCTATATATATTTCCTTTTAGCCTTTCTTTCTTTCTTTCTTCCATTTTTTTTTTTTCATGAGCTACTAACCCTCTCCTACTATCGTCTGTTGTTTCCTTCTGTTCTTTACTCCACTCACCGGATAAAAATCATGTAATAAAAAGCTTGCCCAAGACGCTACTCGTCTGGAAGATCGCTCTCGCAGTCTCGCACACGACAAGGAACACAAAATTGTTAGCCTTAACGGACTTGCTGTTGATATGTGTAAACAATATGATGTAATGTATATCTCTCATTGATGCATAGAAGTGTAATACCATGTGCTGTCTAATGCGTGTTAGCCATGTACGATTCTCTCTGAATGTGTTATGGTAATCATTGAATTGTAACTTGAACTACAGTATACTCAGGCACTAGCGTGACGCCCACGTTCTTCTCCCACCTAACGCCGTTGCGATACCACCGCCTACCTGCTGTTGTAACCTTTGCTCATTTCCACCAATGAAGTGTTGTGTAAAGCTACTGTGTCTTACTACCCCAACTCATACTACCGTTCAGTAATAATGTAGATCGGATCCTACGCGACCAACACTCGCCACGACACACGCAGCACCCTCGATCTCTCCAGGGCCTGCCTTAGACCGGCACGTCAAGAGGGAACCCTACGCTGGCCCACTCAGCTAGTCGCTACAATCAGTCACTACAAGCTACTTTGTGACGCGGTGTTGATAATGAAGGGTTATGATTATCATTAAATGTTCATAAAGCGGACGGCCCGCGAGTGATACTAGGAACCGTTCGCAGAGGAAGTTAATTGTCACGGTCAGTCACTGTAGGCCGGTCACAACACCCCGGAAGACCCGCGGGAGTCAATTAGGGACCGTCCGCGCAAGCAAACCCTGGCATTCTACCAGAAAATAGGGTAGATCCCGACTGTTCGTCAAAGAAAGCAAGTTAATTTAGACTTATACTAGAGTTATTTTTGTAAGGAGCTCTGATGAACCTATTATTCCTGGAGATTTTTCACGCTTCTTTTATTACAGTCATATAGAGAGTTCATGCGCATCCTAGTTTTCGAGTTAAAGTGAATATATGATGAAGGACGAGCATTTTTCTGTATATAGAGAAGTGCACTTTCCTAAGCAGATCTTCAGTTTCTATCATAGCCTTGGGGTATAGATTCTTGTAGTAAAAGCATGCAAAAGATGAGTTAATTGTTATAAATCGCCTAAGATGTAACCCGCCAGGTTGTAAGTAACCCGCCAAGGAACAGGTAACTCGTCTGACTCAGACTGACTGCAGGTAACCCGTCAAGGAGAAGGTAACCCGTCAGACTGCAGGTAACCGACCTGGCTGCAAAGGAATGCCACAGGAATGTCTAAACTCCCTGCCTGCGCCGCAAAATGGCGGCGCCTTCGTTCTCCACTTTATTAATTAATTAATGATACGCGAAGATAAATTTCTAACCGGTTCTGGACCCCGAGTGATTTATCTTCAAACTGCTAACGACAAGCTATAGATTTGCATAGAAAACCTTACAGACGCGGCACAGTGAACGAAATGATAGCGGCTAAAACCAAGTTGGTGTCATGAACTGAAATTCCCATCATAAATGTTTTGAAATATTAACTATTTTTTATTAACGACGGTTATTAGCGCCAATATGGTTTATGCTGTGCAATTTTGGTTTTCATCTTTACAGAATTAATTTTTTAGATACAAATATGAGATGTTAATGAATAGATCACATATTGCAGGTGCTGTGAAACGGTATGGCTTAGGCAAGCCCATTTACCGGCGTGGGTCGTTAGAAAATTTGGACAGGAGCGCTGGTTTCGCCGCTGAAAGTCGTGTGGCATTTGTTAGCATCAACCAAGTGGAATTTGAGGCGGCCGAAAACCCCACTCTATGGAGCAGGACTGAGGGGGAAGTCTTAACGGTAATAGATTTGTATTTAACATCTCAAACTCTAATGTTTGTGCTGGTCGTTTGGATGTTTTTAAGTCTGGGATCAACCGTTGCCCACATCTTGGTTGAATCTGTTCGTTTTCCTGCCTCTGACTCTACTAGTTTTTTCGGGTGTTCGAGTAATGTGGGGATTTTGCGTTTTTAGGGCATTTGCCTTTTTCACACGTGGTGCGCTCCCTTTGAATAATAGTAGATCAAGCCTTGTGGACTTTAGCTGCTATTGATTGGATCGCTAAGTTAGAGGTAAAATAAGCCCACAAACGTTGACTTCTCTGAAATTAAGACACGTCGACATTTCGCTCGCCCTGTCAAGTCAAATTTGAGGCGTTAACTTCCACCGAATTCTTGGCACTGAGACCAAAAAATCAATTTTTTTTCGTAAAATGGGGCTTTTGGCCGACTCAGGCGTATTCAGGTTGCTAGTAACACCAGCAGCAAGAGTCGAAGTGGCGAAAACAGCACTCCGGCCTGAAGTTCCTGACGAGTCTAGCTAGAGTGGGCTCGACTTCGTAGCACCAATCGATGACGGCTTTAGATTGAATTCGACTTTGGTGAGTCAATTAAACGAGGGCGCCTGATGTACTCTTCGCTAAAACTTCCAAGAAAATATATTTTCCCCACCAGCTAATGCATGTACCTCTCCATCCAGCAAATGCATGCACAGTAGCACAATTCTTTAATTAAATAAGAAACAAGCCTTTTCATTTGTTACTAGACACTGAGAAAGGACTTGACTAGGAGCGCTTGTGAGGACCGCTGTTACGAAAACATTGATTAAAAAAAATAGAAATAAAAAATAAAGAAAAAAAAATATGTACATATATAAATATAGAATTTGCACCACTTCGTTAAACATGGGACAGTAATTTATGTCTCTAGAAAATATAATATCAAGTAAAAAATGTA
>LQNS02278187.1:25321075-25363373 GCA_001587735.2 Parhyale hawaiensis | reverse complement strand
AAGGCACAAATGATCAGATTTTGGAGTTTATGCAAAGAAAATTATGGTTTCAGAGCCAATTTGAATTTTTGCTACCGTTGGCTCACTTGGCGGAGGTATGCGCTCTCAGAGTGCTCTAGTTTAATCATAGACCACAGCATGCATTGACTGGACACTGAAATCAGGTCTCTCGCAATTGGGCCCGGAGGCCGATTTACGTAAGTGTTAATAAGGTGAATTTTAATAGTCACAGAGACCTATAACAAAGATTAATTTCTTCGTCGTGCCGTAAGGAATGCGTTGCAGAGCGGAGAATCTACATTCACAATCATATATCTTCAGTAGGCGATATACGGCATACCTTCGGTCACAAAGAATAATTGAAAATTCATCATAACTTTTAAGAATATTAAAATTTTGTAGAAAAAACGAGCAGACACATACTACATGTAACTTACTTTAACATCACTTACAAATGAGTTTTTTCCAATGACATATTTGGAGCAATAACCTCAGAAATTGATACATATATATATATATATGTAAGTCTTTTGGTCGAGCTCATCCCTATAGCCGCAAAGAAAGGAAGGTTAAGAAAACCCCATAATATTGAAAAACCTAATTAAAACCACAATAATACCAGAATGAAACCACATTGCTAGCCATCAACTAAAAATAGATAATTAATCATGATATAAAGATGCAAGAACAGCCATTAAAGGACATCAGAATGACATTTTGGTGCTGATACAATCCTTCATTATTGGAACCATCTACAGATGTACCACGTCATTTCACTTTACTCCTTAGGAATAATACGCCACTTTGTGGTTCCCTGAGAGACATCACTCAACAGCTGCCCAAGTTGGATCACTTCATAGTTGCTTAAGTTGAATGATTCCATGACTGCCTAAGTTAAATGACATCATGGTTGTTCTGACTCTACATAACTTCATATCTGTCTACATTACATCACTTCATGTTGTACATGAACTTACTGGTATATCTCACTCTAGAGTTTTGGCATTTTTCATATCTAGATCAAGTTGGTTATTCTACCTGACTCAACTCCTTCTCCCTCTATTTGGGTGGACAGACAAACAATTATACCCACAAATCTTTAACGAAAACATTATGACCGCCCTTTACTTCTCTTGCGGGTGATAACAACCAATTGGGTGAGAAGTAGGCTCGATGTTTGATCTAACATATGTTTAATTTTGTGGAGAAATATTAGTGCACCATTTACAGTTCTGCCTAATGTTGAATGTGGACTTCAAACGTTAGATGTTTATCCAACCACACCCGAAGCCATCGGACAACATCGCGAGAGTTGATGATATGGTTATTAAAGGTAATGGAGAAAGGATGCATCTACTTGTGGAGTTGTTGAGTGCAAATGGAATGCATCGGCATATTGGGTGTCCTGAGGCTGTTCAATGCCCCAATTGTGTTTCTCGTGGCTTTCGGCCGGGGGTGAATAGCAATAAAAGAAAGTCCTAAAGCCTTATAAAAAGTTTAGTGGATTTCTGCAATTGTCATGAACCAAAGTGGAATCTCAACACTTATTCAAATGACCTTTGCTGATTTGCATGCTATATATTAGCTAATGGTCCGGAAGATCAAACCAACCGTTTCTTTTTTTCTCACCGGATCCTCCGACCGATTCGTACACGTTGTCTTTTTGATATGGTTATTTCCTTGCATGTCGAAAAATTTGACTACAATATCGTATATTGTAATTATGAATAGAAATACATGATTATTTTCCGATAGTCGTTTTTGCAATCAAACGCCTAAGTTGTAAAGGTATGCGAGAAACTTAGTTTCGTACGTTGAAGAAAACAAAGATTGGAGCACGTCGAGGAGGGTTCACACAATAGTCATATGACGTAATTAAGTGGTAGGTAACTCTGAGGCAGCACAAGCAACTTGGCTCTTAGTAACCCTGCCGTTAAGAACCTCTTAAGTTTTGCAGAAACTGTTTTGTAGTTAATACATACATAGGGTGACAAGGCGTTAGCCTAAAACAATTTTATTCTTGACCAGACACTGACATTAAGGTACAAAAGCCTCGCCAGTGTCTGAGAGAAAAATATGATTTGTAACTTCTCTTATTGTTGAAAACAAAAGAACTTAATTGTAATTGCCCAATAGAGTACAACTACACGTATAACTGTGACTGATCTGGGACGCCTGAATGACACCCAAAATTACCATAATGTTACTAGAGCACTCTGAGAGCGCATACCTCCGCCAAGCAAGGCAATGGTAATGAAGTATTCGAATTATTGCCGACACCATAATTTTATTTGCACCAACACCAAAATCTAATCGTTTGTGCCTTTTAAGAGTATTAACAGTTTCACTAATTTTCTCGAAGATCCGTTCATATTTCTTGAGTTATGCTGCTTACAAACATTTCGACAAATATTAGTCAAACCCACAAACAGATCAATCAATCATCACCTAAATTGAATGATTTATGTCTTTTAACATTACCAACAGCTCCTGTAAATTTCATAAAGATGTTTTCATAACTTTTTGTGCTATTGTGCATAAAATTAAAAGCTGCGATGAACTAACGAACGAACAAGCGAACAGATCAGCACAACATTTTGGAAGTTTTCTCTTCGTGATATACCTAGCAACTCCTGTACATTTCATAAAAATCCACTCATATCTTTTTGAGGTATGGCATTCGGAAAAATGGGGCGGACAAACAAACAAACGGATCTTCACCAAAAGTTAATCATCTGTTCCTCATAACATACCCAACAATCCCTATAAATTTCTATAAATCCGTTCATAAATTTTTGAGTTATCATGATGACAGACAAAATAACAGACTGACAGACAAACCGGGCGAAAATATAACCTCCTTCACGGAGGTAATTAATTACGTGCACATGTTTGTTGAAGTACACACGGGGGATTTGTGCACATTCTATACATGCTGACATATACGGAGCTGCTGAGTCTATAGAGAGGTCAGCGTCACATGATTTGGAAGTCATTTTTGCCTGACAGGATTTCGCGGACGAGACGACCTCGTAACAAGAGAACGCTAACCAAAGTGTCCCTTCTGCTCCTCACAAAGTAATCGACAAGACAGGCGCCGGATAATGCTATTCGTACGGGAAAGGCAGGATTTAATCTTATCTCACCTGCTTACCCATTCAGTAAATACAGGACTGTACAAGACACGTGCCTAATACTGTTATTCGTACGGTAAGAGCAGGATTAAATCAACCATGGAAGAATAACCTGCTCCGCCCCAGCTCCACGGCAAAGGTCTCTCTGTTTGCTGGACTGCCTGCAGGACAGCCCCGCATATTCCTACGCTGTTGTGGTGATCGCCAGCCCAAATTGAAAATTGAAGTTTGTTCGGGTTAGGATTACCCGAATCGTTCACACGGAACAAAACTTTCCTTTGACGGACGTAACGGTACCATTACACCTTCTTTCACGTCTGTCTCTTATGTGTTAAAACGTGAAATTTAGGTTGTTTCCTCTGTTGTAGAAGTGCCAATCAATGCTATTCGTACTGTGTAGTTGGCCAACGTTTGTTTGTGGGCTTCGTGTTGCTAAAAAGGAAATCATGGTTTCATGGCCAATATGAATCTGTCACTAACATTGCCTTGCGGAGGTATGCGCTCTCAAAGTACTCTACCTAGTTATTATTATTGTTTTTATTGTCAGTGTCAACATTTTCAGTGCTATCGAATTACTAATGTTTTCTCACGTTGAACAGAGTAACTTCTTATGTACCCACTTCGATATTGGACGAGCTTGGGATGAGATTCTGCTATGTGTATATGCGAAGTACAAGTTCTGACCGTAAATGGAGAGGATGCAGTATAGCAACACACCGATGTAACGCGCTCGCAGTTCGGGGCACAAGGTTCTTTAAATAAAATACCTCAACATACTCGAAATACCAAGAGCATTGAAGCTGTCAAGTTCAAAAACACACTTGGCTCATACCTATTAGAAGTGTCAGACAAACCAGTTATAAGCTGTTACGTACAATGTGGGAATAATTCGCTACTATATATAGTCCTCCCGGTGGTTACGGAGTGCAGCAACACCTCTGCATGAACTGGGAGGTGTGCGTAATGTCACCTGGACCTCATCCGAAAACTTCCGAGGCATGGAAGATGAGGTATAGGTGCGACCTTCACGTACTACGTAGCGAGCTCAGAGCTGCTGCTGCTGGCATTTCATTTGAGACGAACGGCGGAGCGGACGTCGAATTATCGCCCCAGTCGTGCGCGACAGAAAAATGTTTCGGTGGGAAAGCAAGGGGACGACTGCGCTTGAGACAATGAATATCTTATAGAAACCGGAGATCTTCAGGCAAACAGTCTATACTATCCAATACGCCTTCCATAGAGACGTCTGCTGTTTGACTAAGTTATTTGTTTTAGCAAGTCTCATTTACATATTTAGGACAACTCGATGTAAGCTATTCTCATTAGCATTTAATTGGCTGGAACTTCAATCGTACACACTGGTTTTAGTGGGTTGGACTGGGCTACAGATGTAAATTTAAAACCGGTTGCTCTTGAAACGGCCCAGCATTGAGCAAGCAGCTGGTATTCGGTTCAGGATTCACGCCTAAACCTAGACTAAGAGTAGCGAATGAAACACAGAGAACTGAAGTCCCTGACAAGTTAAGGCTAATAAGATTACATTGTGCGGACACAAGTGAGTGAATGCAGGACACTTGAACAAGTCCAGTGGTGTCTCAGAGAAGGAAGTGCCTGGAAAGATTCAGACCCGCGAACTTCTCTCATAATTTGCCACGGCTGCTTGGGTTTAAATAATGCTGAGTCATCACGCGCTGCTCCATTGTTGCTCCAGATGAGCCAATGTTCTCATGAGTTCAGTGATGTGGCTTTGGGAAATCTGCAGCCTTCAAGTACCATTTAATGGCACTGTAAAAAAAAAGCCTACCGCAATTCTTATGCCAATCTTTTCAAACTAAAAATATTTGTGTACACTGGTAGCACAGTTTCCATGAGCCCTTTAGTTACAGAAATGTAAATACTAACCGAGCATATTTTTTGCATGCACTGTAAAAAACCCGTAAATTTTACGGAAATTTCCTGGCATTATTGCTGCCAGTGATTTTTCCGTAAAATTTACGGATTTTTTTTAGTGTATGCTCAAACGAAATACGATTTGGTGATCATAAAGCTAATCTTTAATTTAGTTTTGAAAACTGTTTCTAGCACCGGTAAAGCTTTTGGACTAGTCATTCAAAAGACTTGCAGAATATTCAGAAAGAGAAACAACATGTTAATTTAAAAAGAAATACATTTGTGTTCAGCGCTACCGGTAATACCTCAAAGCTTAGCCTTTCACCGAGCAAAAAACTACACATGGTTACTTCAATAATACTATTCTTACGAATACGCTTTTCAGCCGTCCCCCCCCCTTCCAGTAAGCTTGAGTAAAGGGTTAACCCATTAACACGGACCGTCATTATAAATGACGGTAGATAATTAGCACCTCAGAAAAACCCCCGCTGTTTCCTGTGCTTATAACTGTTCAGAAGGCTTCTTTAATAAAAATTCAGCATTCCGCCTAAAAAATTGGATAGGTATAATGAGGCGTTGGTAAGTGACATCTCCCGTAGCAACTTTGAACAATGAACCTGTCCAGACACGGTCATGCTGGCGAGGTCAGGTCCCTCAGCTGGAGAGCCCAAGTGTGACCCCCGTATCCAAGATACCGTCTTCGGCACATGACACGACGCTTGAAATGACGTTTTACCAATGAACATATAACACGCTACTTTTGACAATAATAAAATAAGATTTTAAATAGAGATGCCGATACTACAACAGAAACTAATATTTTTTTCTAATTTTAGCAGTGAAGAATAACGCCATGCACCACATTAGGGTCCAGCTGCTGGTCATTAGGATATCGCTACTGACCATCAGTTACCTCGCTGTAGCTGCTGACAGTCTTCCGATCCTTTATACTTTTTTTCCTCCCCACCCTGTCCATAATAAAGGGACGGAGATGATGAAGATTTTACTTATAGCATTGGAGGCGCTGCCGAGGTAGATAAATTTAGCTCCCAGCCAGCAACGAAGCCATTGTTGTTTACGTAAGGGAAGGCTCCGTAATTTGGAGATTACAGCGTCCCTGATGGAGTGCCTGCCTCTTACAAGCTGGACAGATGAAAGCCTGCATTGGGGGCAGCTTTGTGCCCCNACTGCCTGTCTGTATCTTCCTTAACTATATGCGCTGACCACTGCCACTTCAGCCAGTTTAAGATCTCCAAACGCCAGCTTCAGTCACGTGACAAAGCCATGTGTTTACTCGCCCAGGGAAGGCTCCCATTGAAGCTCCTTGGTTACGTATTCCAGTTGTATTTCCAGAGCAATTTTTAAATTATCGTGCCCGTTCTTGCAACCAAGGGGCAGGTTCCACGTGCGTATCACAGATACAATCGAATTCAAGAGCTAATCCATGCCCCATAGAATGGATTGGGTAGAGTAGTGAGTAGATCCATCAAATTTCTTCCCTATCTAAAAGTGAAGAAGATGTGTCAAACAAGATCACAAGACACAAGACACAATTAAGCAAGACACAAGTAAACAAGCAAGACCGGTTCACAGACTTTTAGTATAATATAGATAGATGGATAGATAGATAGATAAGTAGGCGAAACATAATTCAGTATACAATGTAGAAGTGTTACGCAATACAGAGTAGAAAGATACGTATCACAATTATTCCTGACAGAACTAATCAACAAATATTTTATAGTTCATATGTTCCCTATCGTATACTTTTTTGTTATAACAAAATTTTTATTCAACAAAAAAATACGTTTACTATTTCTTTGCAAGTGACCCGGACCGTCATTATAAATGACGGTAGAAAATTAGCACCTCAGGAAAACCCCCGCTGTCTCCTGTGCTTGTTACTATTCAGAAGGCTTCATTAATGAAAATTCAGCATTCTGCCTAAAAAATTGGATAGTTATTTTGAGGCGTAGTTATATGACATCTCCCGTAGCAACTTTGAGCAATGAACCTGTCCAGACACGGTCATGCAGGCGAGCTCAGGTCCCTCAGCTGGAGCGCCCAAGTGCGACCCCAGTATCCAAGATACCGTCTTCGCCACATGACACGATGCTTGACATGACGCTTTTACCAATGAACATATAACACGCTACTTTTGTCAATAATAAAATAAGATTTTAAATAGAGATGCCGATACTACAGCCGAAACAAATATTTTTTTAATATTAGCAGCGAAAAATAACGCCATGTACCACGTTAGGGTCCAGCTGCTGGTCATTAGGATATCGCTACTGACCATCAGTTACCTCGCTGTAGCTGCTGACAGTCTTCCGATCCTTTATACTTTTTTCCATGCCACCCGGTCAATAATAAAGGGACGGAGATGATGAAGATTTTACTTATAGCATTGGAGGCGCTGCCGAGGTAGATAAATTTAGCTCCCAGCCCGCAACGAAGCCATTGTTGTTTACGTAAGGGAAGGCTCCGTAATTTGGAGATTACAGCGTCCCTGATGGAGTGCCTGCCTCTTACAAGCTGGACAGATGAAAGCCTGCATTGGGGGCAGCTTTGTGCCCAGCCTGACCAATGGGAACCTGCAACCGGGAGCAGCCGGTAGCTGTAATTAGACCAATGGGAACCTGCAACCGGGGGCGGCCGGTAGCTGTAATTAGAAGACTGCTACTTCAGGAATTTGTCATAATTTTACGCGAGCTTGGGGATGGCCACCGATATTGAACTTATGGTTTGCGTAATGTAGAAGGAATAGACTCGTTGTATTGAATGTTAAAGATGCTATTGAGTGAACATAAAGGGGATAATACAGCGTACTTAAAGCGTCTCAACAAGATCCATCTCCGCGGCCCAACCAATCGGGACCTGCAGTCTTGACCTGCAACCAGCCTCGTCTTCTGCAACGGCTCCGGAAACAAAAGGTGGGCGGAGCTGAGGTCCCTGCAACACAGCCAATGGCAAGGCAAATCCCATCGTCCAATCATGTTCTTCATATCACAAAAGCGCCGAAGTGACCGCCAATGACATGCAATCTCTCTAACTAGAATGAGTTGACCTTTTTTCCACAATGATATATATTTTTTGTGAAAGATTCAGAAACGGATGAAGAATTTTCTTAAGAGGAGTGGGAAGAAACCCTGCATCATTTTGCGCAATTGAAAATGAGTTGAACCAGCGAGTGTTCGTCCCATAACAATGCATTAAATGAGTTGCTTTGCCTTATTTTTGAAGGATACAGTGCATGCAAATCAGAAACTCGTTTGGTGTACGAGAATCTCTTAAGGAGACGCTATTTATCGCTCACTCTATCGGGTCACGGTTATAAAGCAGACAAAAAATGTGCTCCGAAGAACTCTTGCCTCCTGATGACGTATTTGTTGGTGGAATGGCCACGAGAGCTGGAAAGGAGCTGATCAGAGGCGAGCTGGAGGTGGTGCCAGTGGTGCTCAGTGCCTCAGCTGCAGCTGGACTGTGTAGTGGCCTGGAATTATTGGCACTGCGACGTGGGGGTTTGGATTTGGAAGACATTCCAAGCGTAACGGCTTAAAATTAGTAGGCTTTCTCAAACCAGAAGTTGAACTTTAAGTGTGCTTGTTTCACGGATTCTTAAGTTATACAAGGTTCTTTGACATGAAGGCTGAAGTTGCACAGGGTTTTCAGAAATTAATGCTTTAACTTTATAGGGTTTTCGGGCAAGCTTCAAATTTATAGATTTTCTGCTATGGAGGTTTGCATCTGCTCTTGAAGTTTCAATTTCACCCGTTTTTCAAGCAATTAAAATTTTACATGTTCTTTCGACCCGAGGATTGAATGAGAGAGGTTATCCCTATGTTAGACAATAAATTCTACAGATTCTCCAGACGTGAGAGCCCGCATCTTATTAATTTCCCAGACGCGAGGGCCTCGATTTACTGCTTCTTCTGATCCGGGAGCTTAATAATTTCCACATCCTTTCTTAAGGTTGGGAGAATATTTTATAGATTCTCCTAGAGTAGGGTATAATCCACAAATTCTTGTTATGTGGGCTTTCATTGTAGGTACATGTACTTGTAGCTTGGGAGCTTAAGTTTCACAGATTCTTCCGAGGTGGCGGGCTACCATCTATAGTCCACCGCTGATTCTTTGTAAAGCCTTTTTGACCGCACAGCAGAACTAGGAAACCATATAAATGCACTGATTCGTGCTGCTAATGAACTCCCTCAACGGGCCAGAGGATCGTACAGCTGCAATCGATCACAGGTTGCCGTTGACAACAGCCAACAGTAGGAGGCTTGCAATTTGCATATTCTTTTGACATGATGGCTCGAATTTTACACATCCTCCTGACGTGGGGGTTTGAATTTTTTTAGAGATACCGTTGAAGTTGGGAAACAAATCTTACAACTGATCTTGATGTAGGTGCCTAAATTTCTGAAAAAATTTTCAGGCGTACAAAAACTGAAATATTTTACAGCTTTTCAGACTTAACTTTGATAAAAACTCGTACGTACTGTTGCAGCTATTTACTTGAAATGTTTTGATACTGTCTACATTCTTGATTTAGCAACGTAAAGTAAGGGCCGATATCTATGTGAGTAGAATGTGCTTTAGAAATGCAAGAGATCTGCTGAGGTATACGACCGCCGCTCTGCACTGGCTTCTTATATGTTTATTTCCAAAAATCTGTACATTTCATTGTTGCGACATGATACCTAGTCATATTTACCTGAACTGGCTGGTAAACTCACCTCAGTATTTCGCCAAATGGTGGAACTATTCGTTTTCTAAGGCTATAAAAGGTTCAGTTTGATCCATTGTCATGAATTATTCAGTTTCTGAAGCCATTAATTACTCTTGAAGATTGGTCGACCATTAAGAATTATAAAGTCCCTAATAGTTTTACAACATAATCTTAACTTAGAATAAAAAACGACGAATCAATTCCGAAAATGGGGGTTTTCATGTGCAGCTTGTTTGTGGAAAACAACAATGTCAGCGCAGGGAATCAAATACTGTTGCCAAGTAACTAAATTAAAAAAAGGTGAACACCCTTCACATTCAGTGTCTTTGCTTGTCATCTTTAATGAACTTAAAGGCCAACTTTTCTATTAGACCTGTATAAACATGAAGAGAAGCACGAACATATGAAGGTATAGTTTGAGACAGACATGATATTCGTAGTAGCTATAATAGTTACCTCGACTAAGTAAGAAATATTCTTCTGCCTGTTTGCTCTACTGTTTGTCTTCACCAAAATAACTATGAAAGTTATGGATGGATCAGTATGAAATTTACAGGGATTGTTTGGTATGTTAGGAGAAAGAGATGATTAACTTTTGGTGACGATCCGTTCAACTGCTAGTTTACTTGTTTTTGTGCCCGTTTTTTTTTCTAGGCAACATAACTAAAAAAATGTTATGAACAGATCTTCATGAAATTTTCAGGATATGTTAGGAATGTTTGGAGGAGCGAATAAACAAACTTATGTGACGATCCGTGGATACGTTTGTATCTTTTTCTCTATGTTTGTCCTTGTGTTTCTCAGCAATATGACCCAAAAAGTTATGAACCGATTTTCATGAAATTTGTAAGAACTGTTAAGAATATTATGAGGTACAAATGAGTAAATTTTGTCTGTGTGCTTGACTGTATGTTTGTCTTAATATTTGTTAAGGATGATGAAACTTACAAGTCTCATCATCCATCAATATTTGCCATACCATAACTGAAGTAGTTATATAAAGACGGACCTCCAAGGAAATTAGAAAAAAACTGTTAGGAGTGTTAAAAAGCACAATTAAATGACCAAACTTAGTTGACGAATCAATAACAAAATCAATAATAAAAAAAAAACAGATTCGGGACCATTTTCCTTTTTTCGTAGAAATTACGTTGCCTGGCGAATGTATGCGTTCTCAGAGTGCACTGGATGTGAATAATCTTTCATATTGTGTACGGCTATTAAAATTAAGAAGCGATACTTGTTCTACTGATTTTACTGGTAAAATCCTAATTATGAATACACAGCTTTATCGTAGTAAAGGCCTCTTACTCTTTTTATAATATAGTATTAACCTTTAATCTAATAAATAGGTAAAATAGTCTAAATAGTGGGTTGGCTGAGCTGCACGAGATACCCACATATATTTAGGTTTGATAGAAAAATTGCGTGAATATACAGCTCTTTTTGAAAATAATAATGATTATGTTCTACATCGTATAAAATGGACATGAACACTGTCTCCGTATTGAAAAGACAAGTACTACTGTGTGGATGTTTCTCTTAACTTCGTGCAACATTTTTTAACCAGCACCATAGAAGATCGTGAAGTTGTACGGCAGTGTGCGCTACTACATGGTTTAATTCTCCTGCTACACCACTTTGTTAGTTGCTTAACATGGCGTAGACCAGTGCGGCAATTCCCGACAGATGGAATGGAGACTTGTAAGTCTTATCATCCTTGACAAACATTAAGGCAAACATATAGTCAAACACACACACAAAATGTACTCATTTGTGCCTCATGTGTCTGCATTTTTCTCTGTTTTAGGTAGTCTCCTTCTCAGAAACTTTATTTTTGGATTAGCTGTTTCAGGAGTTCTACTATATCTAATCCCTTCTGTTATTTTCAGATGAAGACATTGTAATGCTGTAAATTGATATTTCCTGTAATTAACGCTGAAGTAAGTGATATGAGCAGTACACATGCCACTCGAAGTTTGCTTTAGGTTGTGCCTCGAAACAAAAGTCACTGAGACTTTCTAAAGTTCTGTACTATTATGAATGCTGTCAGCGAAACGTCTTTAAAGTATTCTTTATGAGGAGAACCTGAGTAGCTGTATTCTATGCCAAATAATTAGAGTGATAAAATTGAAACCAGCACCTGTGGAAAAATGTCTCCTTGCTGCACAGCCTCGTGTTTTAGCGCCTCTGGTTCTTGTAGCTGCTCCTCCAGCAGCAGTAGGCGACCCTGTCAGAACCTCCAGTGCCAACTGCAGAGGATGACATTATGGCAACAGCTGCAGGACAGCGCGTGTCACTGCGAGCCTCTCTGCTCGCCTAGCGATCTCTCCATGTCACTCCGCCCAAAGCTGCATCAGTCTTGTCTCTCGCTTCAACCAAGACAACATTCGTCTCATTCTTGTGGCCAACAGAAATCAGCATGTTTCTGCGAACTTGGGCCGCCTAACGACTTCTATTTCCACAAAGCGACAGATTTGGTCACCAGTCGGTCAGCCATGAACAACCACTGTGCAGCTGATTCTCACTGTTTCTCACACAAGAAACTTGGTTCTTGCCAAGACTGTCTAGAATCTTTTGCTCTTCAAATCAGCCGTCGTAAAAACATTATCTCCAATTCAATCCAGCGGAGGATCCCGCAACGGAGACTAAGCAGACAATTATTACACAAAATGTCTACCGGGAATCATCTAGATTTAACTGCAATATCTGAAAGAGAAGTGCCATTTAGTGGGTGGTACTACGGTAAACTAACTTGGAAGGAAGCGGAAGTGAAGCTCAAAGATACAGAAGTTGGGACATTCCTCCTAAGGGACTCGTCGGACCCTCAGTTCCGCTACTCCCTTAGCGTCCACACCCATCGAGGTCCAACTAGTGTTCGTATCGTTCAAGATTCTTTGGGTTTCAGTCTGGACAGCGATCCAGCTAGTCGACCCATGGTCTTCCTTTCTATACACGAGCTCGTGCAACACTACATCAACCTCAACAAACCGGAGGCATCTTCAACCAACCCGTACGCGAAGTCAGCGGTGCTGACAGGCGGTCATGTCTGGATGGACTCCTCTGGGTCAGTTGTGGCATCCATCATGCTGTCCAAACCAGCGCGGCAGAAGCCGCCAACTCTCAAGCACCTAGCCAGACTCAGCATTAATAAATGCAGGGACGTTGTTAATCTGAGTTGTCTTCCACCCCGACTGCAGGAGTACATCGACAGGTATCCGTTCTTGTGTTAAGTCCCTCCTGAGACAATATATCTTTTTTATCGTAAAACAAATATTGTAAATTACCTAATGCTTCTTCATATCTAGCCTCAAGCAGTTGCATAGGGCTGCTATAGGCCTATGACACCAATTAGTTCATAACATATGGTGACAATAAATAGACGTTGTGTAGATGCACAAAAACTATAGAGTGATGGTATTTCCTAGCATTCGATGTAATTAACTGATTCTATAACGAAGATTTCATGCAGTCAAATTACCATAGAAATTTAACATACGCACGCAGTTCAGAGGCTTCAACTTGTGCAGTCATTTAATTTTTACGGGAACACTTGCTTATCGTTTCATTGGAGGGACATTCTCTCCACAAAATGATAAATGTTTGACCAGTTCAATCTTTATGAAATTTTGACACTTATAAATTCAACTTTCGTCCAAGTGACGCTTGGACGTTTTGGACAGACCTTCTCGTAAAAGAAATACATATTGAATACTAGTTAGAAGGGGTGACGGAGGCGACAGATAAGTGATCTTTAGACAGTAATTTTTTTGTCAGAATTTCACTTAAAAGAAGAATTTCTAACATATTATTTACATGAGGTAGATGGAGTTAAAAGCTGCTTGAGGTTTATTGTTCAGGCCTTGTTACTGCAGGGTACTACAGGCCGCAGAGAGGGGAACCACGTCTTTCTTTTGTATATAAGAATAAATAATAATGTTGATGTGTGAAATGATTATAGCATAGCTAAAACTAGGCTAATTCACTAGCAAACATTTTGTAGAAATTGTGTAGATAATGTGAACAGTGAAATTAAGCGAAAATATTGATGTATTGGAAAGAGCACGCGTAAAGTGTTGACAAATGTCAGAAAAAATATACAGGAATATTAAAGTTTTGTGTACGGTATACCTCATGCTGACTCGTAGTCAACCAGATATCAATACCAACACTTTTACTGTTAATAACTATACTATTCGAAGCTCCCTCAGATTCCGAAAATTATTTAAAAAGTCACTCAAATTAAATGATTTCTGAAAAAGCAGTATAATTAAAGTACCCTACCGTATTTTCAAAATTTAATTAAAAATCACTGAATGTGACATTGTAGCCGAATGTGTATGTAAACTTAATGACACTTAACTATGGTTGTTTTTGTATTTATTGAAAGCCATATTTATTGCTTCCCTCACTGACGGCAGGTAAAGTATACGTGTCTTTCATACTTTTCCCAGTTTAAATCAAAGCTTGTATGCTTACGCCTCTATTTCCACTAAGTTATTACTTTCTTTTTAAATCAATTAAAAACACCTTTTATTATTTGTCAACATGCACAACCAGCTGATTGTGGTTAATTAGTACCTGGTATCTCAATTGGTGATATTGGTTTAGTCCATTGTTTACTTGGAGTTGCACGGTACGTTTTAGTTAAAGAAGGTACATTTCAGTTGTGATTTGAAGTTCCAACAACTTAACCCAGCCGGCCTCTGCTGGCGACTCCAGCTGAAAAACTTTGCAATAAATCGAATTGAAAAAGTGAAAGGTTGAAGCAATAAAAAGTTAAAGAGCTTGTTACAATCATAAGATATCCAAAGGATGAACTTGAAGATTGAAGTAGAAAACAGTTGCAGAGAATCGTTTTTTTTTTAATGGGGGCAAAATGTTGCGCTGCAACTTGAAACGGCGTACCGTTGCGGAGATCCGTGGCGGGGACGGCGGCGGTAGATCGCAACGGAGAACTGCAGCGGAGAACCGCTACGCAAGTCTGCCGTTTCGAAGAACTAAGTAATTGATACGAATTATTGCTACATAGAAATTTCACCGCACGTGAATAAGTTGACGTTTTGGTTATCCTGGTCTTGCATCCATCCTGCAGTCAACTTATTTTGCTTTAAGCGTACGTAATTAAATATCTTCATAGGGATAACATGGATTGAAGTTAATAAGTTAATAATTAATTTTGACCAAAATTCATTGCCAACAGTAATTCAGCTCTAGCAAAGATTGTTTGTATGTTCTCTAATATCTGTCACCGTTCATAAGTTCATTTATTTACTGTCCTCATACCTGAGTGATTTTGACCGGACAGAATTTTTAGCCCGACGGGAGTTGGACTGAGGACGTCCCGACAGTAACAGTCGAGACTAGCGACCGACTTTCAGAGAACGATGCTATGGATAATTAAAAACTGATCAGGGTATCCTGCTATACCGTAAATATAAGAAAAAGGTTTGTGTGTATCGACTACAGCGGCAGGAGTGTCTGTGTGTTACTGCCCCATATAGTCGCAGGACTATCTAGCGGGCTTGAATAATTTCTTGTTTGCTGAGGTATAGTCAGCAAGCCTTATTTATTTTATTATGTTTTTACTTTCTTTTAATGAGATGATTTCAATAAATTATTGTTGTTGTTGTTGTTGTATATTACATATACTGTAGGTCTATCCTGCGGAGAAGGAATGTTTTGCGTGCGGAGCGAAGGCCGCCCCCGTTTGACTAGCGGTGATGGGCAACGCTTAACTCTGCATGAGTATATCTCAGCCATAAATGCTCCCCATACTTATATCAATATTTACATGGAATATTTCTACATAAAGTGACCGTAACAACAATGAGAAACGCAATTGTTACCGTTGTTCTCCAATTGTATGTAGATGCAATGCTTTGAGACATACGAAGAGGATCTTTTGTGAAGAAGGAATAAGAGAACTGGTAGAGCACTCCGAGAGCGCATATCTCCGCCAAGTAAGGCAACGGTAACGAAAAATTCAAATTGGCTCTGAAACCATTGTTTCGTTTGTACCAAATCCAAAATCTAATCATTTGTGCCTTTTAATAGTATTAACAGTTTCTGCAATTTTTTGAAGATCCCTTCATTACTGTTTGAATTATACTGCCAACAAACATTGGACAAACATGAGTCAAACATACAAACGAACCAACCGCTCTGTACCAAAATTTAATCATTACCTCCGCCAATGAGGTTATGTTTTAGTCGGGTTTGTCTGTCTTTCCATCTGCTTGTCTGTCTGACTTTCTGTCTGTCATCAAGATAACTCGAAACGTCATGGACCGATTTTGACGAAATTTACAGGGATTGTTAGGTATGTTAAGAGGAACAGATGATTAACTTTGAGTGAAGATCCATCCATCCGTTTGTTTGTTTGTTTCTTTGTTTGTTTGTTTGTTTGTTTGTTTGTTTGTTTGTTTGTTTGTTTGTTTGTTTGTTTGTTTGTTTGTTTGGTTGTTTGTTTGTTTGTTTGTTTGTTTGTTTGTTTGTTTGTTTGTTTGTTTGTTTGTTTGTTTGTCTTCCTCATCTTTCTCAATGCTATAACTGAAAAAGTTATAGAAAGATTTTTGTGAAATTTATATGAGTTGTTAGGTATATTATGAAGAGTAAATGACAAAATTTTTGTTACCATCTGTTGGTTCGTTCATCACTGTTTTTAATTTTATGCTTGTTAGCACAATAACTCAAAAAACAATGAATGGATCTATATGAAATTTAAAGGGGTTGTTAGTAATGTTAAAAGGCATAATTGATCAAATTTGGTGCAGATCGGTTGGTTCGTTTGTATGTTTGACTCCTGTTTGTCATAATGCTTGTTAGCCGCATAACTCAGAAGGGTATGAACGGATCTTAAAAAAAATTGCTGAAGCTGTTAACTCTATTGAAGGGCACAAATGATTAAATTTTTGTGCTGATACAAAGAAAATCATAGTCTCAGAACCAATTTTAATTCTTCGTAACCGTTGCCTTGCTTGGCGGTGGTATGCGCTCTCAGAGTGCTCTAGTTTATATCTTTTAACATTATTAATAACTCCTGTAAATTTCATAAAGATCCATTGATAACTTTTGAGTTATTGCCTAATATACATTATGACAAACACTAGTCAAACATAAATATGAATCAACCGATCTGCACCAAAATTTAATCATCATGTCTTTTATCATTACTAACAATTCCTGTAAGTTTCATAAAGATTCACTCAAAACTTTTTGAGTTATAGCGCTAACAAACATAAAATCAAACACAGCAACAAACATACGAACGAACAAACAGATCATCACGAAAATATTTTCCATTTACTCTTTGTGAAATACCTAACAACTGATGTACATTCCATAACAATCCGTCTGTAACGTTTTGAGTTATGGCATTCAGAAAAATGAGGCACAGAAACAAATAAACGGATAGACGGGTCTTCACCAAAAGTCAATGATCTGTTCCTCCAAACATACCTAACAATCCCTGTAAATTTCGTCAAAATCTGTCCATAACTTTTTTAGTTATATTGGTGACAGACAGAAGAACCCGACGAAAACACAACCTCTTTGACGGAGGTAAAAATTAACAAACATTTACTGACTAAAGTCAAGACTAACTTGTAAGTAAGTCGTTATTTATGTATGAAAATTACTCCACGTAAATAGATGGAGCCATTCTATTTTTTAGCAAGATGTTTGGATTTTTGTGAGGATTTTCATAACTGTTTTATGTTTTTGTGTTATCAAACTTTCGTGTGGGCGTTGCTTTGTGCGGCGTGCTTTGAACTTCACAGTCTACATTCATCTATGCAACGGTCTGACAGAGAAACAGCAATCTGTCGTTATTGCTTCATTAAATTATGCTTTGTATTGTCTGTTTCTAGTAAAGGAGCTTCTCAATAAAATGCTGTAATAAAGTTAATTAGATGTACAGTCTATACCTATCGCAGGTAATGTTCACACTAGCTTTAAGCATAAAACAAGTGCTTGCACGCAGACGGATATATACATATACAGTATACTGATACGATGAGCTGCAGAAGGACTCTGTAGTTTTAGGATAGTAAAAATATCAACAAAACAAAAAAAAATCAGGTTTTGAAAATTATTGTCCTTAGTAAGGACAGTAAAGTTTATTGCCTCTACAGTTCTTGGAAAAGCGAATTTGCAAAAAGCTTGCTGTAAATATATATCTATGTATATTTAGTCTTGTACACAGCTAGTTGCTTTCACTAGGTATTATTTTATATGCTAGACGAAACAGGGTTATTGTTCGTAAATATACATATAATCTACCTCTTAAAAGTTTGGTTGCTGTTAAATACAAGTTTTTCTCTACACATTATAGTTTCACTACCTTTTCTCTAATATCTATTTCATATTTTCACATAAGTTATGCTATTCAATACGTTACTCTCATAAATATTCTGTCCCACAAATTAGAAGTAGAATTTATATGTGCCATTAAGCCATAGTCTTGACAAAATACTGTGCAGTATATAGAGCGACCGTCCTTTTACACCGGGTATACGGTTGCTTCAGAGCTTCAAGCCTCGATGTCTAAAAGTAACCCTATACGCCGATATTACGTCTAATTCGCTGTTCATGTTTACTCGCCTCGTAAATAGATATTTAAATTTAGAAGTGACTGCCCAGTCGTAACAACTAGGCTTCTGCATAAAGTAAGAACTTGATAGGATGCCTGACCACCACGTATTTTTAGAAAATCAACGAGTAAAATGGACTTCTCAAAACTACATCCACATCGAGGCCATTCCTGGTCTCTATAAAATATTGAAACTTAATTTTTTGCATGTGCTGTAAATCTTTTTTTTCAGGGGCACATCAATACTGCCGTTACTACGTGCTCGATTTCCATGTTTCGATCGAAATTATCGCATCCGATTAGTTTTAGTTTGTCACGAACATCAATCGTGAGCCTTCAATTAGCCATGTTGGATTGAGTGCCAGAGGTTAAATGCAAGCTTACTCTTAAGGTACCTGAAAAATGAGCGCTGCTCCGCCCTAATCAGACTAAACTCGACTACAGCGGAAAATGCAACTAATATTCGCTTGTGTTCAACAAACAGAATGACAAATAGAGCTTACATAACCGTAAACTGCTACTGAGAAAGGTGGGCATGTGCGACCGTTTCCGGCCCCACCTCGCGAGTGCGAATAGCTACAGGCAGCAGATGGGCGCTTTTGAGACTCAGTTGCAAGTGGCCGCATGTGCCCAGCTGTGGATATTAAGGTTTGAGCAGTGAGTGGAAGCTCAACTTCTGTCTATTGCAGCTGGATTCCGAATGAAGAATTAAACTTTTTACATTCAAAAGAAGCAAAATTGGAAGACATATGGGGAGGGGCAAACACTAAGTGAGAATCCACTGCTATTGTCGCGCTCCGGCTGCAACCTCAACCGGTAGCGTCCTCAAGAGGTTACATATTTAGCCGGTTACTAAAAGGGTCGTCCGGCTACGTAATAAGCAAGATACACACCCACTTGACATTACAAATGCTACACAGTACAGTGTATCAGCGATTGTGACATCGGCCCGACAGTATATTAAATTTGGAAAAAACCGCAAATATCCAAGAATCCACCCCAGCAACATGGGCGCATCTGTTCGTTAAATTTCTGACAGAAATCATCAATTTTTGGGACAGGTCAGCGAACTTTTACAGTGCGAAAAATATCACATGTTGATGCTGCGCAAAAACATCCTCATACAATATGTTACGACATATACCTCAAGAAAAATCTAGCCCCATTGACGCTACAATAATTCCAAAACTAATTTAACGACGTAATTTTTCCCAGTCAGGTTAGCAATTTCTCAATGTAAGTAATAAGCTGGAAAATTATTCAAACTTCCCTTACCTTGGAATATTCATTACCTGTATTGTAGCTGTGATGCAGTGATATTTATTGAAGGTATCTTTACTTAGCAACATGTGATATTGTGGTTTATTTACCCTCATTATCACACCAGCAGGTATCCAACATGTGATATTGTGGCGTATTTACTCTCACTATCACACCAGCAGGTATCCAACATATGATATTGTGGCGTATTTACCCTCACTATCACACCAGCAGGTATCCAACATATGATATTGTGGCGTATTTACCCTCACTATCACACCAGCAGGTATCCAACATATGATATTGTGGCGTATTACACAATGACATATTTACCCTCACTACCCTCACCATGACGCTTGCCATAGACGACCCATCCCCTGGTGATAGCGTGCACCAGCAGCATGATGGTGAAGAGCACCAGGCTGACCAGCACAGTCAGCACTATCAGCACCGTGTGTAGAGGTGCTCCGTGGTGCGCAGCACTGCGATGTCGCAGATGGTGTAGTGATGAACCTGCGCAGGTAATCAGCATGTGAAGAGTTGCAACAGTCTGATCTGAACGATGAAGTAATGACAAAATAAATATCAACACTATTGCGTGAATGAAGAATTATCTGGCATATTAACTCAAGCACTCTTAGTTGTGAAAGGAATTAACTGGTATATCAACTGCACTACTCGTGCTTACGGAAGGAATTACCTGACAAATAAACTGCAACACTCTTACCTGTAATAGGAATTAACTGGGATATTAAAATTTAGTGCACAACTCGTATTTGCGAAAGGAATTAACTAGTAAACTAGCTCTGAAACTCCTACTTGTGAAAGGAATAAAGTATAAAACTCTTATTTGTGAAAGGAATTAACTGGCAAATTAACCCAGATAATCACAATTGTGAAAGGAATTAACTGGCGAATTAATTCTGATAGTCTTACTTGTGAAAGGAATTAAGAGGCAAATTAATTGTAACACTCTTACTTATGTACTGAACTGAATGGAACTTCAACACTAACACTCTTACTCGTGAAAAAAATTAACTGACAAATTAACTGTAATACTCGTACTTACGAAAGAAATTAGTAATTAATAACGCTTTTACCTGCGAAAGGAATTAACTGGTAATTTAAATGTAACACTCATACATGTCAAATTAAATTAACTGATAGTCTTTCATGTGAAAGGAACTACATATAAATGAACTACAACAAAGTTAGTTTTACGAGAAATAGGCTGATAAATAAATTTTTTCCAGAGAAGCTTTCAGAACTGCAACGCTGTAACATTGAATGCGTAATATTCGAGGGAAAGCACGGTCAGCAATTTTCTAGCTGTTTAAAGAAACAATGCTCTATAGAAAAAGCCATGTGTGGTCAGAGCGTTATTACCTCTGCCAAGAAGGTTATATTTTCGTTGAGTTTGTCTGTTGCTAAGATAACTCAAAAAGTTATGGACAGATTTCAAAGAAATACATAGGAATTGAAAGGTATGTTAAAAGGAACAGATGATTAACTTTTGGTGCTAATGCGTTCATCACTTTGTTTGTTTATTTGTTTGTTTGTTTTTTTGTTAGCCCAATTTTTCTTATTGCCATAACTCAGAAAGTTATGAAAAGATCTTTATGAAATCTACAGAAATTTTTAGTGATGTTAAAAGACATAATCAATTAAATTTTGGTGATGATCGGTGGGTCCTTTTGTGTTTTTATCACCCGGGAACAAAGTGAGAGAGGTGATAATGTTTTCGTTGAAGATTTAATAATATATGTTTGTATGCATAAATATTTACATGTATATCTATTTGTCTGTCCACCCAATAAGTGGTCGAAGAAGTTGAGTTAGGTTCATGAATTTTTGCAGGGAGTCTGTTGGGCTGTCCTCCCTCGATTGATGTTTAGATTAGATTTGATAGGCGGCAGAAGACGAAGCAATAGGCCCATTCCCAAAGAGACACCGGAACTTACGGCCCGGCCCTCTATGAGCTATTGCCATTATGTTAGTAGGATGTAGAGGACTGGAGAAAAGAGAAAAAAATGGGAAGACTCCTTGCCAAAGAGACGATCATGAATGCACGCAAGCACGACCAAGAGCCGCTGGTAGGCACTAACAAAATTTTTAAGCACTAACAAAAAATTTTAAGCTCAAACAAAATTTTTTAAGCACTAGCAAAAATTTGGATGGCGCTTACAAGCATTTTAGGCGCTACAAAATCTAATCATTTCTTGAGCAGCTTAAGCAAAATAAGCTTTAAGCATTTATTTCAAGCAATGTCTGGGCTCTAATTGTCACCAATATAAATTACTTTATGTGAATCTAAAACTTATTAACTTCGGTAAAAGCAGAGTCTCATTGGGGACATAGCTAACTAACCTTCATCGAAGTTACCATTTTTGTTGGTAACTGGCGAGGTATCGGCCGCAGCTTCTCGACCTCTATCACTTTTGCCCGCGGCCGGAGTCGTCCCATCTTGTTCGGATCTTATCTTATTGTGAATCCCTTCCACCGGTCCCGATGGGTCCTGCAGGACTCCTTGTGCGTTGCAAAGGTCGGAGGAGCAGCAGGAGAGGGCGGGCCAGTGGCGTCCCTTCGTCAGGAGTGTCGTAGGGGCGCGGTTCATACACAGCAGGGAGCGGGAGGCCCTGGAGGAGATGAAGGATAAGAGCTCCAGATACCTATGTGGTTACCACTGTTGGAGAATTGGAGTTTCCAGTGGTGGGCATCCGAGAATGTGTAAAACTTGAAACACACCCAAAGCAGTAACAGGTTGCTTGGTAGTTTTCATTTTTGATTGGATGCGATTGGGGAACTTTCAACGACGATGTCGGTAGCAGTAACTTAATAAATTAAAATAAAAAGAAGTTGTTGTCAGTGAATGACGACAGTCGATAATGTAGGAACTGGTCGACTGTTTACCTGTGAATCGCTTACAGCAGCGTTACCAATATTGGGTAGAACATCAACTTTCAATAGCGTTTCCGACAATGTATTCCCCCATAAAAAACTGTTTGGCTTGCTAACTCTATCTTTCTCAGGCTGTGTTATTTTGCTACAATGACTATTTCTTCAACAGCAATGTAATAGGAGAAAAAGCGAAGTAGGACAGTTTTGCTACAATAGGTTCGGAGGTAAGATAGACACGAGACACAAGAGCTCATTCTGTACCTGTATGCCATCCGTCATGACGCTACTTTAATTTCTGAAGTGGTGGTCTCTCTACCCTACTCAAAAAGGCTTGTGTCCCCGTTTGAATTCAATACATTTAAGTGTAATTAATGAATTGGCTACCAAATTCAAGCCTTCGAGGCTTGCCCTGATAAACAAACTTGTTGCAGGCTCGCTGGCTTCTACCTGCTGTACTGAGTTATAGGCGTTGACCCTCAATATGTGATTCTCCTAACTTCCAGAAACTCAATATTGTTCCCTAAAGTACAGCTTTCAGTCGGTTCAACGTCATCCCGCAACTTCTAACACTTGCAACACAATTCACGGCAACCAAAACTTCTGACTGAAGTTTGGGACAAGTTAAGCCTCTAAGGCTTATTTTCGGTGCCTAATCGATCATACCCATAACGCAGCAGTGAAAATCTGCCTTACCTGGTAAATAAATAAATAAATAAATAAATACAGGAGAAACGTGTGTTAACGGGTCAGTAAGGCAAAGAAAAAAACTGAAAGTACAGTATACAAATTTTAGTTGAGTGACAAGACCGGGCAGCGCGAGCGAGAGGAAACTTTAGTACAGACATTATGGACTAGGAGGATTGACTCGTTAAACTCGATCTAAGCAGAGCCTAATCGTCCGAACCTCACTCAGGTGCTTTGGGTTCGCAGGTTGAATCGAAGATTAAGCGTTAACCTTAGATCAGTTCCCCATGAGATCGGCGGACACTATCATGTCCGTAGCATGAAGTCTCAGCGTCCCTTGATAGCGCAACGTGAAAGGTAGGATAAAGTAACGTAGTAAAGGGTGCAGTAAGTTGGTTAGGTTTATTATACACGCACGCGTATACACATTGCAACACACACACATATATGTGAAGAACCAAGCTGATCCTCTTCACTAACGCTAGAACGTTAAGTAGTGTCCATAGCAAGCTTTATTCGGTGGAATATAATTATTTTCTGCTGATATTAACAATAGAAATTGAGGAGGCCATCTAGTACAGAGCAAAAATGTTCTTAAGGCCTATGGGTCTATTGATGGCGACTGGAAAGCTTGAAAATTATTTGCATTCATAAGTTCCTTAAGAATCGATAACTGGAGGGCTAACATCGCAGCAACACTTAAGGCTAAATCTAATTATCCCTGCAATTTTAAGGTATTTTTGAAACCCAAAGCCAATAATCTTAGGAAAGATAACTTAAGAACTGATGGTCAAAGCGATGCCTTAATTTCAGCCATGACAATATCAAGAAGAAGCTGCCCAAAAACTAACGAATTCAGTAGTGAATTACTTCAGGGCTCATAATTTCAATTTAAGCATTTTTGAATAATGAATTTCCTGAACATTAATGGCTTAATTAAAGGCTGCATTTACAGAACTTAGATGTAATAGTAGTTATGGAGCCTTCGACTGGCCGATGAAAAACATCCCTTCGACATTTAATTTCATCCTGAGCGTCAAATTAAACATATTGGCGTTGCCATCTGAATCGTGTTACCAGTGTTAGAAACAACCCGATTTCGTTGAGACGCTGAACTCAGCAAGTAACTGAGAAGGATTAAGTTTTTGGAAGCTAAGTTTGGAAATTTTAGTATCGCCGTCCAATGGAAGGCGTTCTTTCGTCCAAATTGATTGGGGCGGAGAAGTCGAGTCTACTAGAATTGACTTATCTGGAACTTCAAACAGGGAGCATCGGCTTTCCCGCTTTGAATCATGTGACAAGTGTTATAAGCAACCCGAGCACGCTTGAGACGACTGGAAGTTCTATTTCACAAAGTAAGATAGAGTATTCGCAAATCTCAAGAGTAATCAAGTAGGGGTTAATTATTGCCTGAAATCTATCGCAACAAAGCGAAACCAGCGCACCCCTAACCTCTCCTTCCCTCTCCACCCCCGAAGTTCCAGACAAATGAAATCACGTTGGCTTTTTTCCGCCGCCCAATCGAACACGCTAGTACAGTCTCAACAACTGAACAGAAGAACCGCTTACGGGAATTGCGAAAACTCTACGGTATTCCTGTGCTGCTGTTCATTACCTCGATTGCTCGTACTACTTACTATGTATAATTGTATCGGATGGGGTCCATATTTGTAACAAAAACAACTACAGCATAATGTGTGTCTGTGTTTGTGCGACAGGTAATCTCGGATCGAGATAATCTAATCCGACTGTTTCAACTTCGGTACTGAAAGTTGGAACCGTCACTGAGAACCAATGTCGCAGAGCGAGTACGTTTTGTTGGACAGGACTAGCCTGTGTATAAGATTGAGCGTCAGGCGATCCAAATGTCATCAGTTTGAGATCAACATCTGAAACACGAATGAAGGTGGTGAAGCGAACCATTACAACTAAAGTTCCGGACAAGTTAGAGCTATACATTGATAAGACTATCTCGATCCAATTGGAAGAACTGATCACTCCCTTTTACTTCATTTTCTTATGTGATCAAAGAGGGACATAGTGTGCGGTGTGTTCGCAGACAAAGAGGGACATAGTGTGCGGTGTGTTCGCAGACGAAGAGGGACATAGTGTACGGTGTGTTCGCAGACAAAGAGGGACATAGTGTGCGGTGTGTTCGCAGACAAAGAGGGACATAGTGTGCGGTGTATTCGCAGACGAAGAGGGACATTGTGTGCGGTGTGTTCTTGTTATGAAAATTATAGAGAATGGACCTGAGAAGCATCACATAGTCAATACGACACTATACATAGAAGAAAATCCGTGTTGGCTACGTTAGAGTGAATAAATTGATTCTCGAGATTATACTGTACATGGTATGCACGGTATCTATAACTGCGGTTATACTTGCAAATACATGTTGCTTGTGTCTGGAAAGAGGCCGCTTTATCGGTGTCGTCGTCGCTGATACATTTTTTCGCTTTTTAAAGCAATTACACGTTAATGTCCATTACTCTGTCATTCCGTTGAAAGAGATGATAAATATTTATTCAGTGACGTGCTGTGCATGCAGCAAAAGCAGAACGCCAGCATTGTCACTATTCTGCCCTTGGAGTAAGTATAGATGGAAGCGACATAACCGATGGCTGTGGGACCAAAGAGTTATTGTGGCTGGCGATAGTGCTCGAGCCGAGCTCAGGGTAGGTGTCTGCGGCCGTGAGATGAGGGTAGTGGCGGCGCTAAGAGAGACATGGAGGAGGAGGAGAGGGTTTGAGCTCAATAATGAGCCATGCCCCCACACCACCATATTGCTACTTTCACAGCAACAAACGTACACGTACGTACGTATTGCGAAGCTCCACCACATTTTGCTACAGCCCACCTCAGCCTCCCCTATCCAATGCAAAAAATTCCTGGCGCTGCCTCTGAGTGAGGGAGACACACGCACGGCTAGTGGGCGGGTGGCATCAGACGTTACTAAGGTAAGGGTACGGTTGATTGGATCGTTTAAGTAAATCTAAGCCAAACCCTCTTTACTTGACTTGCCTGGAAATGCAAATAGAAACTGTAGCTTCGACGCTGTGAATCTTGTTACACCTGCTGCTATGAGCAGCCCGATTATATAGAGCCGACTGAAATCTCCATCTCACGGAGTAAGATAAGTTCACAGATGTCTTTCAGGTAATTGATTAAGAGCCAATGCCTGGAATTGAATCAACAAGCCAAAGTCATGGCACTTGTATGAAAATTCTGAAGTCTCAAACGTCGCTGCCTGCGCAGCGGCGCAGTTGATTGGGAGTCAAAATTAACCCTTTGAGGTTTGACTTGTCCGAATCTTCCGACAGGTTCCGCGGCTTTGACTTGTTGATTGAAATTTCAGCAGTTCACTCTTAATGGATTACGTGTAAGACTTACATAGTTCACGAGAGATACTGAGAACAGTATACTTCTAGAACCAGCACACTTTCTCCTGCATCCATTCTTAATGCATGCCTTTGTGTGCTCGTCTAATCCTCCTTATATAATAAAACGCTTCGAGTATTTATTTGCTGGCTGCCCCCCTAAAGCTTTCACGGTCTGGCGGCCAGTGGCGGGGCCTTTCAGGTTGGCTGGCAAGCGCTTCAGATGGATCAGTGAAACTTTCACATTGTACCGTGGCAATTCCCCCATCAACTTCACAAACAACGCCGATATTCGATGTATGATATCTTATACGACCAGCTTTTTTTCTGATATTAATAACTGAAATTACTGAAGCTGCCCCTATCTAAGTGGACCAGTGGAATATTTTTATAAGTTACTCTGTCCAATTGGACCCGTGGAATTCCTTTGGCAGCAAACCACGAAACAGGTTCCTAAAGATCAATTCTTAAAAATTTCATGCCTAAGAACATAAAAAGACCAGGGCCGGGATGCACAAAACGCCCGTAACACTAAATAGAAATTTCTTCTTTAAACTGCTTAAATGGCCTTATCTTGAGGACATCTTAAGTCCACTAAATCTCCAATGCACAAAACAGTTTCAAAGGCATTTATCGTCTCGTTAGGCCATTTTGCGTACAAATGCTTAAAATTGTCCTTAGCCTGATGTCGACCAATCACAGTCCCAGATACAAGCAGAGATGGAACGCGAAAATAAAACCCCAACAACCAGCTGATTTCTGCCGTGGCTGGAGTACCTGTCCTATTTTCTTGTTTTAAATGCCCAACAACAAATTTTTGTTTAAAAACAAATTAAATGTTGAATAGAAAATCATTGTAAATGTAAAGACAGTTTCTTTGCTCGGTAAATTGATTCTTTAGCCTACCTATGCGCATGCTGCAAACTGAATGCTGAGTAGGCTAGCTGGCAATTTTCGGACTAGAGCACCGCATACTCAACGCTGTGTTTGCAAGGACGCAACAAAAAATTCAGACGATTAGATGAGAATACTCATTGATAAGATGATTCGGACTCGTGAACAGAAGTGTCCGAAGATTTTGTTTTTCACTGATGCTGTACTGTATGTCGACCGAAACAGCAGTGAAAATATCAGCCTAAGTAAAAGTTCGGCTACTCGCAAAGTCGCAATAGAGTTGGGTGTTTCTTTCAAAGAGCTGTGCTTTTTTCCAATATTTTAAGTTAATATTATAAGTAAGCAACGATAGTTAGAACGCGTCGTACTATTTAGGAATATCAAAAGATTAAGATGTAAAATAAGTTTCATTCGCACCCCAAATTGTTCGACAGTATCCAATAGAAAATTGGATACTACGGCTTCTTCGCTTCGAAGCTTGCTCGTGCGAGGTGCCAGACGTGCAAGAAAGTTTTCGGCCAGTTGAGCGCTTGGGTTAACAAAACTAAAAGAGTAATTTTAAGCTATAGCTACTTTTGTAGAAATACTTAGAGAATGTAAATCTTATGTAAAATGGACCAAATTTTTACTCGTTATGTTTCCTCGTCGATGTTTAGTTTCTGCAGCTGTTCCTTTACTGCATTTAAAGATGGTCCTAGCACCCGTAACTTAAGTACAAAAATAAAGGAAAATCTCTGTTGGCGGGAAAACGAAAATCGTTTGTGAATGCGCCCGAGCGCACAAAGTGCACTTTTCGGAAGTTAAGGGAAAATCTGTGAGCTAAATACACTTGGTGTAGTTTCGTGCATCCCGGCCCTGGCCTGTGGCCGAGAGATTCATGTCACCCGCCGTATCACAGATATGCCAGCTTCCCAAAGTCAACAAAGCTCGAATTTTCTACTATCTATTAGTGATGAAGAGCGTGACACAAAAGGTAAGTAGGTAGATACGTACAAGCATAATAATACATAGAAAGATTATTTTGTGTCCGCTTTGAAGGAAATAGATAGGCGAAAAATAAGCCAGGTTGCAGATTGTGCAAATTGATGACCAGCTAGCATAAGATGGCGACGGCTGATCCCCACCCTTTATCTAAAGACACTTCTTACTTGAAACACTTCTTGAAATCAGAACACTATGCATGCAGCTTCTGGAATCCGGTTTTATAACTTTTTCTTTCAGGTCACGAGGTATAAATTCGGCAGATGGTCAACGAAGCCCTCTGGATGGGGTGATTTTTCACGGGCAGTAGACAATCGTTTCTCCTAGCTTACTGTTTTTCTTATTTGACTAAGCACTTGTCTCTTTTTCTTTTTTCTCTGGTTGCGTTCCCATTTACATAAGGTGTCGTTGTTTCTCGCAATTCTCCTCCACAGCGCCTGATCTACCACCCAATCGTCCTCCAGCTGCTTCTTTTCACACTCTGTCGATCCATCGCAATTTAGGTCGTCAGCGATTCCGTCAGCCATTTTCTCTGCAAAGACCAAAATTTCAGCGCTTCAAATTTAGCAGATATTTGAGTTGGCAAGACTGTATCAACGGTATCCTTGCTAAGGAGCGCTGACATTGTATATAAGCTGACCTGACTGGAGTTGCATCCACAGTTATTAGAGTGTTTTATTCAAGTTTTGGCTTCTGTCTATCAGTAGAGAAGACCTAAGGATGAGAGCAAGAAAAAAGAACAGTGAAGAAAATGAAGAAGCAAGTCAGAGAAGATTCCGCACCCGGCCTATAGATATTAGGCAAACATATCGATTATTGCGTGAATTTTTTCATACATGGGTCCACTAGTAAAATCAATAATTTCCGTTGCCGTGCGTCACAAGCACTGAGAAGCTGCTGTTTAACAACAGTGCACAGGAGAGCTTGCTGGTGCGGGGCCAACAATCTGCTCAATGAATGCATTACCTTGTTAATGAATGTCTGTATGCTGGACCAGCGGTTCCCAACCTTGTCTATGCCCGACACCCCTGGTGAACTTTCAAGAAGTTTCCGCACCTCCTACAAAATTCGCAAGCAATATGATGAAGAGAAACTGAATTCAAACTAGTTTTTGTACTACATATTTGTGTTCATTATTCAATGTCATAGAAACAAACAAACAAGATTTAACACCAGGAGGTGCGTGCACCACTGGTTGGGAACCTCTGGGCCAGACCAAGGCATGCGCAACAGTACAAGTGCACGCACTTCCCTGCGATGCAGCCTCTGGTGAGTAGCGGCTGCCCTGTCTGCTGCTCCTGCTGCAGGTAGCAGGAGCCCTGCGTGCTGCAGGTAGTGCGTGACTGCACTGCACACTCCAGCGTGCTGCACGCACAGGTGATGCTACTCCTGCTGCTGCTGTAGCTGCTGCTGCTCTCTGAAAAAGAGCGGTCAAAATAAAGCTACAAAGAGTCATGTGCGATTCTTCAGTGGATAGAAGAATTCTGCATTTCAAGCTTGTTGACAACTACAATCTGTTTCATAAGCAAGTTCGCCTCGGAAACGTGCAGTATCATTTAAAAAAAATTAGAAATGAAATCGAAATAGACTCAGAAATATGGAAATAGAAATAGATATGGTAATTAGAAATTTAGAAAGAGCACATTTGATATGGAACATCGATAGGCGCCTCGTCTCTACTGTTCTGAGGAATTCGAATTTGATTCAAAATTACGACGAAAGGAAGGGCTAACAGCAAATATAGAATCAAGGAATTAAATTCCACTGCCTATGAGGACGCATATTACTGAGAACTGAATAGATATGATATGAATATTCGCTTTACAAGTAAATAGTGCATCAGAGTACGCAATGCTATCCATAGCTATATGCGTTTATAAAGGGAGATCCAATGGAAAACTTAATATACATCCCAGAGCAGATCAACTTGAGTATCCTGCAGCAAATTAAAATTTATCGCTAGACTTGCAAGCTCCGATACAAGGGAAACTAAAATAGAATAAGTGCAGAAATAATAAATACGATGAAAAATATATAAACATTAATGCCGCAGTAGTTCAATGTTTTGATTCGTCGTGAATCATTGTCAAGATAATACAGAATTTAAATGGAAAGCTGATCATAGTCTTTGTACAATCATATACTCATTCTAGGTAGCAGAGTACGTCTCGTGTCTCTACGCTTATACATACTTATCCCCCGGGAGCGAAGCGATAGAGGTGATAATGTTTCGTTGAAGATTTAAATAGGTCACCCAATAAGGGGTACCCACCCACCCAATAAGTTGTCGAAGGAGTTGAGTAAATTTCATAATTTTTTGTAAGGAATTTGGTGGGTTGACCTAGATGTGACCCATGCCATAAAAACTAGGCATAGCTGACCATAAAAAATGACGGCGTTGAATTTTCCTCCATCAGGGCGAATTTGCCTCCACCGCGGCAGATCATCTGGAGTACGGGGCGTTCTATTTTATTCCTATATTATCCTTATATAATGAAACGCTTCGTGTAATCATTTCGTGTCCGGTTTGAAGGAAATAGGCGAAAAACTAGCCAGGTTGCAGATTTTGTAAATCCATGACCAGGTTGCAGAAGATGGCGAAGGCTGATCCTTATCCCTTTATCTGAAGACATGTGCACTTCTTGCTTGAAAATTTCCTGAAATCGGAACACTATTTATGCAGCTTCTGAAGTCCGATTTCATAACTTATTTTTTCTTTCAGGTCATGACGTATAAATTCGGCAGATGGTCAACGATGCGCTCTGGAGGGGTGTTTTCAAGTCAGCAGACAATAATTTCTTCTAGCTTACTGCTTTTCTCATTTGACGAAGCTGTTTTCTCTTCATAGGTCAAAATTGCAGCACTTCAAATGAAGCAGATATTTGAGTTGGAAAGAGGGTATCAACGGTATCATTGCTACGAGCGCTAACATGGTATATAAGCTAACCTGACTGGCGTTGCATCCAAGTTTATTGGAGTGGTTTTCTCAAGACTTTACTTCTGCCTAGTGATATAGAAGACCTGATGATGAGAGCACAACAAAGGATCAATGAAGAAAATGAAAGAGTAAGTCAGAGAAGTTTCTGCCTATATGTAGTAGGCAAACATATCGATTATTGCGGGAATTTCTTCACGCACGGGTCCACTAGTTATTGAAGATCTACCCAGGGAGTGGGGCTGTGCCCTATAGCCTCGTTCACCAAAAATTACTTCGTTGCATTTGCTCCCTACCGAGGGTGATAGTCTTACGCCACCGAGGCGTTCTAGTTCTCCATAATGTGAGATAGGTAAAACATTAGATCGTCCATTTGTAAGAAGGATGAAAGTAGCACTGACCAACTGTAGTATAGCAATTCAAGAGTCATTCTCATTTTAGATTAAATAATTTAATAGGTCAAACTCGTGGGCTCATCTTCAGTAATACATTATAACCTTGGAAACTACAAAATAAGTATTTACGTCACGCATCAAAACACTTGAGCCTCCTACTGAGCGCCACAGCGTTCCGGAAGCTAGCGCGCAGTGCACGTCATGCGCTCAGTGGGAACATCGGGTACCGTTCCTGTTGCTATGGCAACATTACATCTAAAGAAATTTTTTTAAGAGTAATTGATGTATATTCGAATACTAGTGGCCCGAGCCGTCATGATAAATGATGGCAGAAAATTAGCACTTGAGGAAAACCCCCGCTGTCTCCTGTGCTTGTTACTGTTTTGGTGAGGAAACCTTTCTTCCAGCAAACTGCAAAGGCAGAAGGACAAGCGGAGCTCGCGGCATATCATCTGTAGAGACTCGCAGTCTGTAAACTGAATGAGGCAGTCGATGTACAGGTGCTGCTCCAAAAGCACAGCTTGAAGTTAGAATAGGCAGCCCCTAATTAGTAGAAGACTGTATCTATGCTACCACTGGAAAGAATGCTTCACTCTTCTTCAAAAGTCAGAATTAAGATTTCAAAAAGCTTGCCAGTACTCAGCAGCATATCGTGACCGCCTGATGAATTTTCTCCTATCTAATTCCTTAACAGCGTGACGGAGAGACGGACCAACCGAATGAGCGAGCAAGATCGGAGCGACCAACATCTGTGTATTATTATATAGTGGATAACATTAATAGAATTTATAGCACAAAGGGACTCGCTAAGCAATAAAAACGCCTTCCTATTTTATTTTTTAAATTCTATGAGGAAGTTAGCAAAACGAGAAAATTACTAGTTATATAATAAGAGATAAGCTACAATCTCATGAAAAAATAGGTAATACATCAAATGCATATTCTGGATATGACTGCATTTTATGAGAAAATCATTTTATAATATTAACGGTTTTTTAATATTAAATCCTTATTAATATAGTCATTCACCGTTAAAACGGATACAATGCAAAAGAATGAGGGGCTTAGCGTTTTTTCTTGCCTAATGAATTTATTTTACTTTTATAGTAACACATAAGACCATCTAGAGATATACCAAATGCTTTACTACGCTCTTCATCTTCTTTTAGTTCGCATACTTGCTGCTTTAATGTCTGCTGTATTAAAACACTCTTGAATTTTTCCAATGGATTCGTTCGTGGTGTCCTGAGTGTAGCTCTCAACAACATTTGTAGGATTTCGTTACAATATTTCATCCGCGTTAGTATTCTGTACTATCAGCAGAAGGTCAGCATTAGTCGGATCTCGATCGTCACTTTGTAGCAGTTTCGTTATCTCATTAGCTAGAATAAATTTCATATAAACCTGCAGAATGCGCGAGTTCAATAGTTTCTTCAATGGTCTAGCGCAATGGCGTTGCACTTCTCTGCTGGGAATGCGCACACTCTGGCCATAATTAGACCACCAGGCATTATTTCTTGACTGCATTACTTCGTTCCAAGACTGCTCTTTATTTTAACAGTATTTTATTGTGTAATTTTCCCAAAATGAAGTCAGTTTGGGGGTACCAATTTATGATAACTTGCCTGGCACATGGGCTAATAACAAAAAAAATGGTATGAATCAATTTTCATCTAGGAACTCGATCATTCATACAACAGCAGGCTCGCATATGGTCCGAGTATACCTCGAGTAATGCAACATCGTATAACTTTAGAGGCTTTTAAAAATAATTTGAAAACTCTCTTTACATTGACTTAAGATCACAAATAATAGCTCTTTTTTCGGAAAAAAGAGTTAGCACGGCAATTGGGTGATTCCCTAGATACCACGCTATAACAGCACCGATATTGATTTAACCTTCATATAGCCGGCAATAACTGAATGCCGGCTCCCTGTTACAGTCGTCCCAGCATGACTAGGTTCCAACGATGCAACATCACAGAGCTCAAGTATATATTATGTTTTTAATATGCGCTCACCCTCTAACCTAAGCCATAAAGCCAGCACATTTCTAGTATTATGCTCCTATAACCGAGTTTTCTCCCAGGAAAACTTACAGCTACGCAAACTTTGATGTGGGGCCCAAATTATAAAGTTATATTATTAATGAATTTAGCCATGGAAATTCAAGCGAAGTACGAAATTATAACTGAACAAATCTGGATTTACAACAGCACAAAAGAGGCACAACCGCACGTTAGAACAAACCCTGAATTAAATCTTTAATAAAAACTAACCATGAAATTTATCTATAATTTACTTACTATTCAATCTACTTCTGTTCAATTAAACTGTAAATATTAGTCAGTTAACTTAACTTTTACAACATGTACTTGTCGATACCTTATGTTACAGTATCATTAATGTCGTCATCTGGATCTGTGGTTCATTTTTGTTGTCCATAAATACCATTTTTCTGTGAGATCTATCAAAGAAAAAGAAATCCGGGCTCAGTGTGAGACCGCTCAGTAGCAACACCAGGCGCTCAGTGCGTATCGCGCTCAGTACGAACGCGCTCAGAAGGAGGTTCAAGTGTATACATATGATAAAAATATTTACAGTTAATGCCAGTAGCTAAAAAGAACTCTCAATATCGCCTACTAAAGAAAAAGATCTGATTTTAAGATATAATCATATTTAATGACTTAAATTTTGGATTGTTCTAAAGAACAACTGTGTTTGAAAAGTTTTAACGATGATAACCCCTTTTTCAAACTTTTAGTGAGGATGACCTGCTTCGTGCAACGTTTAGTACCGGTTTTCTGTTATTACTCCTCGTTTTTTCTACTCATTTATGAAAATGCGGCAGAATTTGAATGTTCAGGAACGTCGATTTCCAATATTTTGGAACAAACAAGCTCATCAATTATCTCATATGGATGTTGGGCCCAACATATGAGAGGCACAACACCTTGAAGTATCCAGTATAATTACTAACTATAACGCCTCGGGGCGTGAGACCATCATCTGCTGTGGGAGCAAATTACATCGCCGTCATTTTTGATGGCCAGCTAATGCTAATTTTTTGGCATGGGTCACATAGAGGACAGCCCGCCAGACTCCCTGCGAAAACCATGAATATAGCTCAACTCCTTCGACTGCTTATTGGGTGGACAGACGTATTTACAAATACATAAATATAGATACACAAATCTTCAACGAAGACATTACTACCTCTCTCGCTTCGTTTGCGGGTGATAACAAGGGGAGCGACTCAGTGGTTGACCTGCAGATCTACACCTGTGGACAATGCCCACCTGCTAAAAAAAGGACATGCTACAAGTAACACGGCACTTTTGCTCCTACAGATAAGAAAACAATTACATTTGCCTACAGCGTGTATTTCTATTTGAACCTAAAGTATATGTACTTCTGCTGCCTGCGATCCATTCGCAGAACTTTCAGAGTTAGGGAGAGAGTGGAAGAAGCAATTGGAGAGCATAGAGAGTATTAAAGACCAGCTGACATTTTTGCTAAGAGTGGCAAATTAATTCATAGCAAAGTTATAGTAACTCCTCAAAATGTGACAGTCATTTCGGTGAACTAACTGAAGTCAGCCGCAGCTTGTACTGGAACTGGAAAATTATTCCGAAGATAAACTCCAGAGAAAGAAAATACTTTTTCATCAGATTGAGTTCCAGTAGAAGACAGCAGTACTACTAGTGCTATTCCTACAAGAAATAACTTCGAATAAGAGGTTATTAGAATGATAGGCATGTGTAAAATTCCTGAAGCATTATAAAACGTACTTAGACAGCTATAATTAACGCCAGTGTATAATATTACTTATCATGCAATATGCAAAAAATGTAAAACCACCTCGCATTTCCACGTACAAACGAAAACAATTGCAGTTTCCGTGCTGCACAAGCATGGCAACGCGTGCATTTCTTACAGGTGCATGGTTTGGGATATCACATCTCAACGCTTACACTCAATATGTGCAGCACGTCGTAGACTTTAGAGACTTTTTAACGCGTCTGGGTCCGGCAGATAATACGTGTTGGACTCGCCAGCAACCGACGAGATAGGCTAAATCCAGGTAGCTGTAAGTTTCTTGGAATTTGAATTGTGAGCGTTGGGTTCGCCACTCTGGATCGGTCGTCAGCTGTTATTCTGCTTGTGATTACTGCCGCAAACTCAATTGAATCGACTGCTCAAGACTGAAGTTTAGGACAAGTTAAAGCTGACCAGATTAGAGTATCTCGATGGATAGGGGCGAATATGAGACACCTTTATAACAGAATGAGAACACTACCTTCAGTAAAAACTTCCTCTGTGTACACTGAATAGGTTAAAATCAAGGACTACTTTCTAACTTGAGTCATGGACGTTTTTCACAGTGGCACCAAAGACAACAGCCGGGCACTTGAATCCAAGCCTTAGGAGCAGAAGAAAAGGCCGGAGTCAACTGCAACCTCCGGCCTTTTCCCTCTTGTGGTGGGGTCGCAAGCGGCCGCAATGATGACAGGACCATCCAAGACTCACCTGAAGCGAGAGCCACCAGCGGCTGCATCGACAGCCAGATGAAACTTTGAGAAAAAATGAACGTCGTGGATACTCGGGCGAAGTTCATACTTGACTGCATTCACTGCAACGGTTACATCAGAAACACTTTTACTGAAGACGCCGGGGAGCAATCTATAAAACCTATTTTAGAACCTAATATATTCTATATAAGTATTAAGTTAATTAATTATATATGCACTGTATACTGAAGCGTGGAACGCTACCACTAACAATATTGCAGCAACAGAACCATGTGCTTCTGCTACTGAAATCATGATGCCAAAATCCGTAGATTTTTCTAATGTTTAGAGTGAAGCTGCTATAAAATTTATATGCTCATTCGTATGCGGGTAAATTTAAAGATTGCCTACTTCTTCGGGCCACGGATGATACTGAATTCCAGCTTCGAGTGTTCGTAAATTCATAAAAGACGTGTTGCTTATATAGTCATGAGTAATATGAAATCTCACTCCATATTTCTGTCCACTTATCAGTCAACGCAAGAAAGTGAATCACACTGCTCACTCCTGAAAAATTTTGTCGGAGGATATTTCCCGATAACCGAAATGCATTGAAAAATCTGTTTCATGCATTTAGCTGAGTGTAAATCCTTATATAATAAAACGCTTGGTGTACTTATTTATTTACTTCGTGTCCGCTTTGAAGGAAATAGATAGACGAAAAATGAGCCAGGTAGCAGATTTTCTAAATCGATGACCTTGCAGAAGCTGCTCTTTATCCCTTAATCTGAAGACACTTCTTGCTTGAAACTTTTGAAATCGCGATAATACGTATGCAACTTCTGGAGTCCGATTTTATAACTTTTTTCTCTCAGATAACGAAGAATAAATTCCACAAATGACTAACGGAGCACTGACGAGATAATGATTCTTTACGGGTGGTAGACAACCATTTCTTCTAGCTTACTGTCTTTCTCTTCTTCTTCTACAGCAGTATTATTCCCGTTCACAGGAGGGTCGCTGTAGCAGATCTTGCTATTCCATGTGTTTCTGTCCATTACCATGTTCCCCTCCAGCTCCATACCACGCATATCAGCCCTCACACTGTCGTTTTCTGAAGGTGCGAATTTTGTTTCAGAGCCCAAAATTTTCGGCACTTCAGTGAAACAGATATTTAAGTTCTCAAGACGGTATCTTGGCTACGGAGCGCTGGAATGCATGCAAGCTGGCTGAAGTTACATTCAAGTTTATAGCTGTGTTTTACTCAAAATTTATTTCTGCCTCTCAGTATTGAAGACGCTCACCTAATTAAGAAGGAAGATGGGGAACGTATAATTAGTACGAGACTATTACAGTCTCATGAACGAAGATCTGCTGCGAATGCATGGAGAAAGAAGAATCGTCTGAGCGATACAGTCAAGAAAGACTTGAAGCAGAAAGGTTACAGAAGTGAATGAGCTCTGCTGACAAGCGTGGGCGGGAAAATGAGAAAACGATAAGTCAGAGAAAAAAAAGCCCTAAGGCTGTGAGCACGACAAAGGATCAATGAAGAAAATAAAGCAAGTCAGAGAATTGAAGATTCCGCAACGGCCCATATTAATAAAAAAATATCGATTATTGCATGATTTTTTTTCACGCGCGGGTCCACTAGTTATTTTATAAATACTGAGTGCTCCAAAGTTCTCATGCATCGTTCAAAGATACCACGAGAGACTCAATTAACCCTTTCATATAGCTACTTAATTTAGGCGCAACGTTTCACATGGTGTTATTCCTACACGAAAACCAAATGAATTGACGAAATAAGGGTAATTTGCGGTATTAAGTAATACGTTTTTCTCTGGAGTTTATGCACCCTTTACAGATATACGTTAGGCAATCCATGCTTTGTTTTCTAATGACGCTTTCTGACGCAACAGCATCAACCTAGGTATATGTTCATGGCTGTGTGATTTTGGCTGTACATCAATGTGCACGCTACGCAGAATTGACGTAATTTTTCCAGGCGAAACTCTACCTTAGTAAATGTTTACCAAGAACTTTCACGTCATTGCGACGCTAGGCCGGCTTAGACGATAGCCAAATGAAGAGGCAACTTTTGAAAGCACGCCAAATATTCAGAGCAAAATCTTGATGCCGGGTTAACACGAGAGAGTTTTCTGGTGGTTACATCATATTCTATCGTCTTATGGCCACGGCTACAGGTTGAACAGCGAGAGAAAAATCAATACAAATGATACGTTTTCACTCGACCACTACTATTGCCTTGACATGCATTATGAAATTCCCTAAAAATGACGAACTATCGCGACTAGGAGAGCAAGTTCGGCCACGACTTCGATTCCATTGGCGGGTTGTTTACAAATTTCCTTGCAGCTCACCCCCCNGCCACGACTTCGATTCCATTGGCGGGTTGTTTACAAATTTCCTTGCAGCTCACCCGCCGGTATCTTTGAATAATATAATCTACTCTATTGTAAAAAAAATTCCACGCAAAAAAAAAGAGCAGATTGGTTCCTAACGTCCATTCTTTCATCAAAACTCGCTTGTTCGTTTGTTTGAGCCATCAGGTGAGTCCAACTTTAAGTAAGTTTTAAGCACTTGTTTTGAAATTCTTCACAATTGTCACCACTGAAATTGGGGTATCTTTTCAAATTTGGAGTGAATGAGATCAATTCTCCGCTGCTTAAACGAATACAGCAACGCAATCGTACGCTAAGGAGTGCCTATGGGGACCAAAACACTGTCATGTGAACCTGCCCTCAAACAAGAATACTGCAGTACACCTAATCCACTTGGATGTTTATGTACAAAATGAGAGGAATATGTAGTTACTGAGTTAGTGTACGACCACCGTGTAATGAACTGTAAGTGCAATATTGCCATACACTTCGGTCAACTGTGACCCTCACCACTGCCGTGCCAAAACTAAGGAAAATAAGCAGGCCACGGCAGCGTGGCGTGTCCCCTCACGTTCACACGGTAATGTCCCTAGCCAGGTAAGGTGCGTCCCATCGGCGCACTAAACTTCGTGGCACACGGAACCGTCCCACGCAGTAGCCAGTTCACCTAACCCCTGACAAGAGCAATTATGTCGTAACAGACGCCCGAGAGAATCTGCACGCTAAAAATTCACGGCATAAGTGCGTCGTAGGGAGACAGTGCGGTGTAGCTAGAGATATTGCAGGCCTTTTGACCGACTCTTTCAATCTACGATCCGCAGGCATTGTATGAGGGTCAGCATTACTATGCATATTAGTGGAGAGATGTTTTAATAGAAATTTAAATATTTTGAGCCTGTGTAAATGATTAAACCTGAACTAAACACTTCACTTAAATGTGGCTCAGCCAAATTGGACACTCTCTCTTCATTTCGATAACTGGGGTCACCGCGTCCCCTTTCTGCTCGCTACTGGACCGAATAGATGTAAAGATAGATATACCACGTATGTATATTTTCATATGGATGCAATGCAGAAGCAATTGGGGGCGCAGCACCCTGAGTTATTCAATAAACAAAAATGTGCTCATATGCCCTGGCTGAAGCAACAATCTCTAAACACAACAAACTACTAAACGCCACAAACTTGTTTCGCAACTACAGGAGTAAAACGTAATGAGATACTGAAACAGCAAATGAGATTATGCCATACTAGCCAGTGAATAGTAATAATTGCATTCTAAACAAATGAAACTACTATAGGTCGGCTTCAGTAGGCGGCTTCACGAAATACTCTTTCATTCTACGCATGTATTTAGTACAAAATTTTCGACTGTTTTGTAGCTTCCTTGCTAACAAAACTGCATACTATAATTTTGTAAAGTTGCTGGTGCACAACAGCGAATTTTATGTCTTGTTCATGAGGTCCAAGCGACTTTTCTCTCTTTACAAAACGTTATGAAGAACTGCAAGCTCCATGTGCCATACTGGTACCATGTACGGGTCCTATAGTTGCTCCTCAGCACAGTTCATGGGCCGTGTTGCGCATTTGGTAGACAGCGTGCAGTATATGCAGCTCTGAAATTGGCCTCAGTGTATTTCAGTACCGAGGCTGATGCACTGCAGGGCAAGTTCTTGCACCTCGGCACTGTCGGTACATTTTAGTACACGCAAGTGCAATGCCAGCGCAGGGCAGTGCAGTGCCAGTACAGCCCAGTATATCGGAGTGCAGGCCAGACTACTGTGCATCGCACTGCAGGCCAGTATTGCTTAGTGCAGGCCAGTACATGCGACTGCAGGTCATTGTTTTTTGATGCATTGCAGTATATGTCGTTCGGTGCAATGCCACCGCAGGCCAGATTATACCAGTGCGAGGCCACTGAAGTGCCGTGCGGCAACATTACAGTGCCATTATTGGCCAGTGCAGTGCGAGTGCAGACTGAGATAATGCAAGGGTAGGTAGAAGGTGATAAAATTTTTGGCAAAGTTCAAATTTCTGAAAACCGCGGACACACTTGAGTATTTATTTGCCAGTACACAGTGTAGAATCGCAGTGCCAGTTTGATGAGCAAACATCCTGTCTCTACCTCAGCCGCGTACACCTACACAATAAAAAGGGTGCCATTTGCTAGTAAACAGATCGAGGTTGTGAGTTTTGACCAGCGAATCAGCATCAAAAACTTACAAACTCACGCAATTGCACAAACTTTTAAACATGGAGTATGATGCACATCTTACTACGATTTGCTAGTCAGCTGCGCAGAAAATTGTTAAGAAACTGTAAGCAGCGCCAGCGAAGTAGTCGAGTTCATTATCGGAGTCACGACAACTGATAATTTTGATATTTCATCACAGACTTCGACTTGGTGCTCATTGTGAAGAGAATAGGGACCTATTCTACTTATATTTATTCCCGTTTTGCTGTTGAGCCCGTAACCATGGCAACGGCGATATTTAAGCTGAGCTGGAAGTCATTTGGCCGTCAGACCCTTCACATGCGTGAGTAGAGAAGTAGGATTTGTGCAGAATAATCCTCGCTTTCGCGAACGTTTCCCCGGCCTTTGACCATCGTGCGTACTCGCTGATGGACCGCAGCTCGTTCTAGCGGGGGGAGGGTTGTCATGCTCCATCGGTAGCGGATCAAGACTAGAGACGGTTAAGAAGAAAATACGGTATCCTCAAAAGAGTTTTAAAAAATCTTCGGATGTGACTTTTTTACTCAACAATGCATGACCTTACTAATAAATTGACCCAGTGCAAATCTAATTCTCAGGATAAACGAAGCTCCAACGTGACAACAACCCATCCTAAATACAGACGTTTTGGATTATCTAACATTCAAAAATCATCTTTGGGAATTTCTGAAAATGGACTACTATAAAACTTCATTGCAATATATCCTACATATAATATCTTGAAGCATAAACCACACCATAAATTGACTAGATACCGAAATCAGGCCTGGAGGCCGATTTACGTAAGTGTTAATAGAATGAGTTCTAATAAGCACAGAGACCTCAAACAAAATTAATTTCTTCGTTGTACCATAAGGAATGCGTTGCAGAGCAGGGAATCTAAATTGACAGTCATGCATCTTCAGTAGACAATATATATCAAACCTTCCAACATCAAGAAATATTGAAAATGCATCATATAATTTCTGGGATACTAAAATTTTGTAGAAAAAATTGGCTCATAGATACTACACTTAATGTTCTTTAATATCACATTCAATTGAGTTTTTTCCAATGACAGATTTGAAGCAATAACCTAAGAAACTGATGTATGTAGCGTCTGCGGTAGACCTCATCCCAATAGCCGCAACGAAAAGGAGGTTAAGAAAACTCCGTAACGTTGAAAAAAATAATTAAAACCACAATAGTACCACATAGTTAGCAATCAACTAAAATACATATCAAACTATGAGATAAAGACACCAAGACAGCCAGTAACTGATATTAAAACATAAAATATTAGGGCAGATACAAAGCTCCATTACAGGAACCATCTACAACTGCACATCGTGTCAATATCATCTCACTTAACTGCCCATAGGGTTACGAGGTGA
>LQNS02278187.1:25252547-25270494 GCA_001587735.2 Parhyale hawaiensis | reverse complement strand
TTAGAGATCGCTACATACAATAGCCTTCCAGTTATGGAGCTTTAAGTGGAAGTAATACGAAAATCCGTTATTACCCCGCGATCCGGTATAACACCATTTTACGGTACCATACCTACCTTAGTAGCTATGTACCTCTGAATGACAAGAGCCCAGAGAGAACCAGCCTATAGCTACCTAGGCTTTGGCCTCACAATTTTTCTATTCTGTTTCTAATGTAATACTCTAAGCAAAGTATAAAAAGTTAGCTGTCACACTCACTTAGGGTGACTGTTGATATGGGTAATTAATTGTTGGGAATTAGCTATTTTGCAGTGTGTGTTATTTAGGTGCTTAGTAAACAAAGTAAAAACTAGCGGCCATTTATTATACATGTAGCCAAGCACATCAGTTGTGGATAAATGCTGTTGAATGGTTTTGCAATTTAGGTAGATATATCACTACTAAATATAAAATATAATTGATCCTGATGATAGGTATCAATTGAAGCATTACAGTATTTGTATGAATACCTACGTAGGCTATCCACACAACATTAAAAGAAAAAATAGATTACAGAACAGTTAAGATAGGCCTACAGTATCATGCTGTTGTTCATATGTGATTCAGTGAAGTTGCTTATTGGATAGGCCTAGCTCATTAACACTCAATGACTCATAATTAGCATCAGCTTTAATTCATATAATAGTTTGGCCTGGGTACTTAGCCTATTGTAGAAAAGTATATATGCATTAGTTTTTTGTAAATAGATGTCAATGATTACATGTCTGAAGTAATAGTTCACAAATCAATTTTCCTTTGGGGAAGTGGAGTCTTATCTAATCTAATACTAAGAATGACCGTCGTGTGTTTATAAATATATATTTATATGTTTGGTGTCACGCTCTTAACAAAATAGATAGGCAGAAATTAGCCCAGGTTGGAGGCTCTGGTACTCCTCTCAAGCTCCATTGAAAGTGATAGGCAGAAAATAGGCTGGGTTGCAGAAGATGGCAAACGTATGTTAAGCAGGGACAGATGAAATTCCAACAATGAAGACATCGCAGGATTAGTCTGATTTGTACGAGTATTAGCTTCTCCATACATCGAATCTACAGCAAAGTACGGTATAGGGCGACCTTATGTCTGAATGCATTTCTTGCATTGCCAAAATTGAAATTGTAGCACTGAAGATGTCTGAAGCTTCCGTTGGCACTCTCATGCTTCTTGATTCGTAGTTTCTTCCCACAGATGATTTCGTTGCATCAACTATTCTTCCCACTTTGATGCAATTGTCAACAAAACCGACGAAACATAAATTTTCACGAGCAGTTGACAATTATTTCTTTTAGCATACAGTTTTCCTCTGACAAAGCAGTTTTCTCTTCATAGGTCAAAATTTGAGCACTTCAAATGAAGCAAATATTTGAGGTGGAAAGACGGTATCAATGGTATCTTTGCTACGGACCGAACACATTGTATATAGCTAAGCTGGTATTTTGTTTAAGTTTGTTGAAGTGTTTTACTCAAAATGTTACTTCTGCCTGTCTATATAGAAGACCCAGATGACAGCACGACTAAGGATCAATGAAGAAAAGAAGAAAATTAAGAAGCAAATAAGAGAAGAGGAGATTCCACACCGGCCTAGAGGCATTAGGCAAATGTAACTATAGGTTATTGTTAAAGGTTTTTCAGAACTTCCACTGGATTTTGATTATTTAATTGGGTGAGCTTTCGACCAGCGCAACGATAGTCGTTTTCAAGGCCTTGAAAACGACTATCGCTGAGATGGTTGAAAGCTTGGCCAATTAAATAATAAAAATGCAGTGGAAGTTCTGTAAAAACCTTTAAGAAATATGGAACCTGGATGTCCTCTATTCCAATGTATAGGTTATTGCGTGAATTTTTCATGCACGGGTCCACTAGTAAAATGAGAATTCCTTTAGATTGATCATTTCAGAATAAAAAGTTCTGTGGAGCTTGTAAGATCATTGAGCATTGGGGTTTACTCATGAATATATATATATATATATGATTTAAGATTATTAGAGCCCATATATATTCATGAATAATCTCCTACACTCAATGATCTTACAAGCTCTGCAGAACTTTTCATTCTGAAATAAATGTAAAGAAATTTTCATTTTATGAGTATCTATGATACAATACTTAAGCATATCAATCCATCATTTTTAGATCAGTTTCGATGCTTCTAGACTTCCTGAGGATGATTCATGAGTGAATCGAAAGCTTGAAAGTATTTTTTTGTAAAAAAAAAGTTTTATTACAGCACAAGTCTTATTCTTGATTATGTACCGTATGGTATTATGAGCATAAACATTAGTTATGTTTGTTACTTGCAAATATTTTTTTAAATTTTGGAATTGCTGTGTTTTTTCTTTGGTGTTGAATTATAAAACTAAAATGAGCATGTAGGTAGCTGCACCATGCTACTGTCCATGTAATTACTAAACTGCTTTGAAATTACAATACAACTTAGCTATCATAAAAACTTTTGGTGTGCATACAGTAAGTTCTTTTTACGTGGCCACAACAAAGAAATTCAATCAATGAATTCAGAGAATATATTCATTTGTCTGTTTATCCTACCTTAAAATAGTACCTAGGTAGGTTACCGTAGGTACCCATGTGTAGAAGAGATCAAGAAAGTGAATCTCAAAAGTGTGAGCATGATAAGTGAAATACTAGTACCTAATGTGTGTCATATGGTGGTTAGATTGAGATTACTTATGAGCTATAGCTATAATTTTCTACAGCTGGCCACTGTAAAGACTGTTGAGATGATGGAGTTTAATGTATGTACTTACAAAATTATGATCTGTAAGTCTTTTATTTTGGCAGAAGGTGTGAAGTTTTGTTAGCTGAGTGATAGCTAAAGTTTATCTTAATTTAGCCCTTTCCTGTCAACGTTCAGTGTAAAGGACAGTTAAAATAACTATTTCTTCGAAAAATTAACACCTACTTTGGGTACCTAGTTTAATATTTGCTAAAACTTGAGAATATTGAATTTTACTGGCACTGATTTCTCAATAACCTACCTCATATTTTGACAAATATTTGTATTTTTTAGTGTTTATTGATGTTTTCCTCCTCATTCTATTAAGCTACCCACATGTTTGTTTGTTTCAGTCGGAAGGAAGCAGTGCGGGTGCATCTTCAGAACTGTCGGCTACCAGCCGATATGTGCTGGAAACTCTGCACATTATCCGCTCACTCGTTGACAAGTGAGTAGCCATGTCCATATTAGTTCCAGTCTGCAGATATATAGTGGAAGAAGTTAAAGCTAGATATCTTTAGCCCTATCTTCGCCAGCATTTTTAAGTAGGTAAGGCTTCATATAATCTTCAAAACCTACTGATGTATTTTTCTGAGTATTGTTAGTTATTCCTTTTCTTATTAAATATTTTTTAAAATTTCATGATAAGGAACTGATACCATCTTAAAGATAGCTCTATAGCTCCTTAGCACCCTTGCAGTTGTTAAATTGATAATAAAGTACATTTGGGTATATTGTCATGCAGCTAGTTACCTACTGCAGCTGTGACAGACACTTGCCATTGACTCTAGCAGAAAGACCCTGTCAGGCTCTCCTGGCACCAAAATGCATGAGATATACAGTAAAGTTTCTGTAATTTGTTATTAGACGATTTGGTTGCTTCAGTACTTCAGCGTTGACAGGCTTTTGACATCATTCCTGCAATTTGGCATGAAATACCGAATTAGAGGTCTGAATTTTGTAGAGTCCTTCCCCAAACAGCGTCCGTCCTAATTAGAATTTTTACGCACGTAATTCGGCCAAACGGCCGAAGTGCAAAAATGTCAGCTGAAAACATGATGCCAGATTGAATTCAAAATTTTTGCATCTGTTCATATAACGCGCCATTGCGTGCGCAATTGGAGGTACATCTGACAAAATACAGAAGCCAACAGTGCCAGCAGACTGCCTTCAGTCGAGGTTGAGCCATTTGCGTAGTAACATTCTCAGTTGTGATGCTCTGGTTGAATTAACTAGTTTTTCGTTTTTATAATGCAAAAATTTCTGTTTTAGGAAAGTTGTATGTATGTTGTAAACAATTATGTACATGTACAGTGTTGTAACTTATGTTTGAGCAGGTAGCTATTGTACATAGGCCTCCATGTACTATTATTAAATGTTGTTCTCAGGCAATGTAGTTTATGGTACATTATGATTGTATAGTACCTAAGTATATACAGTTTGCTCTTCAAATGGATTTAATCGACATTCATATGCATGTATGCATAAGCTCCCCTCCACGCTTTGGTTTGGCTATGGTTACCGATTTATAGACGTGTTTTCCAATTCATGTTAAGTGCCGAACTATAGAGCCATTCTCTAATTCGGCAAGTCATGGTGAAGGGGTTACGTAATTCGATAGATTTGTTATTTCGGCAACCCCAGACCCCAACCATTCGAGTTAGACATTACTGTACATATGCTTACGGTATATCCTGTTTATTTGCCAAACAGTACATAACTGACTAATATATATATAGCTAGTTGATATCTATGAGCAAATCTGCAATATGACTTCTCCTGGCGGGCAAAATTACAGATTGGGGGCTTGCACTACAGCTGGGATGTAGCACATCCATTAGCAATTATGATATATTAGGGAAAAAGTTACTACAGCCTAGGTACTGATAGTGAAGCTCTAATCAAGGATGTACCGTACACAAAACAATTTAGTGTAGATCTATTACAGTGGAACCGCGTTTTCCTGGAGCCCGGTTTGCCAGACTTCTCATTTTGCAGCCCTTTTTTTTTTACTTTTCCGGGGGTTTTTCGGAATGGTCCGGCAAACAGAAACCTAGCCAAAATACTGGAAAACTTTGCATTTGCTGAAAGACTCTGGCAATTATGTAAAAAAAGTCCGGCAAATAGGTAGAGGTGCGTGGTTCAGAAAAGTTCCAGAATTTTTTTCCAATTTAATATTAACACTGAAAAACTTGAGTATGTGCCAGAAAAAGTTTGGCAGATAAAGGTGCATGCTTATTCTGGAAAATTTCAATTTGGTGCATCAATGTGTGGCAAACCAGGGTTTTTCTGGCGTTGAAATTCCTGGAAATAGTTTGTTTACCGGATAGACGTCCGGCAAACAGGTTTTTTGGTAATAGAGATTTTTTCGTTTTGCCAGAAAATTCAGTTTCCCAGAAGAGGCTGCACCTGCTGTCCTGTAAAACGATTTTCACTGAACTTGAGGCTCTCTCAGTGCTGTAATATTTGCTGTGTGGCAATGCTGTAGGTTGTGGCTTTCTTTAATGAGTCCAGCTTCATTTGCATAACTAGGGATTCTACCAACACCCTTGTACTGTTCCTATACTTTGGGCCACAGATCATTGGGGTAAGCAAAGATGTAGTAGCTACTACCTGTATTTGTAGTAAGGACATCGTACTAATTAACATGTCAGCGTGTTACCTACTTCTCTAATTAGGCCTTATTGTTAATTTTCTTATGAATAGCACTTCTTGGAACGGGACCATGTTGTTACCTTTGGTGTAATAATTGTGAGTTTCCTCGTAGTCAGCAGTCAACGAGGTAGCTGATGAGATAAAATAGTCTCACTCTTCAGTGACCAGTAGTCTTCATTAGCTGTGTGGTGGCAATACCTTCGTGCATGGGTTCCCCGTTTCACTTGGCATACTGTATGTCCTATGCTCTTTCCTCTGTGATATCGTTCAGCTCGGAAACGAAGGCTTAAACTTCCTAACTATAACTAACAAATCTTCCTTAGTCCACAGTGCTTAGCTTTTTAGAGCACAAATCAACTGAAAGTAGAGTAGTACCCGCCTACAATGGACTGTAGTAGTGCTAATAATTGTATCGTTGCTAATGCTCTTCTTGCATTTCAGTGACCAGGAACCTCCTGCTTCTATGTTGCGTCTACACTACGTGGCTGACAAGGAGAGTGGCTGGCTTAGTGTTGTGCAGAGCATGGTGGCAGTCATACCTCTAGAGGATCCACTTGGGCCTGCAGTCATCACCCTACTCTTAGATGATTGCCCCTTGCCAAGCAAGGTACGCACCTTGTGCATGAGTTTGCTGTTGCTCCTGGCCTAGTGTATGTGCCTCCTTCTCCTTCACTGGATCAGTTGTTGCATGTCCTAAGAAACTTAATTCTCAGTGGCTCGCTCCGGCAGAACACCTCTGTCGTTAGCACCAGACCCGCGACAGCGCCCAAATCTGGGGGCGTCTAAATGGTAGTTTACACTGTTTCGAGGCGTAACCCCCATTGTAGACAGCTTTCGGTGTTCTATCTTTCTCTTTTCAGGCCCCGCCCACCTGGTACCTCAGGAGCCCAGCAGCAGCACTCCTCATTCTGTTACGACTCGCGCTACTGTTTACATCTCCTCTGTGCTCTGGTCTCAGCTGCTGCTCTGTGTTCACTTATCGATCTTAGAGTTTGGGAATTACTTCCCTTATGGTTTATTAGTGCTCTAATACGGTTTATCCTGTTTGGAAATGTGTTGTTACCGTTTGTAGTGATACGTTTTGGAGGCTGAGTTTGGTGTGTGATTAGCCTAGGGTGCCGCCATTTGATGCATAACCCTTTAATTTTTGTGTTCACAGAGCTGCAGTAGCTGTTTTGTTCATGAAGACCAGTGATAGCGATAATGTTTTGTGCTTTAGAATTGAAGTTAATGTAATTCGTTTTTCCTTGGAATAGAGGAATAAATACTTGGTGGTGGGCACTTATGCCCTTAGAATTCCAACAAGTAGCTATATTGTTTGCTTGAATACTTCGTGGTAGACCCCAGTGGCCCTAAGAATTCCGTTTAGCACAGCGATGCATTTAAGTGGTAGGCACTTGTGCCGTAAGAAATCCACCAAATATATTGTTGCCCTCTGATTTAAAGATAAGGTAATTTGTTTTTTCTTGGAATAGAGGAATAAATACTTTGTGGTAGGCCCTTATGCCCTAAGAATTCCAACAAGTATACTGCTTGCTTAAATACTCCGTGGTAGGACCCAGTGGCCCTAACAATTCCGCGAAGTATTTTGCCTTATTATTTTTGCTACTTTTGCGGTGTTGGCCCTTGCGGCCTTTCTGTAACACTTGTTAACCTAACATCAGAGACTGGATGGTAGCCCTTTGTCGCCCTAAGAATTCCATTAGCACAGCGATACATTTAGGTGGTAGGCACTTGTGCCCTAAGAATTCCATCTGTCGTAATCATAGGAATTCCTGCCGCAAATCCTAATAATTACGACCCTCCTAATAATAATAATGGTTTTTGTAGCAGACATCAGAGAAGCTGCAATCAGTATTGGTATATTGTTAGGAAAACATTGGAAGTTAATATCGTGATACATATTTATGTGTGATAGGTCAGGTAATAATCTACATAATTGGCACGGTGCCTTACTAAGAGCAGTTCAATCTCAAATAATTGCTCGCCTCGCCAGGCGGAAGAAACCGGTACAAATCTTTTACGAATTATAAAACGCTCAACTATACCAAGGGATAGTGCAGTGATTGACGAGAGGTCGGAAGCAGAGGGCAGCTGCAAGGTATTAGGTTCAAAAAGGGTCGTGCAGGTCCATGCCTGTGACAACCTGTGGTCGGAAATTGATGGGTTTCTCAAAGAAATGCAAAACGTGAACCAATCTTGAGTTTCGCTGTTCGAAAGTCAAATGATGCGTGAAAAGCAGCTGGTAACTGATATTTTTGTAAGGAGTCTACAGTTTAATTTTTTTTTTTTTTTTGCTTGGTTAGGATCAAGGGACAGCTAAAGAAGGGGCCTCCTCAACAAGGGAAGCCACCAATGAGGGTTCTTTACACCCTCGTGGGAAGTTCTCTGAGTTCTGAGACGAAATTCTTGATGATGTAGTCAGAGCAGTAACGAATAAGCATACGTAGGAGGAAATGTTTTTACGATAGAAATGTTTGCATTGGACGATGCGGGTTGAAGGGGTTGAACCCGACCTGTCGAGGGTTTAGCCTGTCCGAATTGAGGGAGGCAGTTTTGAGGTTGGAGGGCCGACAGGCAGTCGCTCTCTAGCTTGTTCCGCTAGCCTCTATTTTTCATACACCTAGTAGAGTGCGTTAGCAATGTCATAGCATCACTTGCCATGACGATTCATCACCCTGTAATTGAATTTGTAACTGAATCATCTTGTGTGTCTACAACGGTCACAGTGATTCCAAATATACAAAAGATGAACAACTAACAATGAGTCGTCAATCAAGCCTTTTTACGTTAATTTAAGAAGCTATATTTCGGAACAAAATAACTCTTCATTGGATCTGCCAAAAAGTCATCAACGGCAGCAAACTCAACACGACTCATCAAATATATTGTTGCCTGAAGTCTTGGTTGGTAGGCCTTAGTCCCCTCACAATTCCACCAAGCACATGTTGAGTACTTCGCCATAGAGCGAGCAATCCCCCCCCCCACCAAAAAATATGGTGGGGGGCTTTGTAGTCCACTTTGTTGGTAGGCTTTAGAACCCTAACAATATATTCATACTTGCCTGTTAGGCTGTAGTGCTCTCACAAGGCCCCCCAGCATAGATACTCTCATCTTGGTCGGTAGGCCTCAGTGCCCAACAAGTCCGCTAAGCATATATATTGTCGCCAAAGAGTGTTTTTCCAACTATTGGGATACTCTCCAATAGTTGGAAGACTCAAGTCGGCCTGATTCTCGATCTGGGCCGATTCCAAAATGGCATCCAGACGCCGAGAAACCGGCAGGTCTGAAAAAAAAAACGTGAGGTGCACTTCTGTTCCCCTAAAAGAGTACAAAAGTGACCACTTGTTTTGTGACTTGAGTTGAAAAATCAGCAGGTAAATGAGACTTCAACAGATTTACATAGAGTTCAAACTTAGTTAATTCCTGCTCCCACATAGGAGGTTGGGAACTATCAGAATCCTGTAAGGAAACCTTTCTGGTCTTGTATCAGGGATTGTGACATCCACTGCAGGCTGGCATTGATACGTAGCGACCTGGTTAGGACTTAGTCCCGTATAGGATGCCTTCCATTGGGAACCGAGTCTATCCCCCTAGAACCATGCCTGTCTTAATCCCGGGAAAACACATGGGTAGAAACTTTGCAGAAGACCTGCAGTTACAATTAGTGGACTTAGCTGTAGTAAAAGGCGACCTGTTGAGGTTGTGACCTTGTGGTTCAGCTTAAATCAGCCGCGAGATGCAACATCTCGGTGGGGCAGAGATAAACGAGCATTTTCAACCGACGGGTGATATAGCCTCGGCTAACTACAGTCGGGTGAGAATAGAGTAGTTTTGAAGGTTCAAGCGTGAACTTGATCAACAGACGCGTGGGCGCAGGCTCCCTGAAGATTATTTGGACTCTACATCAGTGCAATAAATCAAGGTCCAATAATGGATTTTACATCAGAGCCGGTACTGCTTGGGAGATTTTAGCTCAGGTCACTTAGGGACCCTCCGCGGCCCAAACCTCAGGGTAGGTTTTCAGGAGGTATCATAGGGAGACTGCGGCACATAGTCTCTTGGGCTTTTAGTTAAGGCTGTGATGCGGATAGTTTTTGTTCGAGCTCCTTTGAGAGTTATTTCCAGAATCCTCAGAAGTTTTGGAACTTGAACACTGGGTACGTGTGGACTGTTGAACCTCAAAAGCGATCTGTTGGAGACAAGAATGAGTTCTCATTTTGCCTGGGCGAATCTTTCCCCCCTGCTACGGTTGATAGCGGGACAATGTACCCTAGGTTGGATAGCTACCAGGGTTCAGGGGCAGACTGGCCCTTTAAACAAACAGTCATCCACATTAGTCTGTTTTTCTAGAACCTGGGGGTTTAGTCTGGGAAAGATTTCACCCTGAGACCTAGGAATACAGTACGCCGAAGACAGTCGAAGAGTTAAGGTTATTTTAGGTTCGTCCATCCTCTGCTATGGGGCCAGGCAACCCCAGGGGACCGTGTAGGTTGCCTTAGCCATTAGCTAGGCCTTCATGACGTCTCTCTTTCGTGCCCACTTTGCTTCCTTCCCGATTTCATACTCCTACTTGCAATTGCTTTATCTGTTCATCCTCTTCTTTCCCGACTTGATGTTCCCATGGGCGTTGATCCTGTGTGGTGGGAATACCTTCGTGCATGGGTTCCCTGTTTCTCTTGGCATACTATATGTCCCTTGTTCTTTCCTCAGTGATATCGTTCTGCTCGGAAACTGAGGCTTGAACTTCCTAACTATAACTAACCATAACTAAGACAGTCGAAGCCAAAGTCCTTGACTGGGTTCAGCATAGCCACAGCGGCTCTACGCCTTGAATTGGCTCATCGTAGCCTGAGCGACTATGTGGCTTGAATTGGAGCTTTAGGGAAATTCCTGCAGTACCTACCTACTGAGTTTTCCCTTAAAGTAAGGATGAATTAATCTGCTCTTCCGGACTCCTCCAGGAAGGCCCAGCGTAGAATATCGGTCCAGCGTGTGCTACACTGGGATTTCGCTTAAAGGGACCCTTGAAGCCTCATTAGATCTTAATCCTTTTCTTGGCCCAGATGGGGCCTTCGTTATGAAGGTCAAAGAGCAGGCGCTCTCATTATAGCCCTGGATTTTGTCTTCCTGCCCATCCATTAGTAGAAACCCAAGTTTCTACCGCAGATTGTTTTAGATTCATTGTCTGATTCCTGCGAGGACGCAGTTTTGGTTTCTAAAAGGAATCTCCAAGTCGGAACAGGAGTTGTTAAATGGGTACCAGGTGCTGGGCTTCTGAGGTACCAGGTGGGCGGGGCCTGAAAAAAAGATAGAACACTGAAAGCTGTCTACAATAAAGGTTACGCCTCGAAAAAGTCTAAACTACCATTTAGACGCCCCCAGAGTTGGGCGCTGTCATGGGTCTGGTGCTCCGACAGATGTGTTCTGTCTTCGCTCACCACTGAGAACAATTCGTTACAACGCTCTATCCAATCTTTCACTAATCCTATCCAATGAAAAAATGTACTGGTAGGCTGCTTTTAGTTGGCTATTTAGTTTCTTTTATTGACTGAGTTGATTTTTTTAGGAAAGCAGTAGCTGCTGGAAATAGTAAATAAACCCAATTTTAGTTCAACATCACTTTGATTTTGTAATCTGTACTTAGGGTATAGGATTAGCCACAGTAGCCCTCAATTATAGGATTAGCCACAGTAGCCCTCCAATTAGGCTTAGATTACAGAGTTTTTACTAAATTGTCTAACACTGTTTGATCTTTATTTAGTTAAATGCTTACAAATTTGCCATTGAAGTCCTTCTATTACCTTAGCTTTTGGAGGCGTTGCTGTACTGTTGATAATTGGCTAACACCGTCCGTATGCACCTGCTCTTTTTTTATAAGAGGGTAAAGTGGAATGCCTTCAGTCTATCACTCTGCCTCTTACTAATGACTATTCTAGTGATAGACACACGACTCCATTTATTTCCCTAGGAGACGCTTGGGGAGCTGAGCGAGCTGTTTCGCCTGTGTCGCTGCGCCGCACGGGACAGCGCTCGGGACCCCTGCCGCCACCGCAACATCTGCGTCGTGCTGGGCTGCATTGCAGAAAAACTCGCGGGTCCTGCGTCCATTCCTCTGCTCACTCCTCGCACTCTTGACTATCTGATTACTGTCTTGGTAAGTAGTGATGCTTACTACCCTGACAAAAATGCATGCAAATAGATATCTGATTACTGTCTTTCTAAGTGGCAATTACTACTACTACTACTACTACTACTACTACTACTCTGAAAAACATTAGGTATTTTTGCATAGGACTATCTCATTGCTGTTTTGGTATTGAGAAAGAGCTGGTATTCTAAAGAAAAATTAAAATTTTACTGATGACTATTACTGCAGAGACATGGTACTTCAGAAAAAGTACCTTTACCCTGTTCGATGAAGTAGCTATTTATAACTGTATTATGAATATTCTTATTGCACTGATGACATAAATTGCTGGTGAAGAGATTACTGCTGTGTGAAGGAAAATGAGATGTCACTTATTGCTGCAGTTGGTGGACACAGACTCCAGGGTGACGCTTTTCGCCCTCATCGCATTAGAGAAATTTGCACAGACCAGCGAGAACAAAACCGTCATCAGGGAGCGCCTCTACTGCGACACGGCAATGGAGCGGTGCCCGCTCCATCCTGACCGTGTGCCTGGCGCCCCCAATGGTGGGTTGTGTTCGGGGTGACTTGTAGCTAAAGTGATGATGATCCTTTTTTTCTTGCACCTTGTGAATACAATAGAAATTTTGTTTTGCCGGAAGTTGCAGTTGTCATGATGTACTTAAATAACAAAAGTGTGTGGCCTGCCTGAAATTTAGGTACACTATGTGTGCCTGCATGTTAATTCAGGCACCTATTTTAGCAGAACCAAACCTAGCTTAACAATTCTTAACTAACCGGACACACTCCTATTATCTATCCTTGGACCTAAGAGTAGTCACTGTCTAGGGCCACAATATTACAGGTTAGCCTGGGTTCGACCTTTGGTGCACATTTCTGTCCACATGCACTTCACTACCCAGCATTTTTATACTTTTGTTGATGATGCTTTCTTCTGTTCTTTTCTTTTCCGACTTGCTGCATCCATGTGCGTTGATCCTGTCTGGGAATACCCTTGTGCCTGGGCTCTACTAGGCTCGTGTTTTTTCCTTCTTCCTCGTATGGCCGATGTCAGAAAACCACAACTTCATTAGAACTACAAACACAATTTCGAACATGACTAAACATCTTACTCATGCTTGCCTATTCAGGCTGAAGCGGAGAATCGCTTCGTTTGAAAATTGTAGTTGTATTTTCTTCTACATCTTCATTTTTTTGCATATCTAAACTAGGCGGTAATCATTTGAGCGCGCTCGCGAGAAGACATGACTCAGAACCATGTACCGGCAGGTCTCGGATGTTGCCATAAAAGGGAGCATGAGATTTTAGTCATTCAATAGCTATAGTTACGTGGATTTTATATTTAAAATTACTTCAAGTCAAATGAGCCCTCAGATCTTAACCTTTTGCAACACTCGCTTCGCATCACAGTGCACACTGTGGGTAGGGAGGTTTAAGCATTGAATATAACATTGATGAAAATTGAGAATTTCTCATCGTTTTTCTCTCGGCTACAAGGAAAGTGGGTTTCGGTGTTGCTGGAAGTAGGGAACATGCAGCTGGCGTTACTCTCTGCTGTGCTCTTCCCTTGATGCCTAAACATTCTCATCAGGACCTCAGTTATTAGCCCTATCATGCATACGGTTCTCAGGTTGTGCTGTTTAGCTACCAGGGTTCTTTCTTCCATTGCATTTTTATATACGAAGGAGCCCTTGCACCGAGGTACCACAGCCTGACTGGGGTAAGGCTGATGAAAATCTTAAAATAAAAAACCGACGTTATGAGTTTAAATAAATCTTCTTCTCACTTTAAAAATTTTTAATTATTAAAGATATAGAACAGGGTTACTGGTTTGCCAATTCTTGGAGCCAGAAGACGTTCAACTCTGCCTACTTGTATCTCGGATGTCATCCATCCATTTTACCGGTCATCTTTCCCCTGAGGGGGCATAGGATGCTCGGCCATCCTATGTTATGAAGCACAGCGACCCCAGAGGCTCGTGTAGGTTAACTACCTACCTTAGCCGTTAGCTAGGCCTTCGGGACGTCTGTCTTTTGTGCCTACGTTACTTCCTTTCATTTTCATACTGTTACTTGTGATCATGCTTTATTCGAATATATATGGGCGTCAGGACCCCAGGGGCTTTCCTGGCTGGCTTCTCCGCAGGTGGTGTTGCAGCTGGCCGCAGTTCCTGCTGAGAAGGCTCGTTTAGTAAAGTTAGGGAGGCTCTCAATACTTCCCCTTCTGTTTCAGGAGGTGGGCCGCCGATCGAAGTGGCCGACCTATCCCACTGGGCTTCTACCTTCTCCCGTGCAGAGGGCCACGGAAGGGACCCTCTGCGCTGCACGGGCATTTCTTTCTTCTGTTTTCTTCTCTTTTTTTTTTTCTTGTCTCTTGCTTTGTGGGGCGTAGCTGAGCAATAGCATTCAGCTGTGCCGGGGGTTGGAGATGCACAACTTGCGCCTTTTTCCTGTTAGTAGCGCTCTGACCACTCTGATACCTTCTGGCAGAAATTCAAAAGCAGAGACAAAAATCGTGGATACTTTAAAATGAAACATACTTCGCGTCCTAGTGGCGCACGGGCTTGAGTTAAACCACAGGAATAGTTTGGCGCAATATAGACATTGTGTCCCTGATGCGCTAGTAAAGTTTGTTCTACTACTACTCGTGCTTTATTCTGTTCCTCTTCTTTCCCGACTTGCTGTTCCCATGCGCGTTGATCATGTGTAGGAACACCGTGCTGGGTTCCCCGTTTCTATCAACATGCTAGATGTCCCTTGCTCTTTCCTCTGTGATATCGTTCCGCTTGGAAACGGAGGCTTCTCCCCAAATTTTTTCAGTGGCTCGCTCCGGCAGAGTACCTCTGTCGGATAGCACCTGCGATCTCACACCCTCGGCTTCGCCGGATTGTCTCCGCTCAGGAGGACTGTTGTTAGTCGTCACACTCTCTTTAATGACAGTAAGTACTCTACCTTCACTCACTCGTATGTTTCATTTATAGTGCATGTTTTATTGAGTCATTGCATGTACAAAAACTGGGGTTTTTAATTAGTTGTCTAATCAACTGTTTGCTCGCCTCCCGGTCTTATGGCCGAGTGGACCTTCAGATTCTCCTCCAGGGTTTCCCAGTTTTTTTTATGTTTTTTGTTGGTTTTTTTTTTTTTTTTTTTTTTTTTTTTTTTTTTTTTTTTTTTTTTTTTTTTTTTTTTTTTTCTTTTTTTTTTTTTTTTTTTTTTTTTTTGGCCCTCGGGGGCATTTTGTGGCGGCCCTTTCCCCTGCCACAATATGTTTGGGCATCACGCACCCAAGGGTCCTGAGTGCCTTCTCTGCAGGGGATGTAGCATCTGGCCGCAGTTCCTGCTGACGAGGTTAGTTTTGTAAAGTTAGGTAGGTTCTCTATTTCCTTNTTTTTTTTGTGTAGCTACCTCCCTGCCTGTGCAGTTCATATACCCAGTACCCTCCGCCTTAGCTTAAGTTGTGTGCGACTCACGACGGTGGTAATATGTCAGCTCCTCTCGTCCTTTCTTTTAGCTTGGTGCTCAGTGATCAGTGATTGATGCGAGTGACCCGTAATCGGGTGTACAGTGTTTGCTTTAAGAAGTGAATTGATTAATGGAGGAGGGGAGCAGAGAAATTTTTAGCTCCCTTAGTGCCGGTTTTCTCGATTCTAGTCTTGGTCAAAGTGATGAAGGGCTAAGGCAGGTCGAGGAAGTCCGAAACGGGAGCTGGTTTTCGCAAGATGAAGTGAAGTAAAATAAAAGTGCGCTATGTGTATAATTTTGTGAACACGGTTATTAGTAACATCTGGCTATAAGCGTGAAACGACTAATTTTCTGTACACTGGAGTTAAGCTATTAGTGAAGTTCCTGAGCCCTAGTTTACCTACAATAGCGGCCATAATGGTTCGGACACCTAAAAACTCATCAGAAAATCGTTAAATACTTCAGTATTCTTGAAGGCACTGAAGTGTAATTTTACACAGATTTAGCGACATGTCATAGCTAAATTGTGTTAAAATTTCAGCTGTTCAGGATAAATAAAACAAATAAATTGTAATAGTTAGAATTTAGTCTGGACAAAAAAGTTCGCATATCTCATTTGTTCTATTTCATTTTAGAAAAAAAAACAATGTTGCCACAGAAAGAGTTACGTAGACTGGGTTAAACACTCTTGCAGTCATTATCGATAAAACACCCGCTCTATCAATATGCCTCGGGGAGTCCCTAGAATTTCTTCTATTCGTGAGTCAATCGTGAAATTGCGTCATGATGATAAAGTTTCTATAAGAGCACTAGCAGACAAAAGTTAATCGACCTGAAACTGTGGTTAGCGATATACTGACTAAATATGACCAAAATGGTTCAATTACCGCTGGTGTTTCAAATGGTAGATCACGCAAAACCTCGAGAAGAGAGGATAGTGTATTGCTTAGATTGTCAATAAAGAATAGGTTTAAAACCGCGGCAGAGATTTCCCGTGAAGCTAGTGATACGCATGGAATCTAGGTGTCTAGGAAGACTGTTTCACGCTGCCTAAAAGAAGCAGACTTGCATCCGAGAACCCCAGCTATCAAGCCGTTAATTAGCAAGAAGAATAAAAATGCTCGGATGAATTATACAACTAAACACGTTCTTTGGACTCAAAAGACTGCTCTAAGGTTCATTTTAGTGATGAATCTAAGTTCAATTTATTTGGCCCCGATGGAAAAAGATTTGTTCGTCGTTCAACTAGAGAAAGATCGTCCAAAAATTGCGTCAAGTCAAGTGTAAAGTTTGGCGGCGGAAGCGTTATGGTCTTCGGTATAATCTCAGCACGCGGTAGTGGTTCCTTAGTTCGTCTGCTAGGAAAGGTAAACGCACAGGTGTACAAGGAATTTTTACAAAAACATGTAGTGCCGATCTTCAAATCTTCAAAGCCTCTTCAACTCATAAACCAATTTTTATGCAAGATAATGCTCCCTTTTGAAATTTGGTCAGCTCTTGTGGTAGACGATATCAAGCTCCTCGTGGACTGGGTCCTGCGCTCACGCTTAGGTTCTGCATTGGAGCGACAAGAGGTGCCTAGCTAGTAGACAGGTGTCCGTTAGCTTGCTGTCAGCCGTCTGTACGATACTTTGATGAAATTAGGTTTGTACGGAGGTATCTTCCGAAATCATCTCGTGTCCAAGGTGATTGAACTTCGCTACTGGGGCTTTTGAGAAGTCAGTAGTCGGTCTCCTCTCCCTTCATTGATTGCTCGGCTCTTCCCTTAGCTCTCTGAGCGGGAGGACTACTGTCTAGAGCATTAGCCCGACGCCCTGTTTGGTCGTTCTCTCGGGCTACAGTATTATCCTTCTCGAGCTTAGAGCGGATTTATCACCTCACAAGGGATCCCCTTAAAGAATCAGATTAGCCGACGAGTTCCTGGCTGAGAGGAGCCTCGTGTCCTGAGGCCCCAAGCTGCATCGAGAGAGTAAGATTGGGTAGATCAAGTAGCCTAACTTTTTATCTCCGAGACGATCGTTTACTAGGTTTTTGTCCTGACCGAGCACCGGCAGCCCATTTGTCAGCCAGGTACCTGCCTAGTAGAGTTTAAACATTTAACTTTTCTCGCAGGAGCTAAGTGAGATAATATCCTAGACCAGCTTCGACTAGGCTTTGCTTTAGTTCAGCCCTTTACCTTATTATACAGGGATGCCTCCAAGCTGTGCGGGTAATACCTGAGTCTTGGGATTCCCCAGCTGTTTTAGACCTAGCTATACGAAAGATCCTGCAGTTGGCTACCGGGTCTGGCTCAAGAGCCTCCCGAGCAGCAGCTAAGAAGGTTTCAGAGTCCAGACTCTTAAATCTGGACGAGATGTTTAGTTTCAGTTGTGCATAGCCTCGGATGTACAACAGTCCGGTTTTTGGCATTGTTGATAACCTCTCACTGGGGTCTTGTTCTGCCTGGTTCACGCTGATTATCGTTTGTAATGAATTTATTGCTGAGTACAGTGACAGAAATAGCCAGATTACGGAAGCCCTTGTCAACGTTGACTACCTTTTATGTCTGTGGAGGACGGCTGGATGCGACAAGTTGTTTGAGATTGCAGCTGGAAACTTCATCTTGAGCCTAGTTAGTATCTACCTAGGACCAGACGGATGAAAGAATCCAGATAGCCTAATTAGGCCATTGTCTTTGAGCTTGGTGATATGTCTCTTAATTTTATCTCTCAATTTAAAAATTGTTCTCCAGATAGCTGCCCGACGTTTTCCTGGTGACCAGTGAACAGGGAGTCTTCCGCCACTGTGAGACCGTTCCTGTTAGCGTCTCGCGTGGATTGTGCTACGAAACATACTGTTGGGTTAACTTGGCTGGCACCGCGGATGCTGGCTTCGGCGTGGTCAGACGACGTGGTAGCTACCTCTAAG
>LQNS02278187.1:25237741-25251930 GCA_001587735.2 Parhyale hawaiensis | reverse complement strand
ACATATTTTTCGGCTATTTTTAATGAAATCAAGATTGAAAAATTCACGGGTTCACAAAAGCATCAATTGCTTGAAAGCAATCACAAGATAAGCATGACGAAGTTGCAACATACAAAGTAGCATGATTCTTCACGCAAAACAGAAATTAAGAAATTAAGTAGTTCCTCTCCACACGTAAGAATCATGCTACTGGCCACCATTTGTGAGACCGTTCCTGTTAGCGTCTCGCGTGGATTGTGCTACGAAACATACTGTTGGGTTAACTTGGCTGGCACCGCGGATGCTGGCTTCGGCGTGGTCAGACGACGTGGTAGCTACCTCTANTATGTTGGCCTACTTAATCACAGGCGCGCTCTGGGCTGGCTCATAATGGTACAGAGCGCTTTTATAGCCTTGCCACAAGGTGTGGCATCACATGATCGTGACAGTGCATCCGGTAGGTGAACTGAGGCTGTAACACCACTAGCTCCAGAGCTCTAGACGATCGGGGACAACTGCAGCAGATACTCCCCGAGAGCCTGTTAGGCTATATCTGAGGCACAACTCTGATAATCTACGACCTTACAGTCCTTCATCCTCAGCTCCGGAATATAGTACTAACCTTGTATAACAGAAGACCTATTTTTAGACTTGAAACAACCATCTCTATCACTTCGCCGAATTATGATTGGCTATTTATCTACTCGATAAATAATTATTAATCAGCAGTAGATGCCAGTGCAAGCGTTGGTCCCAAATGGAATGCAGTATAGTTGACTTACCTTTTACCTTTAGAAACACAGGAGTGGAATCGGTCAGAGACCTGAGTTTTTTTCCTTTCTAGGGAAAGACGTCCTATGTTCGTACAGGATCTCCGTGATCCTAGGGGAAATTTGTCTCTTGGGAGGGCCATTCCGAAAGACGGAAGGGGCCTACGTTCTGCTGATGTTAGGGTTAGCCTCCTGACGCTACATCTCTTCGACAACGAGAAGAGTTTTCAGAAGTGGATCAAGAGGATACTGTACTACAAAGTTTACACTCAGCGGCTTCAGAATTTCTAGAGAGGGATAGCTACCTACGGTCTTCTTATTAGAATGTTTGTCATTAAACTTATAGGTCTTAACCTAGAAGTACGACGACTGATGTTGTGGCCGGGACCATGGTAAGACCAGAGGACTGGAGCGAGCCGAAGCTTAAATAGTCTTAGGCTTTTCTAATTGAATGAGAGCTTTTTGGATGTACGGCCACAGTTAGAGGCGTATTGGGGCCTCTAACCTGCTTGCAGCCCGGTTGAGGGTGGAGGCCGAGTAGTCTTCTAGACTGGAGTCTGCTACGGTCCCGCAGAAGCTGCCACTCTTGCGACTATTGGGCCCGCAGAGCCTTAAGATACTACTACCGTTAGTAGCAGTGTCTTCGGGTTGGCTTACCTTTTGGTATTAGATGGAGCGTTTGCGGTTATTTGGGCCCGTACATCTAGGTATAACTTTGTCCTTACCCGTCTAGATGAGGCCTGCGTGCCAAGAATCCGTGGAACAGTTGTTTTCTTTGGAGTTTGGAGAGTGGATCAGCCAGGCAGGTTTTCCTTGTTTTCCCCTAGGATAGTCTCCTTAGGGAACCCCCATCTCACTCGCAGGACTTTTAAGGTTAGCTAGGCTATAGTCACCGTTTCCTGAGGATTTTAAGCTAGTTGAATGTGCTTAGTGACCAGTAAGCAAGGGATTCAGGGGTAAGGAGACCTTTGCGGGTCTCAGACTCCTCTATTCTTCGGCCAGAGGAAGAACCTTTGGAGTTTTTAAGGGACTAGCCTCTTCTCCTAGGTGGAGGTCTCCCTTGTCTTCGAACAGGAAGGTGTTCCTCTGCGCTCTGGTTTACTTCGGTTGATGTATATGGCCTTTTTTGAGCACTGGTCTCCCAGTCCAGGGAATCACAAAACCCCTTCCTGCTCCTCCGTGGGTAGGTCAGTGCTGTCCGACAGAGGTACTCTGCCGGAATGAGCCACTGCAAATATCCGCAATGTTGCAATGATATTTTTGAAGTGGTGAACGTAGGCAGAGTACCTCTGGAGGTCGTCAGAGCCCAAAACCCATTCATTTGTGATTTTGTTCTAAGGAGATATTTGCTCGTTATTATAGTGAAGAGCCTAGGGAGACCAGGGCTTATATAGAGGCAGGCCTGCCAGCCTATGACGTCATCTCCAAAAGAAAAAATATAAAATTCTGTCTTCTACCCATCAGGTAAAGAACTTTAAAAATTAGACTTAAGTCCTGTTCTGATCACCTTACTGTGCAGGACTTATAAGTTTTACTAAATCCCCACACCTATACCTATAAGGGCTCAAGATTTGGAATTGGTTAAGGCCTGAGCTTAAGGTATACCTGTACCAGAGCAGGACTTCATGATGTTGACTAAGTGTCCAAAAAAAATTACTCTGTAGAGTACCTTTGTTAATGAGTGTGATAACTCGGAACACCTTCCTGGATGGGAGACTGCTGGCCATCGTGCTGATGCCTCGAGTCCTAGTGCTTTCCGACAGAGGTATCCTGCCTACGTTCACCACTGCAAAAATATCATTGCAACATCGTGGATATTTTGCCTTGCGGTCCCGGTGTAGAATTTGGTTAAATTCGGATATTAATATCAAGATTATAGAAATTTCTATGTGCTCTATGGAGACTTAACCGCTTGTTTAGATACCAATTTCTGGCTTGTAATCCATATGAGGGTTTTAAGTTGAAATTAAGACATTAAAGTTGAAATTGTAGAAAAGTTTATGTGACTCCATTGAAAACTAACCTCTGTTTTAGATAACAGTTTTTGGCTTGTAGGCTTAGTCCCTGTAGACTGTTTTTCATTCTAAATTCGAATCATAATTTTACAAATTTTAAAATGCCATCTGTCCTATTGAGAAATATGAATATTGAAAATTTCAGAAAATGCCTATGTGGTTCAGGGAGACATAGCCATCTGTATTAGATACCAGTGTTTTGGTTTGTAGTCCCTGTGTGGGACTTTAAAGTTATGCACAGATAGTAATTTCAATAATTTTAGAAAATTTTATGTGCAATTAAGTTCAACAATAATCTTCAAAATTGTAAAGATTTTTTATGTAGCTCCTGGAGGGAACTTGAATTGGTTTGGTTGGTCTTTGTTATAGAGTCGGCAGCTGGAGATAAGACAAGATGGAGGACAGATGGTGTGAACTGAGTCCAACCAACGCTACGGGTGTCCTGTTATTGTGTTAACAGCTCATCTGGGAGAGTTGAGCCCTCTTCGTAAGGAGTTCAGTGACCGCAGGGGTAACCCATAAATATTTAGGCCTATTCGATGCCGAGACTCGTTTTACTGTCCTGGTTAAGTGGTGAAGTGTCGACTGGCCATAGTGGTTAACCTGGGTTGGTGGGCACTGTCTGGTAGAGCTGCAGTCTTCCGAAGGAAAGAATTTAGACGCCGTTGACCCAGTTCTACGCTACGGTCCTGCTATTACGGAGTCGACAGCTCCTCTGGGACAGTGGAGGCCTCTTAAGTAAGGAGTTGAGTTACTGATGTGGTCACCCAATGGAATAATTGGGTCTACTCGGTACTGTGACTAGTTTGCTGGCCAATATGTTACTCGGTAAAAAGTCGACGAGCTACTTTACATAACCCGCTTTGCTGGAGAGTGTTGCCACCACGGCAGTCTTGAAAAAAACTGGTACACTCTCTGTCCCCTATGGGAGTACAAGAGTGGCTACTTGCTGTGGCTAAGCTAAAAAAATTCAAAAAGGGAGACCGGGAATTTGCATTGGCAAGTGCAGATTGATGCTGTTACATCAGATCGGTTTCGGAGGAATTATCCTCCACTTCAAAGTGGACTAAGGACCTGCTTATACTCTTTTAAAGACGGGATTTTGACAGGTTGGCTGCGTCCAGTACTTATACCAATACGAACGCAGGACTTCAACTCCCTCTAAGGGTCTACACGCAGTTTACATAGTCCGTCCACCGATACGGGCCTCGCATAAGGCCGACTTCGGACCGTAGAAAAGAGGTATTGGGCACGTGAGAAATGATTTAGAGATCGTCAGCGGGAACCTCCGCCGCCTTACAGCCATTTTTGGTTCAATCTGCTGGTAAAGATCGACTTTGGGCCGAAGATTTTTGGTGAGCCAAAAAGAGGATAGTCGATAGAAGATCCATAGACTCACATCTCGGCCGGGAAATTTAAGAGGGGCCAAGGCGAGCTCCTCGGAGGTATTTCGAATAGCAAGGAAAGTACAGGACGATGTTGTATGATTGGATTGGCTTAGTTAATCAGGGAAGTTGTATTACAGCTAGTCACCCAGAGTGGACAGCTGGTTACGTCCGAGCTTGGAAACTAAATGAAGATAACGCCACTAAAGAGGAGAACTAATGGAGAATCGAACAAGATTCCGTTTATCGACACAAAATGAAAGAATGTCTGGAAGGTCATAAAGATTTCAGATGGAGTGCGCGTGTCCAATCCTCGGACAGAGGATAGTAGCAGTGGCAGGACGCACAGATGTTGAAAGACGATAGGGATCCAGCGAAAGGAGCGTACAGTTAGGTCTGGTACTGGAATTGTAAAAATATTAATGGTTCTTGGAAACCCGATGCAAACTAGGAATTAGTGTATGGGAGATAGTACCTAGTTGAGGAATTAGCCGAAGTCGAGTTTGTTGGTAGTACCCTGGTCGACTCCTATGCAGTAGTATTCCGAGAAAGAAAACTACAGTACTTGAGAAACCTAGGAGGCATAGATGAGAGAGTCCGTGCTGATGACGTGTTTTTCTCTTCAAGCAAAGAAACTCATCTAGGGGGTCGAAGAGAGTAAAGTAAAACCCCTTGAGGGGATTGTTTAGGCACGGAGGTCATATTACGGAACTGGTCCGGTAGAGTAAATAGCATTCGGCAGTAGTTTTATTTCCCTTTTCAGAAACACAATTTTACGATTGACGAGAATTAATTCGTTCTTGTCGATTCAACGGAGTTAGCTAGGTCCTGGTCTAAACGATTCGCCATTCTCTTGTTTTTCGCAATGAAAAGTTTTTGGGAGTAAGGACACAGTTAATAGAACCAGGAGACATAAGCTTCAGGAACCTAGTAGATCTCCCGTATTGACAACAGAAGGAAAGGTTGCGAATCAAAGTACTGAAGGGGCTCGAAAGCGAGCGGTATCGAAGCAACCGAAATACGAGGCTCAGGAACCAAGAAAAGCTACAATATTTACGGCTACGGCCGGTGGGAAATGATATCGCAACGGGAACCACGTTGCGGATCTAGGATGGGGCGGAGGCCGATCGACACAGTATTTTCCAGAGAGAAAATCATAGTCGTCCGGATAGTCGACTTAACGCAAAGAAAGATTCGGTAGACCAGCGTGGTTCACCAACCCGGAAGGAGTAAGGAACTTGAGATGGTCCAGCATACCCGGAATGGATAAAGGTACGATGAGAACAGCAAGGTGTAATCGGAGATAAGAAATGTTTAAACAAGAAACCTGGCATATATTCTCGTCCCAAGAAAGTCACGCATTACATGCAGAAACGGTTGAATAGGATTTAACGGAGTTTGGACGGAAGTAGGTAAACGAAGATTCTCAGAGGGAACCGATGGGTTCGAAGTACATATGAGCTCGGTTTTTCTCTACTCCAAATGAACATACAGGTTCGTGCGAAGTAGATAAACCAGAGAACACAGAGAGAAAGAGCGGTAAAAGAACTTGGTATGGGTACGATAATCCTCGAGAGGATCATGAAAGATAGGTACCTACTCTGGACAGTCCTGGGCAAAGATAACGGTCAGACAGCACACCAAAATTGGCGTCGATACCGAGAACAGTAGAATACACTACAAAGGACTGATTCACAAGGGAGACCCATACGGAGAGACCTGGGCGCTACAGAATTTTCGATTGGTAACATTTGTCCGAGAGTTTCATGGAACGACTAAATCAACGGTGAGGATCGAACAAGGTATAGGTATTACCATGCGCTCAAAAGAGGACAATTGTTACCAGTAAGCAATAACTGTTAATAAGATCAAATATTCTTCTAGAATAATCTGTTTTCTGCACCCTCCGCCACAGGAGGGATCCATAAAACGTCTCCCTGCTCCGTGAGAGTACAGATTTGGCTCCATAATTGTGCTCTCACTCCACCTTAGGTAAGTCGTGCTATCCGACAGACATACTCTGCCGGAGCGAACCACTGCAAATAGGGGGAATGGTACAATGACTTGCAGTGGTGAGTGAAGGCAGAGTACCTCTGAAGGTGGATCAACTCCCAGAACCCGAAGTTTCATGTCTTCTTGGATAAAGCGTTCGTCGCCTTACACGTGAAGCTAAGGCGGAGGGTAATGGGTATATGAACTGCAGAGGCAGGGAGGAAGCTACACCATAAAAGAAATTTTAAAAACTGGGAAACCGTGATGGAGAACCTGAAGGTCCATTCGGCCGTAAGGCCGGGAGGAGAGCAAACAGTTGATTAGACAACTAATTAAAAACCCAGTTTCTGCATATGCAATGAATCATTTAAACATGCAGTATAAAGGAAACGTGCAAGTGAGTGAAGGTAGAGTACTCACTGTCATTAAAGAGAGTGTGACGACTAACAACTGTCCTGAGGGGAGACGATCCGGCAAAGACGAGGGTGTGGAATCGCAAGTGCTATCCGACGGAGGTACTCTGCCTTCACTCACCATTGCAAAAGAGTCATTGCAACATTCCCCTTATTCGGACTATTAACTAGCTAGACGTAGTGTCCCTGATGCGTTAGTAAAGTTTGCACAACTACGGTACTACTCATGCTTTATTCTGATTCTCTTATTTCCCGACTTGCTGTTCCCATGCGCGTTGTTCCTATGTGGGAATACCTTTGTGCATGGCATGGATTCCCCATTTCTATCTTCATACTATATGTTCCTTGCTTCTCCCTCTGTTAGATCGCCATTGTTGAGGAAACGGAGGCCTAAATTATTCAATATAATAATGGGTCATGTTTCAATTTTATTTAAGCACATGGGGATTCGATATGTGGCATTCCATTCATTTACTGCAGCATGTCATTGATTTTGCCTAAATGTCTTAAGAGACATTACAATTTTCATTGTAATGGCACATGTTTTTTAGCACATCAAAAAATATAACTTAGACATTAACTAAGTGTACTTATCACTTCATACGGAACTTGAATGAACACATAGGACGTCGAGTAGAAGATCAAAAATACGATTATATGAACAAGGATAACAGTAAGGAAGTTAAAACTTTGCATTAACTGTCGTGCTCCAGGTGCCGGTGCTTCTGCAAAAGATGCCTCGTCGTCTGGCGCCTCTCGAACAAATGCCAAAACCCCCCGGTCTAAGTTTTTCAACGTCCGACGGCTACAGACCAAGCAAGCCAAGCTTCAAAAAAAGAAACCGAAGCAACAGAACAAACAGTCCCCGTCTGATGGGCCTGCATCTCCTTCCTCCTCATCTGCTGGTCCTGCTACTGAAGAATCTTCCAAAATGAAAAACGGCTCTTCCAGCATGTCCACCCGGCACCGTCTCTCTGACTCCGAGTCGGATGACGTTGAAGGCAAAGCGTCTTCTTCGTGTCACCAAAAACGAAGGAAATGCAGCCACGATATATCTATTGAAAACTCCGATGATAGAGGGGCGAGCAATCCTTTGCTTAGATTAGAAAAGTGGATGGCCAAAGATTGCAGCTTTGTACAGAGACAAGTTGGTTTTTGTGCTCAGTGGTGTCTTGATAATTTGTGTAAGTATCAGCAATTGTGGTGTCTAATGTTGCTTGTCGTTGTGCGTTCTCCATTCTGTGGAGCTAAATACTCAATTTGCTTTCTGTTCTTCCCTCGACGCTCAGGCTTACAGTGTTGAAGATTATAATACAATCAACTCTAATGATGAAATTTTTAAATCATGTTGCAAGGTTCATTCGACTGAAGATATATCTGTACTTTTTCAGAGGTATTATGAATGTATATGTGTTCTCAATTTGCTGGAGAATATTTTTTTTTAATTTCACATTTCACGATAAGATCTTTTTGGGTGGTGTAGGGTAAGCCAAGGAATTCAAATATAAGATTGACTGTATGAAGGGTAAATGTCTTTCATTTGCCCTATGTGATTGAGATAATCAAATCTGCTTGGTTCAAGCTTTTCCGTAATTTCAGTCCTGGATTCTCGATTCGGCTCTTTGGGTTTGAGTTTGTCAGTTATCCATAACCGTATGCACCACAGACTGCCGAGAACCCAATCTTACAGAACCGGATCGAGTTTTCAGCTGCCTCGAGCATGGTCGGATTATAATTAACTCCTTCATTTTAATCCAATCCTAAAACGTGAAACAAGTTGACGCCAGGCAGATTAGACTATCACAATCTATTTGGGCGAATTGAAGATGCCTTTAGTAGTGGAGAATCACACTTTCCAACGAGGGTTTGTCGCTTGTATTTGTTAAAGCCTTGCCAATACATTTCTCTTTGTATCCACTTAACTTCTGTTCTTTCTTAATACCACTGAAAATGTTGTATTTCATGCTACATTACTCTTCTTCTCATATTGGATCTTGAAGTATTTTCTGGAAAGAGACACTGGCTACAGCGCAGTGATACGACTAGCTGTTGCTTGGTTGGTGCAGCTATCCGTTTCTGTTTGCTCGCCTCTGGATCAATTGACACGGTTTGGGACTTCCCCAGGGGGTTGTACTGCCCTTTACATTCTGATCACATCTTCACAAGTGCTTCTCATAGAAACGTGCCTAATTTATTCAGTTTTATTATTCTAAAGAAACGTTTCAATATGATGTAGGTACGGGGGATTAATCACTATGTTTCTTTTTGAAAAAGTTTATTATCGTCAGCCAGTCCGCCGCGCGGGGCATGGGCCAATTCGGAGCTCCGCCAGGCCGGGTGGCGCCGCCGTCAGCCAGGTGGAGTCTACTTCGGGTGTTGAGCTGGCCTGCCTCTTGCCATAAGCGAACTTGACACTGTGGACGCTTCCCACCTCCCCGTCGCGACCAAATGGTTACGTGAGCGTGGAGAGACAGGCCAGCTCAGCCCCGATGTGGACGCTGGCTGGCTGGCTGGCTGACGGCGGCGCCACTCAGCCGACTGTCGCTCTGCCTGGTGGAGCTCCGGAACGGTTGATGCCCCGCGCGGTGGACTGGTTGACGATCTGGAAAATTTGTCTAGTAGAAACATAGGGATTAATACCCCCTGCATTTTATTGAGACGTTTCTCTAGAATAATCAAAGTGAATAAATTTGTTACGCTTTTAATGAGAAGCACTTGTGAAGATGTGATCAGCATGTAAAGGACAGTACAATCCCCTGGGCTAAGTCCTACACGGTGTCAAGTTTGCTTACGGTGAGAAAAAAAAGTTTGTTCCGGCGTATACGCGTCTCACTAGCTTATTTTCTTTAGGGTTCGGCCACCATACGGTATAAGTCCATCCTATATTTTTTTTCTGATTCGCGTCGTACTTCCCCCTAACTAGGCCTTTGGGACAGTTTTGTGTCTTGCCCATCGCGCTTTTTTCTGTTTTTTTTATTGTTCCCGTGCTGGAGTTTCCAAAATTTCTTGGCGTATTGCAAGTCCCTTCCTGTCTTCTCCACTCGAACACTGCATCATGTCTCTAGGAAGCACTTCACTACCATATCACCCGATTGCCCTGTGTCTACTTGCCTACGCTTCATACATTGTTGTTTTCAGTTCTGCACGAAGGTCGGCCGTACTCGTACCTCTCCGTCGACCACACTAACCTCAACGCTATGCTGAATGCCAACGATGTCAGCGAGTACCTCAAGATCTCTCCTGACGGCCTCCAGGTGAAGTTCTGGCTGTGCTCGTGGGAAAAGTTCCGTTCGTAATAAATAAGATGCCGTAGTTCCTTGGTGTCCGCCTGCCATGTGTACATGTCTTTTCTTTTGGCCATCAGTGGATTGATCAGGTGCTTAGGTCTTTAATATAACGCACCTGTGCTTAAAATGAAGGGATACAAGAGGATTCGTGCTGACGACTGGTTCTGTAACAGAAAAGAATAGACAGAATCTTGTACAATATGTGGAGTAAAGTTTAAATTTGGTAAAATGACCAGCATGTTTCAGTATAGCAGTACGTACTTTTGAATACTGTACCGATCGTTCTTAGTGTCAGCCAGTTTCAGTTGCCTTGGTTTGTGCTCGTAACACCATAGCAGGTGAATGTGAACATGAGATTAAATCACATAACAGCGGTAATATTTATTCGTGGGCAGCAACTGCTGCTGCCTTGGCATGATTTATGCCTGCAGGCGAGGTGTAGCTACTTTTCTTTGACCGTTGGCACATTCCAGTTTTACTGAATGAGAGCGGTTGTTGGTGTAAAATAGCACGGCCAGCCCTTAATGGTTCGCTTGTTTAGATGAGATGTGTGAGCAGAGTGTAATTTTATCAATAACAGCAGTTTATGCAATTATTCGTGTGGAACAACTGTAGTAACCTTCGCATGACTTTCTTCACAGGCTACACATGTGACACCACGTTAGCTGACTCAGGGTATAGTACAGTTTGATCTTATCACTGTGGCATCAATAAAAAATACTTGTGTAAAGCAGCTGTACTTACCTGCACGCGATTTATGCCCCCAGGCAAGGTGTGACGCCGCATCATTCGAGTCTGTACGCTGCACCTACCCGGTGTACAAAGGAGTCTGGTACTACGAAGTGACTCTAGTAACGGGTGGGGTGATGCAGATCGGCTGGGCCACAAAAGACAGCAAGTTCCTCAACCAAGAAGGCTATGGTATTGGCGATGACGAGTACAGCGTTGCCTATGACGGCTGCAGGTAATATGAAACCCTAAATTATAATACCTACGTAGCATTCTCAAGTTTTGGCTGCATGCCCACTGCTTGAATTTCCTTGGTTACTTTTTCGACCCTGACTCTTTTTTTTTGTGTCTGTACACTTTGTACGTTAATGAGATAATCTCTGTATAATAGAGTAACACATAGTTCGCATCATTGCATGGGTTACGGAGTCGGACCGAATCCAACTCTGACGCGAGTCAGTTTCCATTTTTGACTGCTAGAACCCCAAAAATTGTCGAAGTCCTACAGACTCCGCAACCCTGACACAAACTTCATCTTCCTTCATTTTCCTCTCGCTCTATAAATAGCTTTTACTGTCTAGCACCCAAGGCTTACACCCGCGAGGCCCTAGTTACTCTTATATTACGCGAGGCTTTTTGCTAATGTGTCCAGGCGCCTGATATGGCACCGGGCCGTGTCTTCCTCCCACGAGCACCGCTGCTGGAAGCCTGGCGACGTGCTGGGCTCTCTGCTTGACCTCACTCACCGCCAGATTATCTTCTACCTCAATGGTCGCCCGCTCGTGCCTGCCATTACGGAGATCTTCTCTGCCACTGAGTTGTGAGTATTTCTTGTGAGAAGAGACCTCAGTCTCCTTGAGAGAGAACCATCGATTGACTCTCTTTTGACTTTGAAGGGACCCTTTGGTGTGCTTCTTTGATTAGAAAGGTCCTACTGGTGGATTTACTTGACTTGGCAAGTTGGCAGTGCAGATGTTCCGCGGATACGGATATTCGTCCCATCACTATAGTGTAGTGACTGAACTCATCCTATAATACGAACCTAAGCCTCAAGGTAGGACCCTTTACTTTAGCCGTAGCCAAGCAATCAGGACATCTTTTTTTTGTGCCCAGTGTGCTGCCTTCCATTTCCTTCAACTACTGACACTTTTTATTGTGTCATTCCTCTTCTTTCTTGCCTTGTTCTAGTTTTCGCTGTTTACCATGGTTGAATTTCCTGTATCCGTGGCTTGTAAAGGGGTGGTTTCTCGAAATCGCCTACTAGCGACAACGTAGGCTCTAAGTGCTTAATATGACAGTTACCGAAAGTACCTTGAAAGGATGAGTAGACGGATATGTTATGAACAGAAATAGAACGCATTGTGTAGCGTGTGGGGCGATTGGGAGGATTTGTAGATAAGTTCATGTGCAATAACCAGCTTAATTAGTTGAGTTATTTGTGGAGCGGCCCGTGAGTTGCGTACAGATGTGGTGATACTGGTTACCGGGCCGGACGTTTTAAGGGGACCATGAATGGGATGAGGACTTGGAATCTCACTAACTCCAGGAGTCGGAACTGACGAAATTGGTCTAGTTTGTCGGAAAAAGTGTCTGAGTCGAGCATTTTTGGTGATCAGAGGAGGGGAAAAATGGCTAGTGGCCAGGAGTTGGTGTCGGACTTAGTTCATCCGACTCCACAACCCTCGTAGTGACGTCATCACGGGGAAGCGGTAGTAACGTGGTTTTGTGTGTGTAGCACAGCGACCAGGCTCGTGCCCCAGTGACGACTGTCAGTCGTGTCACTGTAGCTATGTCATTAAATGTTCTCATAAGCACCCAGTGTTACGGTGCCGGATGCTCCTAGTTTGACTCCAGCACCTGGGCCCAGCCAGCATGGACTCCGACTCCTGGCCCTCGAAGATGTCCGGCGCCTACGGACTTCTACTCCACCTCTACAGGCCCTGCTAGTACCAATCATATCTTTTCTTTATTCCCAACTTAGTGTTGTAAAGAGGACTTCACACATACATCTTTTGATGCCGTCAGAAGTCCTGTTGTTTTGTTGCATCCTCGTGAGCGACAGAAAAGTGCCACGCAAGGGACCCTCCGCACACGTGTTTTCTGTCTTGTGTCTCCTTCTCTATTCGTTTCTTGCACTGTACCACATGGCTGATCGCATTCGTTCAGCCGAGCCGTGTAGTGTTGGAGATGCTTTGCGCCTCTTTCCCGCCAGTAGTAGCTCGCTCGGCCGACTAAGACTTTCCGGCAGTAATGCCCAGATGAAATATCCAGATACTGATGCTACATAATAAACTGAGTCTCACTGCTTGGATCACGTGTGACGTGGGTGCGGTGGTAAAACCATGACTATAATAATAATCTGCTTGTTTTCTCAGGTCTGGATTCTTCGCAGCAGCCAGCTTCATGTCCTTCCAGCAGTGCGAGTTCAATTTTGGCCGCGAGCCGTTCGCCTTCCCGCCGTCTGGTGTAGAATTTCAGTGCTTCAACGACCACGCCACTCTAGAAGACAGCGAGAGACACATCTTGCCCAGGTGAAATTCCTGCCTGGTATGATTTGAGTGCATATATTATTGTACCGTTTACTGAACGATAACTACGGTGCTCGTCCTACCCTAGATGTTACCAAAAAATAGTTATCACCGCCCAGCGAAGCGAAGAGTGGTCGGTGATAATATTTTTGGTGAAGTTTTAAGTATGTATACATGTATTTGTATGTTCACCCAATAGTCTTAAACGGTCGAAGGAGTTGAGCAATGTTCATGATTTTTTGCAGGGAGCCTGGTGGGTTGCCCTCGATGCGACCCATGCCCAATAAATTAGGATTAGCTGTCCATCAAAAATGACCGCGATGAAATTTGCTCTCCACCCAAAACCAGGTAGAAGGAGTTGAGCTATGTTCATGACTTTTGCAGGGAGTCTGGTGGACTGTCTTCGATGTGACCCACACCAAAAAACTAGAATAGCTTGCCATCAAAAAGGATGATTACATTTGTTCCCACTCCGGGTGATGGTCTTACGCCACGAGGCGTTCTAGTTTGTCCTATGCTTGATTAGGTTGAATTCATATGTCACTGCCTTAGCTGCTATGTCCTCCCTCTTTTAGAATACTGCTCCTTAGTCTGGGGTTCTGGTAGCAATTGCCATGAGTTTGCTTGTTAAAGTGGTTCGCCGATGTGCGTTTATGCTGGATGGAGTTGTGCCGTGTGATCTGGTGCATCGTTACGAAGTTGGTGGGGTTTGCTTTCGTTATAAAATATATAATTCCCCTAGTCATCCACCGGCGGCTTTTCTCCCGGAGTCATTTGCTCAGGCGCTGTATACTCGGCGTACTGGTGCTCTTCATGAGCATGTCCTGGAATGGATCTGATGTCGTACAAGCCAGTATTCTCATTCGTTTGTTTCATCGTAAGTAGATGTTAGGAATAATCTTGATGGCTCTGCCTTTGTTGGTGCGGGCAGGGGCAGCTTTAAGAAAATTGTAAATTCAGTTATTCTGAGATCTTTGTTTAGAGCCTACTGGAAGTTCAACTTCCACTAGCCTCTTGCCCCCTGTGGGCGGGTGGCTCTCACCCACTTCAGCCTGTCTGGGGTCAACCAACCGGTGTCTAGGAGTCGGAGA
>LQNS02278187.1:25214056-25232787 GCA_001587735.2 Parhyale hawaiensis | reverse complement strand
GGTTATCGTACTGGCAAACGTGCAGGCACCTCAAGATCCAGCAGCTGAAGGTCGTCAGTGTAGACGAAGGTGCCTGCTCCATCTGCTGTGACCAGCTGGCACAGGTGGTGCTCAGACCCTGTGGACACAGGTGGGTTCTCTACCATAGTACTGGCGTCAGTATCACATTGGAGCAAATATAAATGGAGTGCGCGTAGCGATTTTATATAAAATAGTTCATCCAGTGCACAAGCAGAATTTTCCTTAACGCTGGCGAATGCCGCCCCCGAGCTGCGCAGACACGCAACTTGTAAGCTCACTTTAAATCTAACTCGAGATCGCTGTGACGTCATCATCGTCTCTTTCTACCTGCCTGTGGGTAAACTCTATGTCGTCATTGCTGTATTGCGATTCTAACTTTTGGGGCGGCCATGACTTCTGTTGGAGCAGACAACCCTGTGGTGCCGGGTGTCTTTTGTGAATGAAGTTTGACAAGATCCCCAACATTTTCACTGTAGCAAAAGTAACCATTTCTACTACTGACGGCGTATTCTTGTCCCTACCTTATCACTACGTGGCTACTCTTGTAATTGCTAGAGGCAGCGGCCCGAGGTCCTCAGGTCCCAGGACCATCTCCCTTCCCCCCCCGGGGGCTGAGCTGCACTCTGCCGGGAATTCTCCCGGCGATAATCCTGTGGCCGCGGGATAAGCTTATTGGTTTCTACATATAAGGCTGCAGTTCCTTCCCAGCATATTGTTAATAATTCATGAACTACTCTGTGGGTTCTGGCATTGCAGTGCAGCTGTTTGTCAGGCTTGAACGGCGCAGTAATGCCAGTCTTCTGGCTGGTTTGAGAACTAGCGATAGGCCGACATGGCATTGTGTGGCACCGCCACTTTAGCAGTTATGATTCGTAAAATCTTGTGTTTTCGGCGCGAGGCGGGCGTGATGCCTGCGGCGCTAGTAACCCAACCCACTATAATAATAATTAGCAGTTATGAGCCGCCACTGCCGCGAGTATTTCAAAATGCTATTATCAATTTTTATCACTCAATATTTTTACAGCGTACAGTATCTTAAGGCAGTATTTTTTATTGTGGAAATTAGTAGGTTGTTTCTGCCTCCGACGATAATAACGATAGCGTCTCGAGCGCCACGCCCGTCGTTTCTCGAAATTTTAGCATATTTTGTGAAATTATTCCATTGATAACGTACCTGCGGCTATCGCCTAAGTAAGTTCCTGTGTCTAATTATTTCCAAGGATAGTTTCTGTATGACTAATTATCGCATTGATTAATTCCTATGACTAGTAAGAAGCATTAGCTATGTAAAATTCTTCTTCCCTGTTAAAATCTCAAGCTCCTGCACCCTATCGAAAATTCATAGGCATTTATCCAATGTATGCGAGTACACAGTGAGCACGCATCGAATATGTAGTGCAGTATCGAGTAAATGCCTGAAAATTTTCGGTTGGGTGACATCGCTGTCTGCCTGATATGCCGCACTTAATTTCAGTTGAAGTGAATGTGTCTAACAAAATTTAGTGCTGCAGGTCACACGCGCCTGCTGCTTGGGTTGTATAGAAGTCAATAGTTGAGAATTTCCTGTAGCATTGGCTGCCCCTCAAAGGGATATTTTGGCGGATCCTATCCCTGCCTGCATATCTGTGGGCCTCACAGCCCCCGAGGTTATCCTGAGTGACTTTCCGCAGGGGATGTTGCGTGTAGTCGCTGCTGCTGATACGGTTAATTTGTGAGGTTAGGTAGCTACGTAGGATTTCTTGGTCTGCGCCTTTTTTCCTGCCAGAAGCAATGCACGAGCCAAACTTGACTCAGGAAATTCATGATAGTTCTCTCCCACCTCGAGATTCCCGGCAGAAATGCCGAGATAAAAATATTGGTGAGACCTCCGCCGCGATGTAGGCCGAGTCACTGACGCGCTGCTACTACTTTTGGCATCGTCTGGAATAATTTCGATTTTTTTTATTTATTTTTGCCTGGTTCTTGTTGCAGGGGTTTTTGCGAGCACTGCTCTTACCTGTTGGAGCGCTGCCCCTTGTGTCGCGCCCCCATTGAAATGCGAGACGTAACAGGCGGCAGCAAAAGTAGCTGCGACACGCCTGTGGAGGGCTCCAAGAGGAACAGCGGCTCCGGGTCTGGTGCTCCCGAAGGAGTTGCTGCGAGAGGAGCCCAGCGGTCGGCTACCACCCCTTCCTTCAGTGTATCCGTCGCCGTCCATTCGGGCGGTCCATCCTCGTCCACCTCCCGATACGACCAGTCTGAAGCTTCCCCCTCTAATCACTTAGGCCCTTCGTCCTCTATGTTCCTTCAGATACGAAGACGGTCCCGTTCTGGCGCATCTGGGTCCTCGTCTCCTGTGACCCACTCCATACCCTCCGCCACAGAGGCCGCGTCAGCTGATGCAGCAGACAAAATAATCACAACCACGGGTCCCAGCGGCGCTAACTCGAGCAGTGTGTGTCCGAGAAAATCTGCCAGCGCTGATGTCTGTTTCAGCGCTGCGCCTGACACAAATCCTGCTGAACGGTCATCAGACAAAGGCAACCCCTCTAAGGATATTAATGACACATGCATTAGTTTATGTAGTGATGACTTAGCTGCTGGGGCTGAGGTTGCAGGTCACGTTACTGTAGTCGTATCCAGTAGTTCTTTAGCTCCGTCAAGTAGTTATGATTCATCTGTTCACCCCAAAAAGTGCACTTTAAAGTCATCCTCTGCGTTGCCAAATTCAAACTCATTCCCACCTAGTTCTAGCATTATTGATCCTGTTGCTATTCTACGCTCAAGTTCCGGTCACCGTACAGAAGGTACCTCGTCATCGCTGGACAGCGGCAGAAGAGACCCGCAGCTGCGCGCTCCGTCTTCTGTGCAGGACACGGCGTCCCGTATTGTGCAGCAGGTGCTGGCTTCCACTTCGGGTGCTGTGCCGCTGGCATTGTCCTCTTCAGAGACCCCTCGGTGTAGAGAAGTATCGCAGAAAGAGCCCTCAGCGTTAACGGATCCACTGGGGAGTGATCCGAATGGTACGTATGTTGGACCTGCAACGTACCTTCCATCGCCCTCCGAACAAAATGGCGGCAGCAATGCCGGTACGGACGTACCCTCTTTACAGCGAGATTTACCTGTCACTGAAAGTCAGGTAATCAAATATGACAATGCCTCTCATCCAAACCCAGTGCCTGCTTCTCACTCACCACCCACACCCCCCGTCTCTAAAGCCAACCAAGCTCTCAGCTCCTCCGCCGTATCGGGTGAACATACGGGAAGTGCGGAACACAGTTGACCCCGCAACGATGTCCATGTCTGCTGGTCACTGTTGGCTGTAGAAGTCAAGTACTCAGTTCCATTGCTGTTGTTGTAGAATTAGCATAATATTACGTATCTCAAAAGCTAATGAATGAAGGGGCTTCTAATATATTTATTTTGTACAGTATTTGTTTTGCTGTTCTCTCATGTATATTTTCATAAGCTTTTCTACAGTCAGGTCTCTTACTGATTGCAGTCAGTGTGATTTGGTGACAGATTTATTTATTTATTTTCTATGACTAATTCACCATGGTTATGAATGTATTACGCTAGGTAGCTTGTTTTCCTCCTTTTATATAGAACTAGAGAGGACAGGTATTTTTGTGGTGCTATGTGTATTTCTATGGTATTTCCCTGCGCTGTATAATTCCTTACATGATAACAACAGCTGTTGATCTGTGCTCCTTATTTATGATATATAATCTCTATTTACACTCGTGCGCTCTTCCACATGTGATATATCTCAGCTTTGCCCGTATTTGTTTCTTCGCTCATATTCTCTACATTTTTGTTTACTCTTCCACCACATTATGCGCCATACACAGCTACTGTGCATCGTGTACCACTGTTGGTACATGTACTTGTATTGAATTATGTCCTGCCTTGTGGACATCAAATATGAAATATATAAGCCGCACTGCTTTCAAGCGTATTACGCTTGTAGTAGTAGTAATAGTATAGAAAGATTTTACTAGCGCTGCGACTTGCTGGCAATACACCCCCTCGCGCCGGATCCACAAAGTCTCTCTACACTTGCAACTATTCTCAATCCAATGTTATAGCAGCGATCACAATATATTTGTGTCGTAACGAAGTAAAAAGTTCAAAGGATAACCACATTTTTGATCAGTGAGCTCAGCAAATCGCAAATTCAGATCTGTCAGCCTGTCGCACAGAACTGTGCTGTGAGGCTAGGAGGTTGAGTGAGACGGAGGCCCCAGGGCTCCAGCGTCCACCCATTCAAGGCCTGGTTCCATTCCGTGCCAAGATCGCGGTGGAAAGCGCCAAACTCGCTAAATAGCTTATGTGCGTCCGAGGAGAAAGCACCTCTGAAAGGGCCGCTCCGAAAAGGTATTGGCCGTTATTATCCGTCGTAGATATGTCAACTACAAGCTTACCAATATGTTACGTTTCATGAGATGAGCTTAAGAGGCTGAAAGGTTGATTTGGCGTCTGGGGGCTCTCAAGGATCCCCACAAGATTGTCAGCGCGCGGCGCTCCTGACAAGTGGGGATAGGCAATATTTCTGTGGGCGATGTAGGTGGGGCACTCAGCAATTATGTGTTGAACTGTTAAAAGGAACAGCGCAATTTCCATAATGGGGGGAGGCGGCGTTCCATTAAGTAGCCATGCGTCAGTCTACTATTGCCTATGCGTAATCGACCAAGGACAACTTCCATACGGCGCTCCCGACATCTAGCCGCAGTCCAGTCTCCGACAAAATGCTTGATTGTCGTTAATTTGTCATTATCATTGGTCTCCGCTGCAGCTGCCGCGCCCGTCTCACACACACGATAGCCTTGTTGGTATGCCCCGGAGGCCTTCGATGAAGAACACTCCTTGGACTACTGGTGACTGCCCCGGGTCCCCTAGCCGTCCCACCACCAGGGAGGGTAACGTTGTGAGGGTGTCCCTGGCCGGCGTCGAAAAGGAAGTCCTTCACGGAGGCCGGATGAGTTCATTGGTGTTCTAAATTGTTCTGCGGGAAGAAGGGGCAGATGTGTTTCGCGTCGGCCCGTCCCAGTCGGCTGGCAGTACAGGGGTCGGGCAGAGTACCTCCCATTCTGTGCTTGTCTCAGGGGACCAGGGCTCTGTGACCCCAACTCAGCCGCCCCAGGTGCACCCTCTGCCACCGTGCCTGAGCAGGCTCCGACCGTCCACCTCATCGGGTCTGGTTTCAGAGACCGGCTGGTGAAGTCAGTGGATAAGAGTCCTCAGAGGGGCACCGTTGGGCTGTGGGGGAGGGAGTTGCTTTAGGAAGTTGCTGGTGCGGTGCGTTCCTACGTGCCGCTCGTGGGTTGGGTTTTACATGTAGTTAGCGTATGCTAGCGTTTTCCTATGCAGATAATCGAACAACCTTTTATCTTTGCTGTTCTGATCGCAACGGATTCTGCTCGTTCTATGCAAGTGTTGGGCCACTGTCATGACACAGCTAACGGAACTGGTTTCATGCCTTTATAAAAAATTGCTCGCTCGGCCAACCACTAGCAGATCATTTGCGCAGTGTTCATGACGTCACGTCTCTACATAACGTCGCTTGATTGAAGGCACGCACCTGCTGGTACGTAGATGTGAGCAACCTAAGCGTTGCTATATTGGTTTATGATCTCCTCGGAGGTGGAGGGGTGGGGGGCGGTTAGGGCATAGGATGGACCTTAAGGATAGGTTTGTTGGGCTCAGGCACCCTATGTTACGGGGAGCAGCGATCCCAGAGGTTTTCTGTAGGTTACCTTAGCAGATAAACTCCAATGTACTTTTGTCAACCCAGCGAAATTGAGTTCGAAGGTCAGCCTGCGAAGGAATTGGACTCCAGCAGGAGACTATTTCTTTCTATGCAAATAAGCTCAAACTGTTCCGCATCGGGATTTAGCATCCACGCCCATGGAATATTCTCGAGGTGTCATCCCAGTTTCTGATGCGAACTTCATTCCTAAAATAGCCGCCTGCGCCTCATTCGGTGGCGCGCTACAGGTGCCTTGTGCTGACCAGGCGCGCAGCACGTATGAAATACAGTACCTGTGAGCTGGTCAACAACTTGGGTCAGTTCCCCGTGCTGCGGGCGTATAGACTCGGGTGTTGGAGTATCTTTAAGGAACTAACTCCCGCCACCACGACAATTGTGTTGTTCAGAGCCTTGGACTACAAATCCTTTAAGCCTTGTTTATAATGGACTGACAGCTAACAAATAAGTGCACAGTGGTCTTTTTACGGTATTCGTGGGTTGATCCCCATTTATATCTATAAAAGTTTCCACAAATACTAGCTACTGTCGTACTTCTATACAGTTACCACATGTGTATTATGCACAGCTCTATGAGTAAATTTTCCTCGTCTTTTTTTAAACTCATCTACAGCAAATGCATACTTTTCTGCGCTTAAGACTGATTTACTTAGCGATCTTCATCTGGAAGACACCAAAAAATGGTTTAAAATGCCAGTTTTGTAGCACATGCCAATCACTACCGAGGCAGTTAATAACGCAGAACGAGTTTTGACCTACAAAGTGTAAATTCGGCCAGCCGCACTCTTCTAGGGTTACCGTTCCTTTATGTTTTTCTCAAGCTTTTGTGCTTTGACCTTGACCTTCGAATTTACGAATAAACACAATAAATAGCTGATGATAGGGGATGTTGAGCTAATATTAAAGGCGGACGCGATAATAGCACCTTGTAATAGCTATTCATAATTGAACGTAAGCTTCTATTGATTGGTATTAAGTTTGCTATCGCATGTTTTGCTCACACTGCTGGGTATTATTTGGCGGCAGCGGCCTCTGATACTGGACTACGACTTAATTTGTCTCACTCTTTAGATTCAAGCTTCAGGGGTAGTTTAAATTCCGTGAGACATATATAAGCGCAAGTTTGATGTTTCTACAGGCCCGTTCACACGCTCGTTGTTTGCATGACCTTCGTACGTCAAATGATCTGAATTTCTCGTCACGCATATTGCGAGTACACTGAAGCCAGGGCTACACCGACGCAACTAACAATGCAGTGCGATTTTTGCAGGAGACATGTTACCTGTGACCGACCACAGTGCACGGGGTGTCGCGCGATATGGGTTGCGTCGGTGGGGATACAGTAGATTTCTGCCCCTGACGTTACATTTTAATTTATTACGTCGCACAACGCTTGCAGCACTAGTGTGGCCGAGGCCTAAACAATCTGCCGAAAATATTAGCCGTGAAGTCCGTTTGCTCAGCTACTGTCTGTATAGTTTCGAATGTCTCATCTAAATCTGCAGTATCAAACAGGTTTACAGTTCCCAGCTGTTTAAACTGACACAGCAACGCATCCGAATGCAGTGAAGCATCAGTGTAAGGCGAAATGTGTGTGAAGCGGCCTAAATATGATCGTCAAAGCAAGCTGGCAAGTACTGAGACAGTGAGTTTTCTTTCATTCAAAGAATTGACTGGAACAGATGGCGACAGTTCAATTAAGTCTTTGGTTTTATCTTGAGACTGTCGACCGAAACATGGCAGAGTTACAGACTACGTACTTTGTGAAACTGCCTCTTTTATCTGTGATTGTCTGTAGTGTGTTGAGCTTCATCTCTGCTATCTTGGAAACTCGCTGCTCAATAAACGCGGTATCAACTGCAAGTTTATTGTGTAGGAGTGATGGTTAAATGTTACACTGGAGCATTACGTAATAAAGATACGAGTTCCGAGCAAAGAATGAAATCAAAGAGAAGAAATATGTCAAGTAAATCTAAAAATCTTACGTGGCGATGTAAAACTGTTCAACGAGTCACTCACAGTGTCCAGAAAGTCCTCGATATAAGCCACTTTTGTTCTACGCATTTTTCTCATTAGGTTGAAAATTTTTACTTTCAGGTAGCTACTCGATATCTGTTCTTCTGAATGAGGAAAACATATATCGAGTACCTGGAAGTAAAAGCTTTCAACTTCAATATAAAATAACATATGTCAAACAAGGGTGACATGTATCGAGGGCTTCTCATAAAGGGTGCGGCACAGAAACTTGCTGATTTAAAAGGTTAATAATAACAACATTATCTAAGATATTGGTATAATTTGGTCAAAATCTCATTCTGCACTCCTTAAATTTTATTTCACATTNCAGCTGAGTTCTGTGTGGGCTTGTTTGTGTGCTTCCTTGTGCTGGCGCGTGGGGCTGTGCTTGCCTCCCTGGTCTGGTGCCCCTAACTCTGGGGTTGCCCTGGCTGTGGGGGCTGCAAAGGTGAGTTACCTGAGCACAACGTTGTGGTTCCGGCTGTAAGCCGAGTAAATCAATCTTAGATCGCTATTGATTGTCTAAGTTTCAGAAATAGCGGGACAATACCAATATAATAATAACTAATATTAAAAGCGGACGCGATAGTAGCACCTTGCAATAGCTATCCATAATTGAACGTAAGCTTCTATTGATTGATATTAAGTTTACTGACGCATGTTTTGCTCACACTGCTGGGTATTATTTGACGGGAGCGACCTCTGATACTGGACTGCGACTTACTTTGTCTCTCTCTTTAGATTCAAGCGTCAGGGGTAGTTTAAATTCATTGAGACATAAGTGCAAGTTTGATGTTTCTACAGGCCCGTTCACACGCTCGTTGTTTGCATGACCTTCGTACGTCAAATCATCTGACTCTCTCGTCACGCATATTGCGTGTACACTGAAGCCAGGGCTACACCAACGCTACTAACAATGCAGTGCGATTTTTGCACGAGATATGTTACCTGTGACCGACATCAGTGCACGGTGTGCCGCACGATCTGGGTTGCGTCGGTGGGGATACAGTAGATTTCTGCCCCTGACGTTACAGTTTCCAGCTTTTTAAACAGACACAGCAACGCATCCGAATGCAGTGAAGCATCAGTGTAAGGCGTAATGTGTGTGAAACGGCCTAAATATGGAATCGTCAAAGCAAGCTGGCAAGTACTGAGACAGTGAATTTTCTTTCATTCAAAGAATTGACTGGAGCGGATGGCGAAGTTTAATTAAGTGTTTGGTTTTATCTTGAGACTGTCGACCTTATCAAGGCAGAGTCACAGACTGCGTACTTTGTAAAACTGCCTCTTTAGTCAGTGATTGTCTCGAGTGTGGTGAGCTTCATCTCTGCTATCTTGGAAACTCGCTGTTCAATAAACGCGGCATCAACTTCAAGTTTGTTGTGTAGGAGTGATGGTTAAATGTTATACTGAAGCATTACTTAATAAAGATACGAGTTCCGAGCAAAGAATGAAATCAAATAGAAGAAATATGTACGTACATCTGAAAATCTTACGTGGCGATGTAAAACTGTTCAACGAGTCACTCACAGTGTCCAGAAAGTCTTTTGTTCTACGCATTTTTTCATTAGGTTGAAAATTGTTACTTTCAGGTATATACTCGATATCGGTTTTTCTGAATGAGGAAAACTTACATCGAGTACCTGGAAGTAAAAGCTTTCAACTTCAATATAAAATAACCTATGTCAAACAAGGGTGACATGTATCGAGGGCTTCTCATACAACTCCGGCTTCGACCCCCGGCCCCTGACAGCACTGGCCACTCCGGCCCCTGCCTTGCCAAAGCATCAGCCTCGGCGGGTCTATACCTTAGTGGCGAAACCAAACCCAACATAGAAACTTTCAGAGGAGTTATATCAGTGGGTGGTTATGTAGTAAATTGTTATTAATGTACTTGATGGATAGGCTATAAAATAACCTGTATTCACACATGTCCGTTAACGTCTTTCTCTTCATTTTATCAAAATCTTAAATTAAAAATTTTAGATGGATTTGTACCACGCATTTGCTACGTCATTTTTTCATCCGCGCTAAAACTACTGTATATTGCAAGTGAGATGAGTTTCTTCCCACCCTTCATATTTCTAGTTCGAACAATGTAAAAAATATTTCTCCATGAGTAAGAGTACAGAATGGTTACCGTCTGGTACTCTGTAAGGCACAGGTACCGGAGCAAACGTGTACTGTGCTCGACTTTTGGTTTCCTCCAATGTAAAATCACTTCCGTTATTTTATAGTTCAAGGTTGATTGAGGCAGAATATTTATCATTTACTCATTAAGTAGCCGTTGCCCAAGCATCTTACTACCATTATTAATATATTCATTAGTCCTGACACTGCTGCTTTGAAGTTAAGCGCATTAGATGATCTGCGTGGTAATAAGGCAGTCTGGCACGCCTTCAGTAAGCTTTATACGCCCGTGCAACAAGAGATGTTTCGACTTGGGTCCAGATGCCGCGGCCTAGATCAAAATGTTTTGACCAGCATGAAGATTCGTGACTTGGGCTTAAAGACTGTGCCCTGGTTGAAATGTATGTGGCCTGGATTAATGTGTTCGGTGCCTGTGTTGACGTGGATTCTTCAAGTATCTGTTTTTTAGTAATTTAAGTTTGTTTTTATCCATTTTACGTCAGAATCTTTGGAATAATTAGCATTATATTTCGTTGTTTCTAAATTAATACTTTGCTATCGTACTTTGAGTCTGCGGTTATAGACATTCAGTTCCAGTCTTGATTGACTAGCCCTCTTTTTTCTGATGTGCCGTGTATTCAAGAATTCTTCGAGTTTATGAAAGTTATAAGGTTGGTGCGTATATTTCAGCTATCTCTGCAGCTGCGTCTGTGTGCGTACTGCAGCTGTGAAGGTGTTCCAACTGACGTATTGACAGCCTTATGCAGCAGCTGCGTCTGTAACTGTTGTAATCTACAGCTGTGGAGTTGTTCCAACTGACGCGCTTGTATTTCAGGACGTGCCTGAGAAAGTTTGGAATAACTAAAAACTTGGAAAAAGTACGAAATATTTCCATCATGAGAGGCTGGCGGAAATTTCTGTGACCAATAAATATTCGCCCGTCTCACTATTACAAACTAGTATTGACTCGTGCAATATTCGTAACTGTGAATATATCCTAAGTTTATGCAATACTTTCCTTAGTTTTCATTTTGTTTCCCTTGAATATTGTAAAGGCTGTCTTCAGGCCGGTCCACATGACCACCTGTTGAACGTGTACGATCAACTAACCGTCCGAATGCATACGTATTTCGTCTAAACAGCAGAAATGTGCAGAGCTCGCTGAGTTCTCACGCACTCCCAATGTGGGATGATATTAAAACCTTTGCTAATGATGCTTCCTTCAGTTCGTGGACGCGACGGCGAACATTTTCAGTTGGCGGAGTTACATGAACGCAACAGCCCATTCATACGATCAACTGAGAGAACACATTCAAAAGAGGAACACTTGACTTGGCCCTGTAAACTTGATGCATTTGTTAATTTTTGTTACTAGGGTGTGACTGCTGTGACGTCACCACACCAGTAACCATGTTTCTCTCAATTTTTAAACTTGTAAATGACCGCAGTAACGCCACGAAAGGAGTTCAGTAGCCTGAAGAACTGAAGCTTGTGCTTCAGCAGCCTTGCCTGTATCCAAATGCAATAGTCTAATGTGACTGGGATATGCAGTCTCTCTCTAGCTGTCATCACCAACCTGTCCTCCGTTTCTGTATGTATCCCCTCCAGGGGAATATTCTGGCGGACCCTGTCCCTGTCAGCATATCTTGCACCTCGAACTCTCCGAGAGATTTCCAGTGACTTTCCGCAGGGGATGGTGCATGTGGCCGCAGCTCGTGCTGATGAATTAAGGTAAACTTAGGTAGGTCCTCTATTGTTCCTCTTCTTCTCCGTGGAGTGGGCTGCCGATCGAGGTGGCCAACTTTGTCCGCGAGGCTCCTGCCTGTTCCTGTTTGTGGGCCACGGAAGGACTCACAGCACAAGTGTCTCTTTCTTGTGCCTCCTACTATTTTCTTCTTTCGTTGCTTTGAGATGCTTGTCTCTCGGCCTGCAGTAGCGCGCTGACCATAAAATTATAGACGCAGAACTCGCTTAGCAGAGGTTGCCGTTAACTCCAGACGAGTCGGCACAAATGTTTAGATGCTCGAAAAATATTTAACCTTCGGTGCGAAACGAGGTAGAATCGCTGCTTTAGAAAACTTATTAACCCTTACTACTCTGTTTTTAGAACAATCCTAACTGAAATATTATCCCAGGCATTTATTACTCTCACTGATGTTTATCACAAACCTGTCCTCTGTTTCTATAACAATCTAAACTGTAAGAATAATGTTTCTGTCCGTCTACCATGGGTTAAGATGAACTCTTCGTACCCCGCCTAATTCTCGAGAAACGTTTCTTCCGTGACACAAGTACGACGGCTATAAACTGTTCAGATTTTCAGGATTTACTTGCTGGTCATATACCCTAAGTACCATACTTTATTTACCCGGTACTGACATCTAACACGAATAAATGCTCTAGATTGTATCACCGTTTTTGAGGAAGTCACCGCTATGAATTAAGGGAAAGTCAACTGGTCGACTTGAAACTTGTCCTAAATGCCTTTCAGCCCCTGAACGGTAATGAGAATCAGTATTGTCTTTCGTTGTGTGTGTACAGAAATTGATTTGTTGTGTGTGTAAGTTTTTAGTTTGTCGTATATACCAATCACTTGGAGGGACGGTATTATTTCTGTGTTAAATAGCGCAATTTGTGGCTCGTTAACTAGTTTGTCAGTACCGATGAGACTTTCCCATTCCTCCCCTGAACAAGGACGTGGACTTTGGTTTACGCCCAACGTTTACATTTCGCTGTTCTCTTTCACATGCTCCGTTTTATTGGATCGGTCGTAGAAACCGACACACACTTAGTATGTACGTAGATTATTTGCATATTTATTTTTGCGATAGTCATGGTAGGAAAACCATATATTATCATACACATACTTCTGTCCGCTGTAACGCCTTGGAATCTTGTGTAGCAGATTCCTCTGAAGTAGAATTTCTTTATCCCGTGTTCTGTGGCGCAACAGTTGGCTGGTTAGTGTAAGCAATACATGCGTTGAGCCTCACATTACAAGTGCCAAATTCCCGGACGAAATATAAACATATTTGCCTCAAGTCTTTGCAATTACCCTAACACTAGTCTTAGTTGGATTAAAAANAAATCAGTGAGGGGAGCATGGATGTTGTCGGGGGAAGTCTAAAACGCGAATGAGCAGAGATACGTGGAGGGGTTGGATGTCAGCTCGTGTACAGTCGGCAGATGTGAAGCTAAGTGTGGACAGTATGAAGCGGTACAGCCGAAGTCGTAATGTTGAGGCTGGGTCTGGTTCTGTGGATGTGGTGGAGGGACTATAATGTGAGTTCGATGGGATTGGAAATTAATTTCTGCTGATGAGGTAGTTATTTTGCTCAGCATGTAGGCGGGGGCTGAATGTCAGGGTTTCGCAAGTGGTAAAGGGGTACGACTGGATACACCTAAATATGGTCAATACGGGCTTTGAAGTGTTATCCAGTGCTATCGATGTATGAGACGCTGCAGGCCTGGCACTGGAAACGGTAAAGAACACTAGACTTTAAATTTGAAATGGGACCTTATGGTAAATGCGTTTTTGTATGAAAATTTGAACTTGATATGGGTAGGTCCAGAGAGGAAAGCCCTCAGGGGTATATTGTGGCGGGCCCTTTCCCTGCCACAATATATTTGGGCCTCACACACCCAAGGGTCCCGAGTGCCTTTTCCGCAGGAGGTGTTGCAGCTTGCAACAGCTCCTGCTGAGGTTGGTTTTGTAAAGATAGGTAGGCTCTCAATACTTCCCATTCTGTTTCGGGAGGTGGGCTACCAATCGAAGTGGCCTATCTATTCCCTCTAGACTGCTACCTTCTTGTATTTCGTTTCCTTCCCCCTGTGCGGCGCTAAGTGGGATGTGGACGCTAGAGAATGACAAGAGCACTGCATATCGGTATGGTCCGGGAAGGGAGTGCGGCAGCTGATATTTTTTAAGCTTCAAGAGGGACGCTCGGCTGACATTCAGTTCGACGGCTACGAGATTCTTTTTTTCAATGGTAAGCTTCTTCTGACCCATTGTGAGGCCGTAGTGGCTTTTGATATGGTGCCAAAACAAGTGAAAAAGTAGGAAAGTAGAGGCCCGTGGACCAGCGCAACGTACGTGTACTCTGCTCTAGCTCTGATAGATCACAGATCTATGTGGCGCGGAAGTGGAGCAAAATACGTCATACCACCCTCCTCTATATGGCGGGGAATGGGAAATCAAAGTTACCGCGAATCATCAGGGAGCTCTCCAACAGTGCCCTAACTCGCGCTGGTGCCCTATTGTTCAGTGCTGGTAGCTTACAGTAAAAGCATCTACGGCCACCATCAATAGTCTGCAAGCTTAGCCCAGCAGGGTCCAGCACCTCAGGCACTACTCCGTGACCCATCTTCCAAATACAGTATATATGATGATATATCGCTCCCTCCTCCTCTCTAGCGAATACAGGGAAAGCCTCTCCAATCTCTGCCAGTAGTTCAAGCCTTTCAAGCCAGCGATCCTCGCGGTGAACGATCGTTGGACGGCCTCTAATCTCCTGATGGCTCCCACTCCAACCAGACACCAGAGTTGGCAGCAATATTCCAGGAGGGGGAGGACTAGGGACTTCAAAAGCACGAGCATCACAAATGAGTCACGTGACGTAAATGTCCTCAGTATCCAGCCCGTCTTTTGCTTGGCTTTGGCCACCATCGACTCCAATTGATCCTCGAATTGCCCAGTGCAGCTCATTATTATTCCCAAGTCTTTCACTCGTTGCTGAGACTTAAACACACACACGCTCTCACGACAGCACTTCGTACAACACTTACGAAGAAAATTTAGATGTCGCTTTGTCGACAGGGACAGCGCCTGCACACATTTCAATCCAAATGAGAATCTGCAGTTTTCAGCACTGTGGACGAGGTAAGTGTGCCGTGAGATACCTGCACATCCGCGCCTCCTTTGCTGCGGATATTTTAACGGATTTTACCGTTCTGACATCCGCGATTGCGATTATGGATGTTACCATCTTAGCATCCTCAGATGCTGGGGCGGATGTTCCGCGGATGCAGATGCGGATTTTCGCCCCATCACTAGCGTGGCTAATATTTAAGGTTGGCTCATGTTCTAGCTAAAGCGAACCTATCCCCCAATTTATTCTTAACTAACCTTTTCTATCCTAAAACTTACTCTGAGCTAGGCCACTATTACAACAAAATGCCTTGTCACATTCGAAATGTCACCGGTACAGAGACTGCGACATCTAAGCACTTACTGGACGCTTCCTTACTGAAAGTGCCAGATAAACCTGCTGTAAGCGGCTACGTGAACTGTGGGGATAACTCGCTGTTAGCCACCCCGCTGGTCACGGGCTGCAGCATTACCTCTGCACAAGTATCATCACAGGTATACAGGGACCGCTAGTATATATACCGTACTGTTTTCATTCCACTAGCGTGACTGCTTCTATTTGTTGACTCACCGATAAATTGTCCCCGCTACATTCACACTCCGTGCGTCGCTGTGTCGGTGCACGTAAGCACAAGGTTCCAAATTTGAAGAAATATCTACTCGAAGTCTAACTAATGACACTTGCTACCTGAACTAACATGACTAACACCTAACAAGTGTCGGCTGTTTTATTACGCAATCGAAGATTTGGCGCTCCTGTTGCACGGGATTTTTTTTTCCAAGTCTGTATTTTCCATCCCAGAATCGAAAAGAAAGGGTAGTCACAAAATCCGAAATTGCGGGCGCGTGACTCATTCAAACATTAACTGGATCTCGTTGGTTGTGGAACGGTAGTTTCCGACCGCCGAATTCTATAAACTTTTTTTGTGCATTTGTTTGTTTGAATTAAGTGCGCGATCGCAGTCCATGATTTCTTGTCGTTTATTTTCGATTCTGGGATCGTAAATGTGAGCTTGAAATACAAAACTGAATTTCATTTCCACGCTACAGGAACGCCAAATTTTCGGCACCGAATAAAATGCTAAGCATTAATTTTCAACAAGTTTTTCAACATGCATAGTATCGTTTGCACGAACACGACAAAACATTTTACCTGCTCTAAAGTATGAATATGGGACAAATGACGATCGTATGACCCGGCCTTTATATAAAGCAGCGAGTGTCGTCACTGCCTCTGTAGTGACTTCATCGCAAGCCTAATCTGCTGGCGATTAATGCCTGAAATATATATTCTAACAATATATTCAATAAGATTATAAAGCTATAAGCAAGCTCAAGCCAATCGTACATTAGACTTTCTCAATCAAAGTAAGGAATCAAACACGTCCATATGTAATGTTTTTTTTATTATTTTTAATACTAGGCAAGTTCAATAATTTCTGCACCAACCCAGTAATTTTCACCGGTTAATTATGCTATCTATATTCCTATGGGCCGTTGGAGGGTGCGGTGCGCTCCTGCCAGTGCACAATTTCTTCAGACAAAATCGGCGGTAATTTGTCGCCCTGTAGAAAAATATTAGATGTTAGACGTACAAGTCTGTCAAAAGTAACGGCGAAGAATTTGTTTGGTGCATGCGGTGCAGTCATTGCTCGTCTACACCGCAGTACAGTATGACGGATGCGCTGCCACACCCTAAGTTTTGTTTTAGTATCTGTAATAAATTCATGTTTTTGTAATATACTGACGTTTGCCGTAATGTATTTACGTCAATGTCGTTTACTCTCGTATTCTGAGTACTTAATTCCGTGCGTAGATGAGTTCTAGTTGAGTTCGTCACTGTACTGGTTGTGAGGTTTAACTTCAATGCAGAGTAATAGTATCAGGCTACAGTGCTGGATGGTGAAGGAATGTCGTCAAGATCTCCTTGTTTATTTACATCTTAATATATAAGACTTAGAAGATATGTATAATCCAAGAATAAGAAGCTAACCTGCTACTTGATGGATGCAGACGACAAGGTATGATCTCGAGGTCTAATTCTGAATAAGTGCTACAAGCAGAATGCGGTAGACAATGTTAGTACTGTAAGGCTAAGTCCCGAATGAGCTGATTCTTCAATGGGCAAGCACTTAAAATATCATTGCCGGCTTAATTTAGAAAGGCCGGTAGCTTCCATCTGTATTTGGTCGGAAGTCCGCCGGTGAAATACTGTATGTTTGTGAGATCAACAAATATCGTCGAAACTCTGATTACAGGTTTTGTAGGACAATTTTTTATTGATATAGGTTCCGGCCGGAAGATCATTGAGAAATGAACATGTCGCTCACATATTAGCGACTCTGGAAAGCAAGCACATTTTGAATGGTATGGTTTATGACCTTTCGCCTTCTTTATCTGAGCCTGCAGGCCTATAGACGAGTGGTGGTCGCATCCGCCAACATGAAACCGAATGATACAAAGAATCCGTCTATGCATTTGAATGTTAACGCTAACATATTAGAATGTTCTATGTGTAAAACGCATATATAACAGTATCAGAAGAGCTAAGCGCGCTCGGTTTCAGTTCTACTAAGCTATACAATCTTTCCTCCATTCACCGATGCAAAAAAAAAAATCTAGTTAGTAGTTAGTTAAGCATCAAGTAAAGCAAGTATTGTGTTTGTGTTTCGCTGATGCACCAAACGATATGCGTATTTCAGTTCATCGCTGAAGATAAGCTGTCATCAAAGGAAAAAAATTTGGCTGTAAAAAACGTAACGTACACTGAAACCCTCGTTTTCTGTGCGCATCTTTGTGGGCCCTCAGAGTGTATTTATTATGGGGGCCCTTTCTCTGCCAGAATATACATGGGCCTCACCCTCCCTAGGGCTGTACGTAGTGCCTTTTCCTCAGAAGATATTGCAGCTGGCCGCAGTTCCTGCTGACGCGCTTAGTTTGTAGAGTTAGGTCGTTTAAACCTCCCCTTATTATTTCCTGCCAGTAGTGGCGCGTTGGCGACTTGAAACCAATAAAACTCATACGAGTTCGCCTTAAACTTGAGACTTTCCTGCAGAAAAGTTTTAAAAAAATCACTGAGTATTGGGTCAATTCTATTTCCAGAGGTGTGTTGTTATCAGCATTTCTGGGTTACCGGTGCTACACCGGTGACCCAGCCAGTCGCAAATAAAAATCAAATAATATGTATTTCTCATATGGATATTGAGTCCAACAAGGTTGAGACACATCATCCTGAGGTGTTCATTCTTAGTACTAAGCAACTCGTGCCGCAATCATAGCACAAATGACGATTGCAACTCGGGATACGGTGATGCTGCACGTCACCAAGCACCAACGTTTGTTACGAATAAAAGGAGCACTAAATTTACTCAAATCTGCAACCAATAAACTCCGTACACCACAATAAGTAAATCAGATGAGTTACTTGGAACTTTCATTGATGAAATTTCAATGAAAACGGAATTTCAGTGTCGTTCGGATCAGCTTACTCCGCTCGTCGCTAGATGGCTCTCTCACAACCTTTTTTCGGGTAACGGTAACCTTTCTTATGTTGTGGTAGCCCGTTTCGGGCGTAATTACAACACACCTCAGTTGTAGGTCGAAGCGCAAAAAAATTCTTCATCACGTTTACTCAGAAGAATTGGGTCATCCGCATATGTCGCTGGTATATAATCCTTTTACTACTACTTACTACTTCTTCCACTACTGCTTCTCATCTTCGTGCTTCTGCTCTACTCTGAGAACTATCTAAAGGGTTGTTCACAAGTTAGCCTTCAGAATGTACGAGTACTTTCATACTCAAAACATTCCAATGTTTCATTGGGCTCTCGAAACTGCTGCCGTGGGTACCCAGGAAGATTTGTGAAATTTTGGCCGTTATGCCCACTGGCTTCTAGGAAGGGTCCCTGGTAAACTTTAGGGCACCTCTTTTAAAATTTTTAGAAGCTGTGC
>LQNS02278187.1:25034950-25054099 GCA_001587735.2 Parhyale hawaiensis | reverse complement strand
TATTTGCAGGGTTAATACTAGAAGGATGGGGCTTTCTTTCTATATTTTTGTCATTCCTCCCTGACCCTTCGTTTATGGGGGGAGGGGGGTGCGCACGATTTGCCCCGGGTTTCCGACGCGCACGATTTGCCCCAGTCGACCCTACTAACTGTACTTACTGAACGGTTATTAGTATCATACTGGTACTATTAGTACCGTGCTATATACAGTACTGTACTCTATGCATAAGGAGCACGTCTTAACTGCAGCCTAGCATAACTGGCCTAGCCTACCAGTGGCTACCACATAGCTACTGCCGCATTTCCGAGGGCGGCAAACTTGTCGCCAAGATCTTAGCGAGAAGCGCCACACTATGAAATGAGGTTTCACAGGTCGCGGCGCTCATAGGCGCCCACCCGCATTTCTGAGGGTGGCAAACTTGTCGCCAAGATCTTGGGAAGAAGCGCCACACTATGAAATGAGGTTCCACAGGTCGCGACTCTCATAGGCGCCCACCCGCATTTCTAAGGGCGGCAAACTTGTCGCCAAGATCTTGGCGAGAAGCGCCACACTATGAAATGAGGAGCTACTGTATGTCCATATGCAACTTAAAACGCTAAAATTTGTTAGGACATACGGTACTGTACGTATACAACATCCTTATTTCACATCCTAATGAAAACTGTTGAAACAACATGAAGCGCGAGAAAATATCTTGTACATACCGTACAATCATCCACAGTTCACACATGAACGATCATGCACAAACGAGAGCAGCGCTGCAACTGACTCAATCTCTGGAATTTGCGTCCAATTCGGACCGACAGACGTGCGCTGAAGTGCATTCTGTACTTCTGCGCCGCGTCACGTCCGAGTAACTGAGATTTGTCTGAAGCTGGCGAACCACATGTTCCGGGGCGTGACCTCAGATAGTCAGAAAATGAAACTGATCTTTCGGACTTTTTCTCGGACTTTCATTGACGTCTGGAACGTTACCCCATTTACTCGGACGAAAAGTCCAAAGCTCGGAAAATGGAAAAAAGTCCGGGTAAGTGGGGTCCGAGTAAACGGGGTTCGACTGTTTGTTTTTCTGGATATTGAGAAAGCATATAATAGAGTAAATAGAGAATTGTTATGTGGGGTCGTAGAACATGTGGGGCTAAGCACTAAGATAGTAAATATTGTTAAGAGTATAGCCTATGTTTGAATACAAGAGGAAAATGCAAGATGGGAGATGTAGAGACAGACTAAGAGAATGCAACTGTGCTTTGAAAGAAATGGAGGGTACAAGCAAGGGAAGTAAAAATTAGAGCACAATTTTTTAAAATATCAATTCCCGGAAAAACCCCGTTTTTCCGGACGTATGTCCGGCAAATTGAAGCTATTTCCAGGATATTTTATGCCAGAAAAACCCCCGTTTGCCGCACGTTAATGAACGAAAATGAAACTACTGTGTGCAGACGCATACTGAACGAAAATGGCGGTGGTTGCCTTCCGATTCCCGGAAGAGACGCTGCGCAATAGGCAAATTTCATTATATGCGCAGCGTCACTTTCGGGAATTCTTCTGAAGGTCTGGAACTTCTGCCGGACTTTTTCCAGGAAATGCTGCCGGAGTTTTCCGGTATTTTGGCTTGGTTTCAGTTTCCTGAAACGTTTCGGGAATACCGCGGAAAAGTGCAAAAAGTCCGGGAAAATGGGGTTCTACTGTACTGTAAAAATACGCTTTCACATTTTTCTTGAAATGTTTGACATAGGCTAGATGAAAAAACATGCAATTTTCCAAATTTTTGTAACTTCAGTAGTTTTTGATTTGTAATTATTTGAAACTTGGTTCATTTTTGTGGGGGACACTCTGTATTGGTAATACTTCACAAAACGATTGAGCTTGAAGTAGAGTTGAAGCTAGAAGACAGATTCTGTCTTGAATCTAATTAAATTATTATTAAAGGAGCTCTATTATGTTTGGAAACAATTCAGAGTCAGATATTTTTAAGGTCATAGTTGTCAGAGTCACCACTAGCTTGACCAAGTCATATACAGACTTGATCCATCCAACTTGGCATAATGTTGCAAGTTACCGTAGCTACATGAATTTTTACTTTGTAACTTTTTCCAGCATCAATAGCAATGAACTTTAGTATTTGCTTCTCAACCTCAGCCGCCAGTCTAGTGAGCTGGTCACCCAATGGCCAGTACATTGCTGTTCCTGACAGAAACAAGTTGTATATTAAGGATGGCCTCTCTGTCAGTTCTTTGATGGTGTCTTTCACCTGCTCTGATGTAATAAAGGTAAGGCATTAACTTTTCTATGCCATAGACTTGGAGTAGATAGTTATTGATGTTGCTTCAAGGTGTTACTCTTTGTAAAGTGGTCTTTAGCCTTAGTAAAATTAGCATATTTATACAGGCGGACTGTCCACCTTTGTATTGTGATCTGAGTGTGTACTGTAATAATATATGTACAGTAAAACCCCTCTAATCCGCACCCCAATAATCCGAAACCCTCCCTAATCCGAACATCTCATTATAGTTCGAAATGCTATCTGAACAAGTGAGCATTTTTCGGATTAATGGGGTAAAGTATGGAGATCCCACATATACCTCTGTAATCCGTGCAAGACGCTTCTCATTTTTCGGATAAAAGAGGTAATGAGTGAAAAATCTGCGCGAGGTGCTGCGCAGAAGGTGCGAACAATCTCTCTATAATCCGTATTAGCGCGGAATAAAGAGTTTTTTTTCGGATTTGTAAGTACCTCGGTAATCCGAAATCCTCGCTAATCCGTCACCCCCTTCCCCCCGTGCTGTGCGAATTAGAGGGGTTTTACTGTATAGCTATATGAAGAGTAAGGACAGTATGGAAGATAGCTATGCATGAATAAAAGCAGAAGATGTATCAATATGAGAAGAGTATGCAGGTGTTGATATAACTGGAGCATGTATCACTATTAGCCGAGGATGTATCAGTGAGCATAGTAGCTATATATCAATATGAGCAGTGTGTAGTAATGAGCAGAGTAGCTATATATCAAAATGAGCAGTGTGTAGTAATGAGCAGAGTATGTATGAGTATCAAAATGAGCAGAGCATGTATCAGTAGCTATCTGCAAGTATCTGTGTATCAATATGATCAGAGTGTGTATCAATATGTGCAGAAAATGTAACAATATGAGTGAAGTATGTATTAATTAGCAAGGCATGTAGCTATAGGTATGAGCAAAGCATGTAGATCCCACTATTGGTACAGTAAAGTCTCTGTAATTTGTTATTCAATAATTTGGCAGCTTTGGTATTATATCATGGACTGGCTTTTGGCACCATTTCTGCAATTCGGCATGAAATGCCGAATTAGAGGTCTAAATTTTGGAGAGTGCCTTCTCCAAACAGCGTCCTTCCCCTAATTCAAATTTTACACATATAATTTGGGCATATATAATCAGGGTTGCACATATAATTCGGAATTTCAAAATGGTTTCCGAAAACATAACACCAGCTGGCTTTCCTACATATTTACGTCTGTTCACTTAGTGTGCCATTGCATGCCTAATTAGAGGGACATCTGAAGAAATACAGATGCAAAGAATAACAGACTACTTTCAGTTGAGGTCCAGCTGTGTGTGTGTAGCGGAGCATCATTACGCAATGTTTGTTCTCAATTTGACGTAAGTGCCTCTACATATTATGACCTTAAACGTGACCAAGGCAAGCATAAGAGCTATGCAGTGCAGCACAACATTACACGAAGTTCTATTTGGTTATATAAGTTATGTTATGACTGTGTAGTAAGTATATACCGTATCTACTGTTTTCTCATGGGATAGAATTGATCTACATCCATATGAATGCATGCGTCCGTATGCATTGTATATGTATGTACATATAGGCCTACATAGCTACTGTACTGTACATAAGCTCCCCTCCACACCTTAGTTTCAGCTACGTTTGCTGATTTATTGACGTGTTCTCCGATTCATATAAGGTGCCAAACTATAGAAACGTTCTCCAATTAGGCATATCATGCGGAAATAGTGACGGGTTGTGTATTTCGGCAAATTCACTAATTTGGCAACCCCAGACCCCGAACCATTCGAATTGGACATTACTGTTTAAGTAGAGCATGTAGATATCCTTCTGACCCCTCAGGGGGCGTAGGATGGGCCCATCCTATGTTATGAGAGCAGTGGGTGTGTGGAACTCTTCTCTTTGCCAGTAGATGTTGTGGAGCTGGGAATTTGGGTTCTTTTAAGAGGGCTTTCAGCTATAGGCATAGGTACTTTCCAACCTTGAGTTTTGGTCTTGCGAGGGGATTGTTTGTTGGTGGTTGGCGTGCTTGACTGTGGTTGCCCCATGCTGTGCTGACTTATCGCTGCAAAGGTGAGCATCCTCAGGGGGTTTGTGTAGGACCTTCTCCAACTAAGGGTTACCTTAGCCATTAGCTAAGCCTTTGGGATGTCTCTCGTTTGTGCCTACTGCCTACTTTGCTTCCTTCCTGATTTTGTACTCCTACTGATCATACTTTCATCTGTTCTTCCTCTTCTTTCTCCAACTACCTGTTCCCATATGCATTGGTCCAGCTTTGTGCATGGGTTTCACATTTCTATCAACATCCTACATGTCCTCCCCTTTTCCTCTCTTGAATCACTATGGTTGTGTCAAGGGAGGCCACTCTGAGAGCACATATCTCCACCAAGCAAGGCAACAGTTAGGTACTAGAAGGTTTCTATGGCTAGAAAACAACTTTCTATAAATAAGGTGATATTTGAAGATGCTCTAGCCCCAATACTAAGCAGAAAGGCAGAATTTGTGAGGTTCTGCAGAAGTTAGGAAAAGTGAAAAAGGCAATTAAACGACCACTTCTAACAAAAACTCATTAAGAAAATGGGGTCAGATGGACTGAAGAGAAAATGAAAACTGATTCCTCCCATGTCAGTTTTACTGACGAGTGTAGAGCTACTCTTCATGGTTCATATGGATGGGCATCTGGATGGGTCCTCCATGACCGACCTCAACAGACATGACTTGAGCATCAACAAGGTGGTGAAGGTGTGATGTTTTGGATTGGGATAGTAGGTGACACCCTTATTGGACCATCTGAAGTGGCAGAAGGAGTTAAACTGAATGCAGAAAGGTACTGCCAGTTTCTTGAAGCAAACTTGATTCCATGGCTTGATGAACAGACTATCGCATGCAGATCCAAATTGGTATTTCAGCATGATAACGCTCCCTCACACCAAGCATGGTACACTGCTAACTGGCTTGTGGATGGAGGATTTAGATCAAAAAGGATTATGACCTGGCCAGCGAATAGCCCGGATTTAAATCCAATTGAGAACTTTTGGGCAATGATCTAACGGAAGCTCTATGAAGGTGTTCGGCAGTTGTCAAGTAAAATAAGTCTGTGGAATGCAGTAAAAACAGCAGCAGATTCTTTTCCACCATCTGAAATATTAAACCTGACAAAGTCTGTTGATAATTGCCTTATAAAAATCATGAAAAATGGAGGTTGCCATGTTCAAAATTGACTTAGTCTATGTTTACCACTACTGAACACTTATTCCAGTGTTTATTGAATTGTTTTGGTTATAATTTCTTGGTTTTGGTTGTTCAATAAAAATATTGCTGTTCACTTGTATTTATTTCCTCTTTATGTCGTTTTTCTTAACTTGTTTCATAATCTGAGGTAACAGTAAAAACTCATAAATAAGCAAATTGTATGTCGTATGATGAATTTAGCAAATGGCTAAAGTGCTGTTGCAACATAGCCATACTTACATTTAGTTAATACAATACTGATATTTTAAAGTTACACTTATCTTGAAAAATAAAGTAAAAAAAAAAAATCGTATTAGCCTAATCAAAGGTAACATACTGTAGCCAATAGTCTATATACTTAGCAAGTTCTATGTGTTGTGACTGTGCAAGTTCAGCAGTGCTGATGGACATATTCCCAGGTTCTGCAATGGTCACCTGACTCATCGCTGATCCTGACAGCCACACCAACTGCTGAGAGCAGCGATGCCAGAGCTCAATACCTCAACACCGCCACTGTGGAGGTGTGGAAAATTATGGACCCAGATTGGAGGTGTAGAATTGATCTGGGCTCTGCTGGACTGCAGTATGTGTGCTGGGCCCCTGACAGCAGACATATAGTCACCACTGATATGTTATATGTGAGTCAAGCCCTGATATCTGAGCAAGCTCTGCTACTTACTGACATTTCTAAACAACCCTGAAATAATGTTGGGCATATACAAACTCCACTATTATATTTCATTTCATGAAAGTGTGCAATATCTTAGGCCTTTTCATTGCTCACATATAGACATTCTGTTGATATGCTGCTAACCTCCTGTTCTTATATTGTTGTCTCTCTTGTCCTTATGAATCTGTAGAAAACCAATGTTCCTTTGTAACTATGCATTTTTAAAATTCTGTTGTGTAACACCCATGATATTAACCTACTTACTAATAAGAAATTATTTACATGCAGCTTGAATGAGCTCCTCTCGTAAGTTGCCACTACACTATATTTAGCATCTAAATTTACTTTTGTTGCTACTTACTGTATCATTTAAAATTTGATTCAGGATTGCATTGAAAACTCTGATAGATGCAATGAAATCATTAGCTACATTACCAAGGGCAGTTTCCATTGATTTGAAGTTTACTCAGAATTGGTCGAGTTATTTTTGTTTTGTAATATATATCCCTTAAGGCAAAGATAAATTTTGAGACCTGGCCCTCTGAACAGAGAGAGTTTTGCAGGTGAAGTGGTGTGGGTGTGGGCCGGGTTGGCGTGGGGATTTTACCAGGACTGGTAAAAGTCTGGCCAAACAGTTTTATTAGGGTTTTAACAAAGCTTTTAACAGGGTTTTGTCAGGTCCTAGTAAAACTCCCTTGCCATCCTTGAGTATGGGGTGCATATTGGTGTCATTTTTGCGTGCTTTGTGTGCTAGCTACTTATAAGCATTTGTCCCTAATAGGCTGGTGGAACTAATCATGCTTGCAGGATCATCTTCTAATCTTGACTGATTGTTTCTTTTCTTAAGATACCGAGTCTAAATAATTTGACATAACAGCAGCAGCTCGTAGAGGGTCGGAGAGTAAGTCCCGGCTGCTCCAAGAAGAGGCCAGTTGTTTGGTCTACTGCCAGCTGTCTGATGTAATTTTACAACCCACTGTAGTGAAGCAAAAGTTGTGCATCACCCGCCACAGGGAGAGGCTCTAATCCGAGCGTGTGCCCCACGAGCTAGATTAGATGGTCGGCAGTAGACGGACCAATAGGCTCATTCCCAGAGAGACACCGGGACTCACGTCCTGGCCCTCTATGAGCTATTGCCATTGTGTTAGCATGATATAGCTAGATGCTGTCTTTTAGGCACTTCTCACACTCTTCTTGTGGAAGATATTCTATTCATTGAGCTGTGGGTTCTGAATTGTAGGGTATTGCTTTGTCCTCATTTAAAATTTGCATTGTTGATGAATGGTGATCTTGTGGCTATAATTTTTTATCAACAAAGGAATGCTTGAAATATTACCTCGTTTCCCTCCAGTGTTGTGGATTCCAAACCTGCTGTACTCGTAAATGTCTGTTAGAGCAAATTTGGTCTTGTTTCAAGGTCCCCCTGGGCAGTCTAGCATGGGCAACAGTATTATGTTAAGTGTGATTTACACATCCTATTTTATGGGGAGCAGCGGCCCCAGGGAGGCCCCATAGATTACGGTACCTTAACCTTAGCTAGATCTTCAGGATGTTTTTTCCTTAGTACCCACTTTGCTTCCTTCCAGTTTCATTCTCCAACTTACTACTTACGATAGTGTTCTGTTCTTCCTCTTCTTTGCCGACTTGCTATGCCTCTGCTTGTTGATCCTGTGCAGGAACACCCGTGTGCCCTGTGCATGGGTTCCAAGTTTCTGTTGACGTGTTAACTACCCCTTACTTGATACTTCTTCCTCTGATAGATCACCATTGTTGTACAGAGGCTCAAACTGTTCGAAAATGTTTCATGTTATCACCCTCTAAACTGTTTCATTACTAATTGTTTGGCTCGTGAGTGAAAGTGGTAGGAACATCGTTTTTCATAAAAAACTTATAAGCTATGGTGTCTCGTATCTGTGCTTTGGGTGACTGAATTCCATCACATATTTTTGTGGCTATTATTTACCTTTTCGCTCAGTTAAGTTGATACTTATGGAATGTGTTTTTTATACAGTAACACATCCTGAATTCAAAAATCACAATTTTTGTGCAAATGTTTACTTTTCGAGATATTTCACTATGAAGTTCTATTTTACCCCTATCTAATACTGATGCGTAGACCGCACCATATATGTACTGTATATGTATGGTGTAGTCAATCACTGCAGAAAAGAAAAAATTTAAGGTAGGTACCCAGCAATGTTTTTCCCCAAAGGGGCAACAGCAATATTGATAATGTAGGTTAGGTTAGTTACTACCAAAAATAAACCAGTTACTTTAATTTCAATTTTGCTGTTGCCCCTTATTGAAAAAAATAGTTGGGTAACTTAGAATTTCTTTTCTTTACTATTAGATGAGGGAGAAATAGAACTTAAAAGTCAAATATATCAAAAACTAAACATACCTATGTACAAAAAATTGTCATTTTTGGATTCAGAACGTATTAATGTATAAAGAATCACATTTCATATGTAGCTATACCTATGTCAAATTTACTGGGCGAAAGGGTTTATACTAAATAATTACCATATTTGGTTCATTAAGTGTCAGGTTCGCAGTACTATTCAGTCCTAAGTCACGTCACGTTTGCTGTAGTGTGTTTTAGGTGCAGACAAACATGTGGTCCTGATCTAGTCACCCACCTTATACTCTAATGTGTATCATGTAGGACACAACCATGTGGTCCTTGGTCTTCAAGTGCCCCCTCAGGGGGTATAGATATCCAAGCGGGCCCCATTCCTCTCAGAATATGTAGCCTATGCGTCTTATGAACTCCAGCGCTGTCATAAGTACCTTTTCCACAGGAGATGCAGCAGCTGACCGCCGACTCTCCTGATAGTGTTAGTGTGTTGAGTTTGATAGGTCCTTGTACGTACCGGGAGGTGGGCCGCCTAATAGTGGCACCTACATGACTCATTCTATTGACTCCAACCTGCTTCTGTGTGGGGGGACAATGTCAACCCTCGTACTGGTGTTTCTTCTCTCTTTTTTTTTTTTGCTTGACCCCGTGTGGCGTGGTTGAACGAGTAATTCCACCGTGCTGCAAGGGGTTGGAGATGTTTGGGACCTAATATCCATGGTCAAGTAGTAGCCCACTAGGCCAAGATTGACACCAGTGTAGCCGCCGCCTAGTGAGTCCTAACTTTTCAACAAAAGTACGCAGTAAAATTGCATATCCCTGCTACCATGGTCCCATGCCCATTGCTGCGGTGGACTGTAATAGGACTGTAATAATAATAGTTTACCAGTCATCTAATATTTGAACTATTATGTATCAGGTGCGCACAACCGTGTGGTCCTTAGTCACCAAGTGCGTAGCTTACATAAAGAATCCAAAGCCGTGTAGTCCTGCCCTGCAGTTCAGCAGCGATGGCTGCTACCTCGCTGCTGCAGAGCGAGTGGAGGGCAAGGATTTCCTCACAGTCTTGGAGACGCAGACGTGGAACACTGTCAAGGTTAGGTGATACTCGAGCTAATTAGCCACTTGTGTTGATGAGTACATATATATCACTTCACTTCATTGAATACGACTTCTGTAGATGATAGCACTCGCGATGTCAGTGAGCTTCCCAACTTGATTGCCTTGTCTTTAATTAAGCTGTTACGAGTGGCGTGACTCGGCTTTGAAATTTAAGGGACCTGTAGTTTGATGAATACCGTACCGCCCAAGCTGAAACCTGCCAACCAGCAGCTGTTATAAAATTTTCGATTCTTGGGAGGCTGCAAATTTTGATATTGTACTATGTCTTCTGTTATTGTTGACCTTAAAAAGTACTTGAGCATGATTGGCCCCTGCTGCTTAATGGCTGTGACCTTGATAGCTAGGCACACTGCAGCATGCTGGGGTATAGGAGGTGAGGTACTGAGACATAAGATGCAAGATCTCACTCGGGGCATAAGATGGGCCATATGGTTAGGTTAGTTAGATTCGCCAATCTTGTTGGAAGCAGCCACCTCATGGGATGTTGTAGGTTACCATAGCCATTAGCTAGGCCTTTGGAACGTTTTCCCTTTGTGCTCGCCTTTTTGCCTCTGCCTCCTACCGAGACACCGAGGCATAGGTTGCAAGATGCTGAGACATGATATGTAAGATGCCGAAACATGGAATGTTAAGCTATTGAGACATGGTACCTTTGCAATATACCGAGAAATAAGATGCACGATACTGAGACATCCTTCTGTTGTGCCACAACCTAACAGCAGTTCAGTGTGAGCTGCTCTGACATGGCGGGCCTGTCCTGGGGGTGCGGAGGGGACAGCGGCACCGGCAGCATCATCGCGGTGTGGGACAGCGTGCTCTCCTACAGCGTCACCATATATGCTCTGTGCGGCAGGTGTGTGAAGGTGTGGTGCGCGCCCCCTGTTTCTCAAACGGCTGCACGCCTCAGGGGGCATAGGATAGGCCATGGGGTTAGGTTAGTTTAGGTTCGCCCATCCTATGCTATGGGGCCAGGCAACCCCAGGGGGCCCTTCTATTTTACCTCCGCCATTAGCTAGGCGTTCGGGACGTCTCTCTTTCGTTCCCACTTTACTTCCTTCCGATTTCATACTCTTGTTCTTGCTTTATTCTGTTCTTCCTCTTCTTTCCCGACTTGCTGTTCCCGTGCGTGAAAATCCTGTGTGGGAACACCTTCGTGCATGGGTTCGTCGTATCTCTCGGCATAGGTACTATATGTCCGTTGCTTTTTCCCCTCTGATATCGTTCTGCTCGGAAACGGAGGCCCAAGCTTCCTAACTATAACTAACCCAAACGGCTGCAGCAGCCTGTCTTTTTGTCGGCACTCTGCAGATATGCCGTAGCTTATACGACGCAATTGTTACTACTGCTACGACTACCCCAACTTCTGTGGTCAGTTTGCAGTAATTTTTCGTAGGCACTGGTTGTACCGTTGTATTGAAATAAAGATACACAGGCTATGTTATGCGCTGACTGTATTCTATGTTCGAATTTACTCGTTGCTTGCGTCTAAGTAGAGTAGAGTTGGAGAAATTTAGATGCCTCGCTCCATGGCGAACTTGATTATGGAGTAGCTAAACTCTTATGTAGTACTGTTAAAAACATAATACCATCATCTCAGTTGGAGGAGGAGGGGGTGGAACATGGCTGTCGCTCTCTCTCTGGACTGACCTATTTCTGCTATACTCTATGTCCTGTATGTTCCTTAATAGTGGGTATTTTAAACTATGCTGCATAATGTCAAAGACGCATTTGGTCATCTTAGGGTTTTCACAAAGAATTTGTTAGCCGTGCTTTTCACCTTTTGTGTTGTACTTTTATGTTTGCAAAGATGAAGAGAGGATTCTTCTGGTGAATGTCAAGTATATATATATATGTATATTTTGGATTATGGACTGTTCAGTTTATAGGCCTCATTGTGTCCACCTTTAGATGTTTGCTGTTACTAAGATAGGCTATTGCGTGCCGTGCAGGGTGCTGTCCAGTGTCAGGGGTGCCGAGCCGCATGGTCTCGGCGTCAGGGTCGTCTCTTGGACGCCGTCAGGACACCACCTGGTCATTGGTAGTCAGGATGCCAAAGTGAGTAGAACGATCATTGCCTCCTCACGCTTCATATTACAGCAATAAAGACGCTCCTGTGCTTTGATGTGTGCAATATCACTTAGCTACCAGTGGGAGTTTGAATTTGGAAAAGCCCCTAGCAAAAGTGTTTAATACTGCAAATACAACGACAGTTGTCCATTTGGAGTCGTGGTGATAATTATATCTGACAAGGAGGTTATGTTTTCGTCGGGTCTGTCTCTCTGTCTGTGTCTGTGTTTGTGGCTGTCTGTGTCTCTGTGTGTCACCAAAATGACTCAAAAAGTTATGGATGGATTGTGACGAAATATACAGGGATCGTTAGGTATGTTAGGAGGAACAGATGATTAACTTTTGGTGAAGCCATCACTCAAACTCAAAAAGTTATGGACGGATATTTATGAAATTTACATGAGTTGTTAGGTATATCACGAAGAGTAAATGATCAAATTTTTGTGATGATCTGTTAGCTCGTTCGTATATTTGTTGCTGTGTTTGATTTTATGTTTGTTAGTGCAATAACTCAGAAAGTTTTAAGTGAATCTTTATGAAACTTACAGGAATTGTTAGTAATGTTAAAAGACATAAATGATTAAATTTTGGTGCAGATCAGTTGATTTATTTCTACGTTTGAGTTGTGTTTGTCATAATGTTTGTTACGCAATAACTCAAAAGGTTTTGAATGGATCTGTATGAGATTTACAGGAGTTGTTAGTATGTAATGTTAAAAGATATAAATGACTAAATTTTGGTGCAGATCGGATTGTTCGTTGTATGTTTGACTTTTGTCTGTCGTAATAGGCCTATTTGTTAGCAGCATAACTCAAGCAGGTATAAAAGGAACTTCAAAAAATTGTAGAAAATGTTGATACTGTTAAAAGGCACAAATGATTAGATTTTGGAGTTGGCACAAAACAAATCATGGTTTCAGAGCCAATTTGAATTACTTGGCGGAGGTATGCGCTCTCAGAGTGCTCTAGTTAGCTAAGCAAAAGCCACTCATTGAAAATTTTTTATTACGAAATTTTGTTCGGGACATTATCGCCCTGCGTTTGCTATACATACCTATAAATCACAAGGTCCTTCTCAGGTCAGTAATTCTAAAGCATCCCCCCCCACTACCTCACTTGGCAACGTCATCGCACCCTCGAGCCCGCCCACCGTAGGCCAGCCTTACATGATGGCATGGGTGGGGATGATTGTATTGGTTGAGTTCATTTGTGGCCCACCCCCCAAAAAAAAACCTAGGGGGGTCCCGGTGGGCGCGTGTGCTGACAGACTGTTGACCCGCGCAGCTGCGGCTGATGTGCCACCGCACGTGGGAGATCGCACAGGAGCAGCTCCACAGCCCCGTCATTGGTGATGAGTTGGAGGATTTGGAGAACGGCAGTCGCGCACCTCCTCCTCCTGCGTGCAGGACTCGCGTGTACCGAGAGGTACAGGGGCCTTCAGGCCGTGAGAAGGAGGGTACTGCGCAGGCCTTATATGGGAAAGCATGTGAGTACTTTTTATAAGCTCTCGATCGGTTGCACGGCTGTAATGCGACGGCTGCGTTATATTGTAGGTAGAGCCTGTGAGTTACCTACTTCTCTACTTCGCACCGTGCAACTCTGCAGTTACGTTACTGATACATTTTATGGTACAGCCCTGGGAACTCCTGCACCTCCTCTAGTTGTTGCACTCCTCTACTCCTTTATCTGCTGCATGAGCTATGATACCTGAGATTTGAGAGGGCTTAGGATGGGCCATAGTCTTTGGTTTGCTCATTTTATGTTGTAGAGAAGAGAGCAGCGCCTCTAGGGATTCTCTAGGGTACCCTGGCTGGGCTGTGTAGTGTTCACTTTGCTGTAATGAGGAATGTATCTTATGTCCCTTGTACTTGTTCCACCGCTGCTGCTATTTCTGCTATTGTTTACTACAGCATAGCTATATCACAATGACAGGGAGAGCTAAAGTGTTAACATAATGATATACATGTATATATATATATATATAAATACGGCCTTTTTCGTCTAGGAAGACGGTCACCCTCAACAGTAGCCAAAAATTTTCGCTCCTCAGCAGCAGACAGGAAGCTTGAATTTATGCAATTAAAAACGAAACATGCAAGATAACATTTCTCTAAAAACGACGAAAATCATTACGCTACATACGGCTCAGTCACCTCAAGGCCGCCGCCGACGTGNACGAACACTGTCCGTTTCTCACTTTCAGCGCGAAAACAGCGTTTCGTGGTCAAATTTTGCCCTTCGTGGTGAATCCCTAGGGAAGCACTGTGGTGACGACTGATAATGTAAACGGGGCTTAAGATAGGCTATTGCGTGCCGTGCAGGGTGCTGTCCAGTGTCAGGGGCGCCGAGCCGCACGGTCTCGGCGTCAGGGTCGTCTCTTGGACGCCGTCAGGACACCACCTGGTCATTGGTAGTCAGGATGCCAAAGTGAGTAGAACGATCATTGCCTCCTCACGCTTTATATTACAGCAATAAAGACGCTCCTGTGCTTTGAGGTGTGCAATATCACTTAGCTACCAGTGAGAGTTTGAATTTGGAAAAGGTGTTGGTGGTAGTTTTAGCCCCTAGCAAAAGTGTTTTATACTGCAAATACAAAGACAGTTGTCCATTTGGAGTCGTGGTGATAATTATATCTGACAAGGAGGTTATGTTTTCGTCGGGTCTGTCTCTCTGTCTGTGTTTGTGTCTGTCTGTGTCTGTGTTTGTGTCTGTCTGTGTCTCTGTGTGTCACCAAGATAACTCAAAAAGTTATGGACGGATTTTGATGAAATATACAGGGTTTGTTAGGTATGTTAGGAGGAACAGGTGATTAACTTTCGGTGAAGCCATCACTCAAACTCAAAAGTTATGGACGGATATTTACGAAATATACATGAGTTGTTAGGTATATCGCAAAGAGTAAATGACCACATTTTTTTGATGATCTGTTAGCTCGTTCGTATATTTGTTGCTGTGTTTGATTTTATGTTTGTTAGTGCAATAACTCAGAAAGTTTTCAGTAAATCTTTATGAAACTTACAGGAATTGTTAGTACATAATGTTAAAAGACATAAATAATTAAATTTTGGCGCAGATCAGTTGATTTATTTCTACGTTTGAGTTGTGTTTGTCATAATGTTTGTTACGCAATAACCGAAAAAGTTTTCAGCAAGTCTAAGAAATTTACAGGAGTTGTTAATAATGTTAAAAGGCATAAATGGTTAAATTTTGGTGCAGATCGGTTGATTTGTTTCTATGTTTGAGTTGTGTTTGTCATGATGTTTGTTACGCAATAACTCAAAAGGTTTTGAATGGATCTTTATGAGATTTACAGGAGTTGTTAGTAATGTTGAAAGATATATATATGACTAAATTTTGGTGCAGATCGGTTTGTTCGTTGTATGTTTGACTTTTGTCTGTCGTAATGTTTGTTAGCAGCATAACTCAAGCAGTTATAAAAGGATACTATTACTATTAAAAGGCACAAATGATTAGATTTTGGAGTTGGTACAAAACAAATCATGTTTTCTGAGCCAATTTGAATTACTTGGCGGAGGTATGCGCTCTCAGAGTGCTCTAGTTAGCTAAGCGAAAGCGACTCATTGAAAATTTTTTATTACGAAATTTTGTTCGGGACATTATTGCCTTGCGTTTGCTATTGGTACCTATAAATCACAAGGTCCTTCTCAGGCCAGTAATTCTAAAGCATTCCCCTCCCCCCCACTACCTCACTTGGCAACGTCATCGCACCCTCGAGCCCGCCCACCGTAGGCCAGTGTTACATGATGGCATGGGTGGGGATGATTGTATTAGTTCAGTTCATTTGTGGCCCAACCCAAAAAAAAAACCTAGGGGGGTCCCGGTGGGCGCGTGTGCTGACAGACTGTTAACACGCGCAGCTGCGGCTGATGTGCCACCGCACGTGGGAGATCGCACGGGAGCAGCTCCACAGCCCCGTCATTGGGGATGAGCTGGAGGATTTGGAGAACGGCAGTCGCGCACCTCCTCCTCCTGCGTGCAGGACTCGCGTATACCGAGAGGTACAGGGGCCTTCAGGCCGTGAGAAGGAGGGTACTGCGCAGGCCTTATATGGTAAAGCATGTGAGTACTGTTTATAAGCTCTCGATCGGTTACACGGCTGTAATGCGACGGCTGCGTTATATTGTAGGTAGAGTCTGTGAGTTACCTACTTCTTTACGTCGCTCCCTGCAACTCTGCAGTTATGTGACTGATACATTTTATGGTACAGCCCTGGGAACTCCTGCACCTCCTCTACATAGTTGTTGCACTCCTCTACTCCTCTATCTGCTGCATGAGCTATGATACCTGAGATTTGAGAGGGCTTGGGATGGGCCATAGTCTTTGGTTTGCTCATTTTATGTTGTAGAGAAGAGAGCAGCGCCTCTAGGGATTCTCTAGGGTACCCTGGCTGGGCTGTGTTTAGTGTTCACTTTGCTGTAATGAGGAATGTATCTTGTGTCCCGTGTACTTGTTCCACCGCTGCTGCTATTTCTGCTATTGTTTACTACAGCATAGCTATATCACAGTGACAGGGAGAGCTAAAGTGTTAACATAATGATATACATGTATATATATATATATATACACGGCCTTTTTCGTCTAGGAAGACTGTCACCCTCAACAGTAGCCGAGAATTTTCGCTCCTCAGCAGCCGAGAATTTTCGCTCCTCAGCAGCAGACAGGAAGCTTGAATTTATGCAATTAAAAACGAAACATGCAAGATAACATTTCTCTAAAAACGACGAAAATCATTACGCTACATACGGCTCAGTCACCTCAAGGCCGCCGCCGACGTGCCCGCTCATGGCTGATGCGGCCAATGTGGGCTGCGCAGCTCCGCCCACAATGTGTACAGTTGCAGCCGCTGTCCGGTGATTCCACCCGTCTCCGTTGCCGCCTCTCTTCGTCTCCCGCTCTTCTGTCGGCCTCATATTGCCGCCTTCCAGCGCATATTGCCGCCCACCACCCCCTTCTTTCCACTGCCATCCGCTCCCAATCATCTACGCCGAAGTCCCTCAGTGTTGCTTTGCAGGCATCTTTATAGCTAAGCTTGGTTCTACCAGCTGAACGCGAGCTCTCCGAAGACACACCGTAGAGAACTTTCTTAGGGAGGCTCACGTCATCCATTCTATACACATGACCCAGCCAGTGTGGCCTCCTCTCCCTCAGAGTCTGGAACAGTGAAGGCAAGCCAGCCCGTCTCAGAACTTTCTCATTTGATACACTGTCCTGCCATCTAATGTGCAGTATCCTGCGTAAGCACCGAAGGTAGAAGCTGCTCGACCGTTTCTCCTGACGAGAGTAAAGCGTCCATGTTTGACTTCCATAGAGCAGCACAGACATCACACTCGACTTGAATATCATCATCTTCATCTGTCGCTTCATCAGCTTTCCGAAGGAAGCCGCAGCCTTGCCAATCCATGCGCTGAGTTTCTGAACCAGAGATGATGTTTTGGTTACAATTGATCCAAGGTATTTGAATTTATTGACATTTTTAATATAATGATAGTAGCTAATGAAATAATTCTCTCTGTCATGGCTGCTAAGACACAGAGGAAGTGAAGCGACCCGTACACCTGTGCCTACAAGCTGATGCTTGCTGGCCGACTGTCTGCAGAGGACGACATCTTGGGCCTGGTGGTCACCCTGCTCTGCATTTGGACGGCCACGGCATGGCCTCTGATTTTGATGGTGGTGGTGAGGAAATGTGTGTGTGTCATATGATTAGCACCTTAATTTATCATATTGTTGCTTAAACTATTATCCTAAATAGTTTTTTCGAGGTTGTTTCGGTTTCATAGAAATCTCCTAACCCAGACAGTTGAGGATAGGATATGTTTGGGCTAGTTGTTAATGGGTTAACTATATTAGATTATGAACAAGCTGATAGTGAGAGGGAATATGCTAGCATGTGGTTTTTCGTCATCCCTCTTTCTATTTCTACTGACGATTTTCGATTTGAACATTTGGTTTTTCCCCTATTTGCTCGTTTGCGCTGTAGCTAACTCTTCATAGACGTTGCCTGATTGTTCTTAATCTGTAACGGTGTCCAAGGAGGCTTAAACTGATGTACAATCTTATATTTATGCCTCTAACTCCTCCAGTCATATCCCTTACTGCTGCTGCCAAAGTTACTGAGCTATAAACAAGTTGGAGGCTTTTGAGTGTAAGGAGTCGTAAGATAGTTGGTAATTTTATCTTGCTGTAGGTACGTCAAGGAGTCAGTATCTTAGGGTACGCTGAGTTGGTGTCGGACACCCATAAATCCCTCGAGTGAGGAGCGGATATTATAGGTACCGTACCATACGCCCCCGCAACCATGACTGTTACCACTTCCGTACCGCAGGCTGCCGTGGCGGTGTGAGCTGCCTGCTGTTCAGCAGCGACGGCCGGTACATGGCGACGATGGTCCAGCAGCTGCCCTTCGTCGTGTGGGTGTGGAGTGTGCCGAACTTCTCCCTGCTGGCCGTACTTGCGCATCGCTCTGCTGTCAGAGGTGTGACGACTTTCGAGAGCAGTGAGGGTGACATCTGCCTGGATCTTAAGCATTTGGACACCAACTTGATTTTTCTTGCTTCAAATGTATCTTTATATACCGTAAGGTTGGGCTATTTCGTCACCCCGTGGGGTAATTTCGCCACGTGGTAAAGTTGTCAGTTTTTTAGTCATTGCGGCAAAAGTTTTACCAGCAGAAAAATTGTACAAGGTCCATTTCAAAGGTGACGAAATTGTCTTGAATTTGAGACAAAAAACAAGCCTCTCACACGAATATTAAAGTCAGTTGGACGTCAAAGTTGTATACTCAACTTCGACGTCCAATTAACTCTTAAATATTTGTCTGAGGGGCTTGTTTTTTGTCTCAAATTAAAGACAATTTTGTCGCCTTTGAAATGGACTTTGTACAATTTTTCTGCTGTTGAAACTTTTGCCGCAATGACTAAAAACTGACAACTTTACCACGTAGCGAAATTACCCCACGGGGTGATGAAATAGCCCAACCTTACGGTATTAGGCTATGTTCCTTAATTACGTGATGGACTGAACTTGGTGTTTTCTGATATTATTTGCGCTTAAGACAAGTGTCCTTCCTTGCACTGCCCTAACCAGCCCGCGCCATCACTGTAGCTCTCCAGACACACTCGCGCTCAAAGGCGCCGAGTGCACACAACGCAGCATGACGGCTCTTGCGGGCCTCTCGATAACCCCGCAACAATTTTCCCATCGTTCCTAGTGCAGCGGCTGGATAGCCCTACCCTCCGCTGGTTACTATCGTTGACATACAGTGCTAGATCTTATGTTAACTTCCGGAGGGGCCGTAGCTACAATGCATGTTGTACTGCTTCGCCCCGCTTCTTGCCGTTGCTTCACACATACATGATGTGGCGGTAAGGATTTTCATGGAAGCATGGGGCTATAAGAACCAGT
>LQNS02278187.1:25016138-25034931 GCA_001587735.2 Parhyale hawaiensis | reverse complement strand
AGGGGCCGTAGCTACAATGCATGTTGTACTGCTTCGCCCCGCTTCTTGCCGTTGCTTCACACATACATGATGTGGCGGTAAGGATTTTCATGGAAGCATGGGGCTATAAGAACCAGTGTCAGAGAGTCCGACATTTTTGGAGTTCCAGGGAGTTTGATTCGGACGCTGGCTAGACTCGTTAGTCGACGTCGGACTTGGGCCGACATTATTTACTCGAGCTCAACAACACAAGACCTAACGAGCTCACGACTTGCAGACATGTCATGGAGCCCTCGCCAGTCTCGCCTTGTTATCGCTACCTGCGACGACACGCTCTTCGTCTGGACACCCTACGGCAGCCTCACGATCCCTGTACCTCCTCAGCTGCGTCTGTCGCCTCTGGCCCTCAGGTAATGGCACATTTGGCCGACTGGCTGCTCTCATGAAGGTAGCATATGCCATATCGTTGAGTCGGATCGACCGTATTTATAGTACAGGGAGCGTAGTCCCCAGTTGGAGATTTCGTGGTTTCCTTCAGGCCTCAGGGTATCTTGCCTTCTGTGCGCACCGCCTGTACTTCTGTTTTCTTCATTCTTCTGCCAAATTTAGTGGTCTGCCTCCTCTATTCTGCCCGTCCTGTATATTATGACGAGTAGCGCCCGAAGATGACCCGTAGGCGCTTTAGCTGGGCCTTCAGGGTATGTCTTCCGGGCCCACATCCCCTCTGGGGACGTAGGATGGGCCATCAAGTTAGGCTCGCCCATGCTATGTTACGGGAAGCAAGGACCGTTGTTACATTAGCATTATCGAGGCCTTTTGGACGTCTGGTTTTGGTGCCCACTTTGCTGCCTTCCACTCTCATATTCTTACTAATGATGCTTTACTCTTCTCTCCCGACTAGCTATTGCTATCCAAGTTGATCCTGTGTGAGAACACCCTCGTGCATGGGTTCCACATTTCTAGTGCTAACTGACGCTTCTGATCAGTATAGTACTAATTTGGGTTCATTTTTTCCATTTTCATGCTCCTGCTAGTGCTTATGTTATTTTCCATTTTGCATCGTTTCTGCGACTCTCGCGACAAAAGGTAGGTCCTTACTCTCTTCCTTTTGGGACGTGCAGTGTACGCTGCGGGTGGGGTGGGTGAACTAGGCAGGTAGGCCTATATACATAGCCTAACAATACCAGCAGTACTCACCTGTTCTGACTTTATATTCTCATATACCGGTCCTTCTCTCTACCTAATTTCCCACTTTCTTCTCGCAACACACCATTGCAGTAGTTACGAAAGCGCCATCTGCAGTATATTCTGGCGGGCCCTTTCCCTGCCCCAATATATTTGGGCCTCACAACCCCAAGGGTCCCTCGTGCCTTCTCCGCCAGAGATGTTGCAGCTTGCCGCAGTTCCTGCTGACGAGGTTAGTTTTCTAAAGTCAGGTAGGCTCTCAATACTTCCCCTTCTGTTTCGGGAGGTTTCCGATCTATTCCCGGTAGACTTCTACCTTCTTGTTTTTAGTTTCCTGTGCCCGGGGGTTTGAGATGCACAACTTGCACCTTTTTCTTGTCAGTAGCGCACTGATCAGTCTGAGACCTCCCGGCAGAAAAGCAGAGAAAAAAAAGTCATTGATAATTTAAAGAGACATACCTCGCGCCCTAATGGCTCACGAGGCTGTATTAAACCACAGGAATATTTTGGCGCTATAGACTTTGTGTCCCTGATGCGCTAGTAAAATTTTGTACTACTACTAGTTACGGAAGCTTGGCACTGTACATAGTCCATACCAGAGTGTGTTATTTTAGTACAAGGGCTGTTTGCCCTGTGTAGTTATGCTCAAAAAGATTTGGTGGCGAAGTAGCATTGCATAGATGAAGTTTTACAAATACCTATGCAGGGAACCCCTAAGAGATGAAATATTTGAGATGGTCATGTCGAAATGAATAAGGTCAATAAGCTTAATTCAGAATTTAACTCGTTGGGCAGATGATTTTTTTTTATCTTGACGATTTGATAGGAATAACCTACAAGCACATTTACAGTCGGATTAGTAGCTTAAGGGGTCAAGTTGCTTTCTACAATAGCTTGCGCAAGTATTTTATCTCTCTTTTTATTGCATTAGTTAACATGCTGCTGAGGCTGGAGAAAGTTGACGCAGAACTTATGAGTGTTCTTAGATGATGAAATAGATCTTTTGGAAGACCCTGCGTCATTTAATCGTGTCTTTCAGATGGCACCCGTCGGGCACACGGATGCTGGTGGCAGGCAAAGGCAACTGTCAGTTCTGCCTGTTCTCTCTGCCTTCACAGTCCTACAGCCACCTGGCGCCCCCGCCCGACTCTCAGCGCGGCACTGCTGCCAGCCAGGCTATCGAGGACGCGCTCAGCACCGCCCTACAGATATCCGAAACATGACAGCCAATTAAGCCTAGTCGTTGCTGCTAGGATTTTGAGGTAAGTTTGGTGATGCTTTCTGAATTATGGAAAACTGCTGTCGCTGTACAGATGCGTTATTTATTGAATGTGTTTGCGTTTGGAAGCACCGTATGTGCTTGAATCTTATTTTAACCCTTTAGTGCCTCAATAAAACATCACTTTTCGTAGGAATAACACTTCATGTAATGTCATCACATGTGTACTGTAGGCACTAAAGGGTTAACTCCAGATAGTCGGAATTTGTATGTATTAGAAACTTTAACTGTGAAAAAAGGATTCTATTAATAAAACTCCGTATAGGTTTCTAGTTTTTATTTTAATACAGTGTGTCTATCGTAGAAGCTACAGAGAATGCTACGTTATAAAACATTTATTTGCATAAGTAAATAAATAACCACTTGCGGACCTCCGATGCCAGCGCTAGTGCATCAGTAAGGTCACATATTTAGATTGCATCTCGCCTCAGTTCAGGTGATTATATTTACACGATCCGAGTATCTGCCAGTTTCCTATCTTTTGTATCGCCACGTGTTGTATGATAATATGCATTACTACATACCGGTAGCCTGTGGGGATGCTAGACTGCGGTACTGTTGAATATAGCGGTGTTAAGAGGCGTGTGAGGCTCTGGCGCAGGCTACATACGAGAGCATGAGCGTTTATCAGTGCAAGATAAATCTAAACTATGTATTAACCGAATTCATCCAAATCCTATATATTGGTACCTAGAGAGTTGTTATGAAATGTTTGCTAATTTGCTATAGGTATTGGTTCTCGGAAGTATATCTTACTTGTTGCAGGTTGTTTGAGCGAAAGTCATGCAAATACCGTATTAGTCGCTCGTGAGCAGTCACCAAAGCAGAGCACCACGCCTGGTAATTCATTGCAAAGCCTCGTCATGGGTCTCGTGCAGTCACGAAGAGAAGGCCGCAGCAGTTACACAAGTACGTAGCTGTTGCCTCATACGTAGGCCGGTAGTGGCGTCGGTAGCTGTCTTGTTAGTTCAGTAGCCTAATAGAGTACATTGTCGTCGTGCATTTACAGTCTTTTTGTCTAGGGAATTGGCTTGTATAACTGGGGATGCATACGCAGTAGCAGGAACAATTTGCGTCGTAGCTAAATGGTTAACTAAACAGCGCAGTTGTGAGATAACAATGAGAATACCCCTGCATTTTTATTGTGCTACTGGAGTTTGCGTAGGTTCCCTTAGATATAAGACCCTAGTCGCTGTTAAGCTATGTTTGACCAAATCCATTCTAGTCAGTGCATCGTTGATCTCGATTTGTGCCAAAATGTGCTGCTGGCCTGCAGTTGCAGGATTAGTGCTGAGTCTGCAGACGTCGAATAGGCTACATGTTGATGTTCAGTTTATCCTTGCAGTAATTGTTTTGTATTAATTGATAAGTTGTATTAAGTCACTTTTGTAACTGCGCAGCGACCAAGGTCAAGATTGGCTCATGCTATGCAATTGTTGTAAATGTTCTATTTGGCATGTTTATAAATAAATCTTTTCCACAATACTTTTCATTTCAATCATCAACTGCGTCGCTGCTCCTGAAGGAACTACAGCCGGTCCTCCTTTCATACGGCATTCTTTCGTACAGACACCAATTGTGCGGTAAAAAAAAATTAGTTTCCGAGCAACCCCTTGAACGACATTAATCTCTTTTGTACAGCGACTGTCTGCAACTTTTTACTTACGGCGGCGTCTTGTGTTACCTCGTCGCAGATACCAGCTACTCGACAGATGGAAGACTGACTGCTCTCAAAACTTCTACCAATTACGGCGTGTTCCATTGGCCATTCATTTTGATTTAGAGGCTTGACTAGTCGGATATATCGGACACGTGTGCTGGCTTCGACCATTTGAAACTATTTCCTAAAATTAACCCTTAATTGTTTACTCTAGAATTGAAGCAAACCTTCACTCCGTGAAATGGAGGTTTTAGCAGACTCCACTTCGGCAGGTTGCTGCCAGCACCTGGTAGACGGTTAAAGGTGGCGATTGCAGAGCTCGTATCGGAAATTGCGAACAAGTCCATCCTCAAAATTTTAATACAGCCGACCAGTCGACCGTGTCTTAAATTCCTCAAAGGCAAGTGCCTTACAAAGGCCGGTGGTTTTAGCGACTGAGTTTCAGATGAATTTTATATGAAGCTACATGTTAAATTTAAACGAGGTATGTTATTGTTGGGTGTGGTAGATTAGAATATAGTTTATACGCAATAAGTTTATGAATTAGATAAGTTAGGAAAGCGTAGAATAGGTTATAGGTTCCGCTGATCATGACCTTCACAAGTGTCAACGATGTGAGTTTGGTAAAATTATCGGAAATTGTTCAGCTACTCATCGGCTTAACGAACTCGTTGCAGCAGTGGAACAGGTTATGCTTAAAAATAGTAAATTTCAGTCACATTATTGGTGGTATGTTATACTATCATTAAAAATTTTATGATGAGGCTGATCATACAAACCCGTTTAATATCTAACATATAATTTTCGTAATTTTCTAACGTGTATCATACCATCAGTAAATGTTCTGGAACATTTTCAGTAATTATATTATTTCCTACGATTGGCCGGCTTTCTATGGCTAACTTAGATACTATTTTAGACAAGTTACCTCTAACTGTATAAGCGTTTTCTACTATTTGATACCACCGAAAATTGTGAATTTAGGAATAATTGAACTATTTGTAGTATTTGGTGACCAACACCCAACTGGATGGAGATTCCTCTTATAAGAAATGTTTCTAATCCCGACTTACCGTACGGATGGAGGATCGACCTACATGTTGGCGTCAACTATATGGAATGGTTAACAATAACTTAATATACACTAATTAGAACAATAAAATGAATACACAACATAACATTAGACTCATAAAATCTTATGTAACAAAATAACGTAGATTTCGTATCCCTACCACGTGCTGCCTTGCTTTAAATAATACTGTAGTAAAAGAATTAGAGACTAATAAACTAGAGGCGGGTGCACGCTAACGCAAAAGCTGCAACGCTACTTATTGATTAGTGCGAACAAGGCTTCGGCTGGTACAATGAAATGCCGCTAAACGCAAGACCTTAAGTAAGAAATGTCTTGCAGTCTGTACGATGCAGCAGTGTCAAGCTTTAAGTATAGAGTAGCTACCTTCTGCTTGTGAGTTAGAAGTTGCAAGGATATATTTATTATGTTGAGTAGTTTGTGCTGTGATGTATAGTTTCAGCGTCACGTTCGAAGGCCACAACTTGTAATTACGGCAACGTGACCGTCAAATGGGAAGTTGAGTGACTGGACAACTCTTGGCGTTAGTGTACACCAGCTCTAATATTATCTCCTTTCACAAAGAGAAGCACCTTAATTTATCATCACTCTATAGATAGAGGATATTTCAATTAATGGAAGCAAAGCCTTAACTCTCGGTAACTAGAGTTTTATTGCCTCGACACTTGCTGTAAGGGCTCCACTTTCTCCCATTGCAGTACAATAGGAAAACTTACCCTTTGCAGAGAAGACCAAGTTGAAAATTTGATGCAGAAATGCAAGTTCCTGCGCGGACTCTAAAACAATTCGAGGAAAAAGTTTTTATGTTGATTCGTTACGACTTCTTTTGAGCCAACTAAAGTTACAGTTTGAACTTCATCAAGTTGTGGTTTATGAGATCGGTTGTAGTGACCTACAGATTGTGTGGTACGCGCGAAAGAAAGACAAAAGCAAGATTAAATTATACAGTGAAGTGTTAACTACCACACAGATACACTGTTTTATTGTCACATCGTTGCCTAAGAAAGATTAAATTATACAGTGAAGTGTTAACTACCACACAGATACACTGTTTTATTGTCACATCGTTGCTTTCCAGGCCGACGGAAGGTCAATTTGCCTGGAGTAGCTACCCTATCTGCAGCTATTCCTTTTCAGGGAGCATAGGGTGAGGTTAGGTTAGTTAGGCTCGCCCTTGAAGTAATCACCGAGGCTTCAATTACTTCAAGGGCTCGCCCATCGTATGTTCTGGGGCGCGGCGGCCCCAGGGAGCTCGTGTAGGTTACGGTACCTTAACTATCAGCTAGGCCTTCGCGACGTCTGTCTTTCGAGCCCACTTTGCTTCCTTTCATTTTATTTCCCCTACTTGCCCATGCTTTATTCCTTCCTCTTCTCTCCTGACTTGCTGTTTCCATGCGCGTTGGTCCTGTGTGTATGGATTCCCCATTTCTATCGTCATGCTATATGTCCCTTGTTTCTCCCTCCGTTAGATTACCATTGTTGTGGAAACTGGGGCTTGAACTATTCAATATAGTTAATAAGAATTTCCACCGCTATTCTGTCCCCTTCCTCTCACATCATCTCGACATTACCCCTATTCATACCAGTCTGTGTTGTTTTGCTACACGAGCTCTTCGTCCTATTGTAGTCCTACAAAAACAGCCTAATTAGTGAGGCAATACAGCTTGGTTATATTCTAACACGAATAAAAACTTGTACAAGAACAGCTTAGTTTGTATCGCGATAAGGACGCCAAGCTTAAGGGGCTGGCTGCCCAGTCGGACTGGTACTGTTCACAGATTTTTGGACCATTTAGGGTCAACTCCTAATTTAGGGCACGTTCGGTTGGGTCTTCGAAGTCGATGGGTGGCCAAGACGCCTCGACTTGTATGGAAATACCGACAGAAACTTTTGCTTCGGCACTTGGAGTCGTTTTACAATTGCTAGGACCAGCACGATAATGCTGAGCCGACTAAATGCTTTATTCTACTAAGTAGATGGAAGTCTTACAGCGTAAATAATTACGAATCAACGCCTGAAGCGTGAATCAACAAGTTGAAACCAATGGGCCTGTCTGAAGAATTGGACAAGTCAAGCTGCCCAGTCGAACGCGTCCCCTAACTTTGCGTCTCCTAGCAATAACACTACATGGAATTTTGCATAAGTTGTACACCAAGAAATACAAGGGCAGGCCGGCCTAACATTAGCCCTATTTTTAACCAAGCTCTTATTATTTGGCTACAAAGATTCTTGGTCATTGTGCATTTCCTACGGGAATAAAATCCACTGTAGCGACGGAGCACAACCTGGTAAAATAGCGTATTGTGCTCAGTCACGTTACCTTCTCAAAATTTGGTTATGGTGTTTTTTTCCGACTCCCTAGTCAACATGGAGCCTTTAAGATTGCGGAAGATGGCCGGCAATGCGCTGCTGCTCTTGCTGTTGTCTTTGTTAGGAGCTGTCGTGCTGCCATTCACAGTCGGCTTGTTGGCAGTCGTCGGGACTGAGTTTTGTGATGCCTCTGCAATTCTTTTCTTTTCGGCATCTAAAAATAAATAAAAAGATATTAGAATTGTCGCGAGAAAACATAACTTAGCCAATAATATACAAGGACAGTCCAGTGACGGCTCGTTTTAGGTGGAGCCCGCCGTATATTTTTGAAGCCGTTAAGTCGAAAAGCTATTTTCTATGCCAAATTCAAGTCTTAACAGTGATAAGACTTGAATTCAGCTTAGAAAATAGCTTTTCCTCCTAATGGCTTCCTAAAAATATACGGCGGGCCCCACCTAAAACAGGGCACGAGCCGCCACTTCTTGAAAGACTTTTGGTCCCGTTATAGTATATGACCCACCACCNAGGAAAAGGAAGGGACATATAGTATGTCGACAGAAAAACGGGGAACCCATGCACGAAGGTGTTCCCACACAGGATCAACGCGCATGGGAACAGTAAGTCGGGAAAGAAGAGGAAGAACAGACAACAGCAAGATCAGTAGGAGTATGAAAGTGGAAGGAAGCAAAGTGGGCACGAAAGACAGACGTCTCGAAGGCCTAGCTAATGGCTAATGTAACCTACTCAAACCCCCCTGTGGGCGCTACTCCCCATAACATAGGATGGGCGAACCTAACCCTATGGCCCATCCTTGCTTTATTCCTTCCTCTTTTTTTCTTGACTTGCTGTTTCCATGCGCGTTGGTCTTATGTGGTCCTGTGCGTATGGGTTCCCTATTTCTATCGTCATAAGATTCGAACAAGCCAAGCTTCAACGGCTTAATTTCGCTGCCCAGTCGAACGCGTCTCCTAACAATAACACCATATGGAATTTTGCATAAGATGTACACCCAGAAATACAAGGGCATACCGACCTAACATTAACTCTATTTTTAACCAAGCTCTTATTAGTTAGCTACAAGGATTCTTGGTCACTGTGCATTTCCTACGGGAACAAAATCCATTTAAGCGACGGAGCACAACCAGGTAATATAGCGTATTGTGCTCAGTCACGTTACCTGTTCAAAATTTGGTTATGGTGTTTTTTTCTGACTCCCTAGTCAACATGGAGCCTTTAAGATTGCGGAAGATGGCCGGCAATGCGCTGCTGCTCTTGCTGTTGTCTTTGCTTGGAGCTGTCGTGCTGCCATTCACAGTCGGCTTGTTGGCTGTCGTCGGGACTGAGTTTTGTGATGCCTCTGCAGTTCTTTTCTTTTCGGCATCTAAAAATAAGTAAAATAAATTAGAATTGTCACGAGAAAACATAATTTAGCCAATAACATACGAGGACAGTTCAGTGACTGCTCGTTTTAGGTGGAGCCCGCCGTATGTTTTTGAAGCCATTAGGTCGAAAAGCTATTTTCTATGCCCAATTCAAGTCTTAACTGTGATAAGACTTGAATTCAGCTTAGAAAATAGCTTTTCCTCCTAATGGCTTCCTAAAAATATACGGCGGGCCCCACCTAAAACAGGGCACGAGCCGCCACTTCTTGAAAGACTTTTGGTCCCGTTATAGTATATGACCCACCACCTCGAACTAGAGCATAGGTTAATTAAGAACAGATTAGGATAGGTTCGATTCAACTAGAATAGGTGCGTAACCTAACCTTTTGACACACATAGTAAACTTGGATCGCGAGTATACCATATACTATACCCACGGTAGCAGCGCGCTAACGTTCTGAGCTCACACCCCTTATATCGCAGGTTCGAGGCCAACCCAGGCATGCGAGCTTTTTGCTGATCTGGCTGTACTGACGCGGCAATGATGGGTGTGCGGAGCGCCGTGAGGGTACTTACCTTCCTCAGGCGCCAGTAACCCAAACCACTAAAATAATAATAACTGCCATCCTCATAGATGAGGAGGGGGTGCGGGTCAATGAACCTTCCATCAAAATGGCGCCACAGTTTTTGATGACCCCTGCTTGACCGCAGCTTCACTTACACCTCTGGGGCCAGTTGGCCTATATCCGCAGTACAAACCAGTACGTGCGGGTTTCCCAGTTGAGGGTGCGGTCAAGATGATTTTACCTTATACCGGCTTTTCAATATTCTGATGCCGATGCACCTTCCTTAGTGCAAGTACTAAGTTCAGTATTCATCTAGTTAAAAATTGAAATTGTTTTTCTTATGAATAACAACTGCTAATTACCATTTATAAATGACAAATGCAACTTCAATCTACTGAAAGTAACCGATTAGTACAATGCGTAACAAAAATGATGCTATCATTTCTTGCCTAGATTTACCGAGTGAATCTTTACTCTTGCATGTACTGGTTTACTATTATAGATAACACAGGTCTACATATGGAACTCTTGTAAAAATTTAAGCATTGAAAGTTGTGCTACCTCACTCAGTTTTGTGAGCTAATTTCAAATATCACATTTGTTTATCTGTCTCTATCTCCATTTTGAAGAAATTCACACCGCTTAATTTTTATCGTAGTTTATTGATATTTGATCCAAATAATACATATAAATTTGAATTTACAGAGAGTACAAGAGTTATTTTGAGCAAATTTGAAAACATCATGATCAACTTCATCTCGCACAAAATCAGTATCGATGCTACGAACATCCACTTTAGAATGTGAATTAGATAAAGGCATTAAGCGGCATGCCATCTTGGGAGGATTTGGAATCCGGGTACAGGTGTCTACACCATGAGGTTCAGGGCTTGTAGCTGAAGGCAAGTTTGGAGAGCCACAATGAGCGAGGTATAGGCGTAGCTTGAAACATTTAAGGTCTGTAAAGCAGAAGTAACAACCCTTCTCTTGGTCTGTAGGTTCCCTCCAAATTATTGGAATACCAAATGGTGAACATGAAAGCTGCCCGTTCTGCCAGTTGTCCAAACCAGCATAGCAAAAATTGCAAATGGAATGTGGTGCCGATGTTTTGTCTTGATGATGAAGGGGGAAGTCAAAGTATGCACAGCACCTTGCTTTCACTGTTGCGGAAATGTTTTCTTCCTTTTCTGAGTCACACAGATACTTCCCACATAGCTACGTAGTAAAAGTTGTTTGCAGCAAACTTGCACCGACGGGGCACCTTGATTTCTTGTCAGACCTCATACACAATAAAACTGGGGTACCTCTAAATATCCTGGAATACTATAGACTCATTTAGTGTCTCTGTAATGAAAAATGATATGATAGAAACATACGTGCAATATGCGATCTCGTCGACAACTACTTCTCGAAAACCAAGATAAAGATACAAAAATTGTTACTACATTTCAAATCAATGCAGAACGCTTGTTCTGATGGTATTCATTACCAATTAGAATTTTTTTTTACCAGTATAATACTTCTTGTCATTCTGCCTCATCTGAGGGCCAACTTGACTGTCTTAGTATACCGTATAGTTCAATTAAGTTTACTCGGAAGTGCAACTGACGATTTGCAAAGCAAGGACCACACGACTTTGTGGACAGAAACGAGGCACTCGTGCACTCGCGCATCCTCAGGACATAGCAAAGCACGTGGGAACCATAAATTTTGAAAGAAAAGGAAGAATATAACAGATCGTTAGTAGAAAGAGAGAAGTACGACTGGTACGTAAGAAAAAGACTTCTTTGTGACCACCCTGCGAATGATTCCGCTTGTTCCGTTTGTTTTTTGTGGCCACATTTGGACGTAAAATTCTGATGTGATCAACTGTGATCACTGGCGAAAATTGATCGCACCGTGATTTCTTATTTTTGAATAATGTTGTGGTTGTAATATTGACTTCTGAATTGTAGTTTTATGTCTGTGCAGACAGTGCAGTGTTCAAAATATACCATATATCTACTGCTAGTTCACATGTACATTAACTTCAGAGAAAAGTAAAATTCTTACGAAATCCATTCTCACTTGCTTCCGTGAAAATATGACGAACACTTGTTTCTGAAAAGAAATATGGCATATTTGGTTTGTTTTCAAATCGCCGGCCGCTTTTGTATTTTTCAGTGATCACGATGATCACCATCACGGTGATTCTGATCACGAATGTGGCCACAAATAGACGCCTTAAGATGTCCTACAGGCCTAGTATGGTAGGACCCGGGGATTCGTGTGCGCGGCGCTATACAACGTAGCGCTAGCTTATATATTGGAATGCATAAGATATGATGAAAATTTATCCTTATAGAGAATATAATTACCAAAGCTTCCCTATTAGTTAAAGGAGGTGCCGCTACAATTGTCGAAGTACAAATTAGATACTGTATTGTATATACAGTATTACTGAAACCTGACAATGGTATGCGGAGGTGTAGTTAGCTGTTTAGCGACCCAATGCGGAGTAAATAATAATGTCATGCATTTCTCATATGGATGCTGTGTCCAACATGTGTAGGGCACAGCATCCTAAGGTGTTCATACTTAAGACTAACAAAAGAATAGCACTTAATACAAACAGAGGAGAGAATTAGTATTATTTGTGCAGCGTCCAAATAGTCCAATCACTATGAGAAAAGTAACGTTACAATGGTTCAGTGTTTTTTGTAATATTTTTCTATGCATGGCACCGCTTGAGAAATTCTACTATTTAGTAACGCGAAAACGGTAGTTTCATATTGCTACTTTCCATCTCTTCGGCATATTTTCATCATTATACTAAGTAGTTTAGGCTTCCGCTGCCACCGCAAAAGCGATCACAGTGAGGCAGAAAGAAGGGACGTTTAGTATGTCGATAGCAATATGAAACTCATGCTCTAGTGTGTTGCCACACAGGTTTAACGCACATGGCAACAGCAAGTTGAGGAAGAACAGAATAACGCATCATCAGTGGAAGTATGAAAGTAGAAGGCAGCGAAGTGGGCGCGAAAGAAAGACGTCCCGAAGGCCTAGCTAAGGCTAAGGCAACCTTCAGTCTCCCCCTGGGACCTCTGCTTCCCATAAGAGAGGATGGGCGAACTAAACTAACCTATCTCTACGGCCCAACCTATGCCCCGAGAGGGAATCTTTGGCATAAATTGGTTTACTGTGCGAGGATCAATAAAGTGAATCATTGCCGTCACGTATTTATATGTAGGTAAAGACATAACTGATGCGGTCTGAGTTTTTGTATCCCAAATCGGGGAAGATAGAAAAGTTATTCCTTCCGCTTTCATACTTCTGCTTTTGTTACTTTCCTCTGTGCTTCCTCTTTTTCCCAGCTTGCTTCTCTCACGCGCGGTGACCATGCGTGGAAATTCTCTTTGGTATAGGTTCTATATTTCATCGACATGTATTTCTTTACATTTTTACTCTGAAAGATCGCTATTATTGTGGATACGGAGACTTAATCTACTGAATATAATTATTACACTGAATAGTTTAATTCTCCGTTTCCACAACAACCGTGAACCAACAGAGGGAGGAAAAAGGGACGTACAATATGACGCTAGAGAGGGAGAACCTATGGACGGTGATCTTACACATATCAACGCGCATGGGAGCGTGACAGTGAGGCTCGTTACCTAAATTTGAGCTCTATGCATACATATATTTTTTTTACCCTCGCTGACACTTGTCGATGCCTTAAAAAAAGAGAAGGCTATTATTTACCCCTTCGCCCAGTCAAGTTGATACATAAGATATAAGTTTCTTAATAGATTGAGACGTCCTGAATCCAAAAATTACAACCATTTTTGCGGGAAATGCTCACTTTTCGAGATATTTGACTTTGAAATTCTAGTTTTCCCCTATCTAATACGGAAGAAAAACATTCCAAGGTACCCAACCTTTTTCCCCAAGTGGCAACAGCAATATTGACTAATTAAAGTAGGTTTGACTAAGGTTAGGTAGGGTTAGGTAAGGATAGGAGAGGTAAGGTTAGTTAAGATTAGGTAAGGTTAGGTTAGTTACCATCAGAAAACCTTATTTAATTATCAATATTGTTGTGGGCCCCTTTTGGAAAAAAATGTTGGGTATTATGGAATTTTTGTCTTCAGTATTGGGTAGGGGAAAAACAGAACTTCAAAGTCAAATTCTCAAAAAGCAAGCAGTTCTCCAAAAAATGGTTGTGATTTTTGAATTCAGAACATGCCAATCCATAAAGAAACATGTATCATATGTATCAACTTGACTAGGCGTAAGGGTAAATAATTATCAAAGAGAAAACTACGTGTAACACTGAAAAACAACGTGGGTACTGACAGAAGAGTAGAACGGCTTGACTCAGTTGCGATCAAAGTATGATAGTGTGAACTGTTTTATTTTCATTATTATTAAAACTTCATGCCCGGGTCACCATAGACAGGTAGTGCAGCACAAATGAAGCATTATGGATTATGTTTGCAGATACAGTTTATTGCGACTAGAAAGAACTAAGAGGAAATGAAAAATTATTTTTGTTTAAAAAGATTATGAACAAAATGTGTGAAAGAAAATTATATGTCTGATATTACACTTACTAAGCACTCAATTGTCAGTATTTCTTAACTCCCTTCGCCTAGGAGGTTATGTTTTTGTCATGATTGTCTGTCTTTTTGTTTGTCAGTCTGTCGGTCACCAAGATTACTCAAAAAAGTATTGAACGGATCTCAACGAAATTTGCAGGGATTGTTAGGCATGTTGTCAGTAACAGATGTTTAACTTTTGGTGAAAATCCGTTCATCTGTGTATTTGTTTGTCGGTTGGCCTGTCTATTTTTTTAAGGCCATAACTCGAAAAGTTATGGAGTGATGTTCATGAAATTTACATGAGTTATTCGGTATATATATATATTACGGAGAGTAAATGACCAAATTTTTGGGATGATTTGTTAGTTCATTTACTTGTAGCTTCGTTTGATTTGATGCTTTTTGCACACTAACTCAAAAAGTTATGGATGGATCTTTATGAAATTTTTGTTATTAATGTTAAAAGACGGGAATGATAAACTTTTGGTGATGGTCGGTTGATCTGTTTATTTGTTTGACTTAGGGGAATTACCCAATTGCCGAACTATTTCCGAATAAACAGTTATTATTTGATAGGATTATTACTTTCACCTATTAAATATAACTGTTTGTTTGGAAATAGTGTTAGTTCGGCAATTGGGTAGTTCCCATATGTTTGTCATAATATTTGTTAGCAGCATACCTAGAAATGTTATGAACGGATCTTTATGAAAATTACAAGAATTGTTAATACTATCAGAAGGTAAAAATTATGAAATTTTTGTGTTAATACAACGAAAATCATGGTTTCACAACCAATTTGAAATTTTCGTTACCGTTATACAGCTTGGAGGGAGGTATGCGCTCTCAGAGTGTCCTCTAGTTATGGGCGCGCTTTTTTATAATAGAAACATGAAATGATTGCAGTATCCCCTTCACATTACCGAAAACACCTGTTCTCGTCAGAGACAATGGTAGACAAGCCATCTCCGGAACGCAACCGTTGTCTGTTAGCCGTATTTGCTGTATAATAGGTGGTAAAATGAATTCAGAAATATAAAAAATATTTTGAACACTAGCTAACTTACATGATTCGGTAGCAAAACTGGAGCTCCTAGTAGACTGGATCTTCCAGCAAGAACACGATCTTTAGCGTAAATGAAATCGACGGCACAGAAGTGGCGTCGTAACCACAATGTAAAACAACTCTAGTGACCAAGCCAGTCCCCAGCCTTATACTTTATTCAAAATTTGGGCGTTCAAGATATTTAAACTGCGCTAGAAACTGAGGAGATATGCATGGAAGAACGGGATATCCTTTAAAAGATATGTGCATACCATTAATTGTATATTATATACATCGACTAATTTGAAAGTGAATAAGGAGTACGTTATGCCACTAACTTTTCAACACTGATTCTGTATAAGCACTGAATTATGCAAACTTTTTTTTTACATTTAAATATACTAAACTGCGTACGCTGTCTTTAGTAGTTAATTTTTTCGATTTTTCTATCATATCACATTTGATCGATATTGTAGTGACAAAGAGCGACCTAAATATTCATTACGTATTAATTACCGCCGCCAAGGAGGTTATGTTTTCGTCGTGTTTGTCTGTCTCTTTGTTTGTCTGCCTGTGTGTCACCATGATAACTCAAAAAGTTATGAACCGATTTGGACAAAATTTACAGGGATTGTTAGGTATGTTATGATGAACAGATGATTAACTTTTGGTGAAGATATATGTCCATCCGTTTGTTTGTTTGCCTTATTTTTCTCAATGCCATAACTCAGAAACTTATGAATGGATTTTTATGAAATTAACATGAGTTGTTAGGTGTATAACAAAGAGTAAATGACCAAATTTTGGTAATGATCCATTTGTTCGTTCGTTTGACACTGTTTTTAAATTTAATGCTTGTTAGCACAATAACTCAAAATATAATCAATGGATTTTCATGAAATTCATAGAGGTGTTTAGTAATGTTAAAAGACATAAATGATTAAATTTTGGTGCAGATCGGATTGTTCGTTTGTATGTTTGACTAATGTTTGTCTTGACGTTTGTTAGCAGTATAACTCAAAAAGTCATGAACGGATCTTCAATAAAATTGTACAAGCTGTTATTACTATCCAGAGGCACAAACGATTATATTTTGAAGTTGATACAAAGAAAATCCTGGTTTCAGAGCCAATTTGAATTTTTGCTACCGTTGCCTCGCTTGGCGGAGGTATGCGCTCTCAGAGTGCTCTACTTTATTAAGATCATTTTATGTTACTAGTTTTAGCCCCACGTCATGACCTGTGAGCCAAGCACTGAGGCGCAGTTTTACTACCATATTTCCAGTATACAATTAAACTTCAGCATCACAGACGCATTTCAGTAATAGTATAAGAAAGATGAGAATAGTGCAGGTTGCCCTCAACTGATCACACACATAGTTGCATTACTATTTAAAATTAGTAGTATTGGTACTCACCAATTTCTTGGAGTTTTTGTCTATAGAATGTGTAGTGGAAGATGGCGAAGACGATACCGCACACGAGCGAAGCCCAGCCGAATATTCGGAAGACTTCCCGAGACTCGTAGAGCTGCATTAGCTGGCCGCCCATGNCAAGAGTTAAAGGCAGTATGATCCCCTGGGCTAAGTCCTATACGGTGTCAAGTTCGCTTTTGGTGAGAAAAAGGGCGTGTTCCTTCGCCCTTGGCTTGTCACAAGCATAATTTTATGCTTGTTTGCTCAGTAACTCAAAAAATAATGGATGGATCTTTGTGAATTTTATAGTGGTGTTTAGTAATGTTAAAAGACATAAATGATTAAATTTTGGTGTAGATCGGTCTGTTCGTTTGTATGTTTGACTCATGTTTGTCTTGACGTTTGTTAGCAGTATAACTCAAAAAGTTATGAACGGATCTTCAATAAAATTGCACAAGCTGTTATAACTATCAAAAGGCACAAATGATTAGGTTTTGGAGTTTATACAAAGAAAATTATGCTTTCAGAGCCAATTTTAATTTTTTGCTACTGTTGCCTCGCTTGGCGGAGGTATGCGCTCTCAGAGTGCTCCAGTTTATTAAAATCATTCTATGTTACTAGTTTAGCCCCATGTCATGACTTGCGCGCCAAGCACTGAGGCGCAGTTTTACTACCATATTTCCAGTATAAAATTAACCTTCAGCATCACAGACGCATTTCAATAATAGTATAAGAAAGATGAGAATAGCGCATGTTGCTCTCAACTGATCACACACATACTGTAGTTGCATTACTATTTAAAATTTGTAGCATTGGTACTCACCAATTTCTTGGAGTTTTTGTCTATAGTTACACATCACCTTCTACCGCTTCTGCTATGGCGTGTGCTCGCTTCGGGTCGGCTTATAAGCCTTCTGAAGGGCTCTGAGCATCTCGACGTAATCGACCGGCGGGTACTACGACCCTGTGCCTCTCCCTGGCCACATCAAATTGGTAGAAGTTACGACAAGCAGGATATTCTTACCCAGTGTAGCCTGGGTTACATCAACATTGTGAGAACAGATATGAGAACATTCCTAAGATCATTATATTCGAGGTCCAGAAAACCTTCCTAAAAATTATTCATCAAGTTATTATTCTCAGAAATCCAATAAAAGCAGTGCACTATATTAATAGTGATAGACTATGTACTCTAGAACGATTGATTTGACTGTCTCCTGTCTAGGAGGTTCAATGTCCTGCCATATGCAATTTGGAAAGCACTGTCTGACTGCCCTCTATGTTGTACTATAAGCATACTATTGTACCACTTTACTAGTGTTAAGAACAAGAATACCTCTACTTGTTGGAGAAATAAATGGTTTATTATTTAGTTTCTGACGCTCACGTGAGCAGAGAAGACAGCATCCCCAAACCGACAAGCTAAAGTTCGGTTTTTCGTAGCGTGAACAATGTCGGAAAAGTACCTAACAAAAAGAAATTGATACCTCAAAAGTTTTGAGGTTAGCGCATAGAGACCTCAAAAGTTTTGACGTTAGCGCATAGGAATCTCAAACGCCAAGCGAGTGCCTTACGCTAGGAATCTGTAGAATGCACGCGTACGTCTCATAACGTGTGGCTACCGTCGGCCTCACTCTATTTTTTCGCTTGAGCGCACCACACCGATCTTGACTTGTTTTACTATTCGCTAACCGTTTCTACTTGGAAGCGCTTCACTGACTACTTTTTTGTGCTTATGTTCAAATGGTAAAATTCAACAAAAATTCGACATGTTAATGCATTCGTGACTACAGCTGTACACTTTCGGCGCCCTTAACCTATGACGTGCTGTGAATTGCGAGCAAAGCAGGATATTCTTTCTGTAAAGAGAATAATGCACTGTAATTCCGATGCTGGCCTGGCTCACGATCTAAGGTCCGCCGTACTCGCGATCCTCAACATGGGGCTATATATACTGCCCTGAGACGCGCGCCAATGGCGTTCCTAGTCCGACCATCCCAGTCCAGGTCAATTCGGCCTCATAATTTGCAAGAGATTGATGGTTGCTGAAAAGTCTGATTTGGAATTGCCAGTGACAGTACTGTACTAGATTTAGAACAATTCCGGCGTTTGACGTTGTTTTCCACGCGCACTCACCTACGTTGAAGTGAATGGTACCCGACATGCCCGACATGGTGGCGAGCAGTGTGGGGGGCGCGAGGATGGGGAAGTACGTAACGGCCGCCACCCACATCAGCTGATATGTAACGATTTCCAGCGCCTCGAAGGGGAAGCACATCCACGGGTTGCTGCAATACAGAAAAG
>LQNS02278187.1:24982797-24996798 GCA_001587735.2 Parhyale hawaiensis | reverse complement strand
GTTTTCAGAGTATGCATCAGAGTGCAACGCCATCACTGAGCATCACCCTTCGCCCCTCCCACTGTGGCCTGTGACCTGCCACGCCATTGGCTGCCTTGAGACTGTACTTGCTGAAAGGTTCAGGAAAAAAAATTCGCTGCCCGGTATTATGAAGGAGTTTATGCTTAAATACCTGACAGTACGGCCTAAAGAGGGGTGAATCTGAAGGATTTTGGCCTGACTACCCGATAGTACAGCCTTATGGGGGGGGGGGGGTTAATCTGAAGGGGTTTATGCCCATCTACCCGACAGGCGACAGTACAACTTAAAGTGGGGTGAATTTGGATCTTACTCATACGCATGTAATCTAACCTTAAGCAGCAGCGCGCTTTAGGGGTCCATTAAGAAGCTGAAAAGACGAAAATTTGATAAAAAAAAAAAAAATCCGAATTTCTATAAATAGAGACCTATATATTCTGAATTAGTAAATTTTAACGAATAAAATATCTACTATATAATAAAGACCGATGTGTATATATCTGTTGGTTTATCGGTTTATCCATTTTCTGCCACGCTTTAACGAAACAAATAGGCGGAAATTAGCCCAGGCTGGAGGCTCTGGTCGTCCTCTCAAGCTCCATTGAAAACTCATTGGTAGAAGATAGGCCGGCTGGCAGAAGATTGCAAACGTATCTTAATTAGGAACAGTTGAAATTCTAAAATGAAGATATCGCAAGCTTAGTCTAATTCGTGCGAGTATTACCTTCTCCATACATCGAATCTATGGCAAAGTATTGGGCGGCCTCAAGTCTAGATGCACTTCTTGCATTGCCGAAGTTGAGATCTCAGCATTGAAGGTATCTGAAGCTTCCATTAGCACTCTCATACATCTTTATTCCAATGATTCGTAGTTTCTTCCCACAGATGATTTCGTTGCCTCAGCTATTCTTCCAACGTTGATGAAATTGTCGACGAAACATCTTTCAATAACCAAAAGACTATCTGACAAATATGACACTCTATAGGGTATCTATGATACCAAATCGAATCAATTCTTTTCAGTGTTGCTGAACTGACTGCAAAAGTAATGAATTACTTTCAAATCAGAAAATAAGAGTCTTAATGCTCAGTAATTAGGGTAATTAGGATACCGTGAACCCTCATCTGGACGATTTTTAAAGTTGGCAATTGTATGAAGAAAAGCATGGTTAATGAAGAAGGAATAACACAAATTATTCGCTGTCATTTTATGGCAGCGCGGGCACACTAGTATTAACATAATTTTGGAGTTCAGGTGGGGGATAAGACGAATATTAGCCGGCTTTCGGATTTCAGAAAGGGAATTGAGTTCCGAATTAGCTCTCTATTTGCTTATTTGCTTGTTATTTCAAATGAACCTTGTGAGATAGCTAAATTATGTTGAAAATAGGGACTGTTGTTACGAGAAAGAAGCAAAAAAAAGTTTAGAATCATGCACCGATCTCCTGAACGGCAAGCACGTCAAGAGTATAGCATAACTTTAGAATTTTATGTCTCGTGCATTAGTAACCCCATTGTATTAAACGTTCAAATCAATGACATAGAGCCTATGTTAGAGACTAAAATTGAGCCAAGTAGTCGACGACCGCAGGATGAGTTGCAAAAGACCACAAGGGTTGCGAAAGAGTACAGTGTAGGTACATGACGCAGGTCCATTGCGCAAGCTACCCACATTAGAACAAGACAGTGGAAGGAAGCACATCCGTAAGCTAACAGGACAGGAATTCGCATAACGAACGGTCAAATATGCCAAGTTGTCGGTCAGTTGAGTAATGCAATCAGTTTCCGGTGGTCGGACGCGAGCTGACGCGTGTGTATAAAATGTTCCTGTCGAGGGACAAATTAGCTAATGTCTTATATTGTGTGAGATCATCTCATCGAGTGCGGAAAGTGCATGCACAAACAATATGTTCGTCTCGCCCCACCTGGAGTGGATAGCTGTATGTATATACATACGATGATACGAGTATATACATTTGCATTGTGTATATTGGAGATGAACTTGCACTTATTGGGAGTGATACGCAATTTACATGACATTCGTGCTCATTGGGGTATACGTAGTCGTGTTCATTGGGGTATACGTAGCTGTAATTGTTGTGTGCGTTTGTTGGATTTGCGCGATCGATCGCGCTGCGCGTTTGCTGGATCGTTCATCTTTTAAAATGGAAAACAAAAAAAAAAACATTCCTTGCCTCCCCTAACCTACCCGACATTAAACTCGAATATAGTCCAACTTACCCGAAATTACGGCCTAATACCTACAACATCCACCAAACGCGCAGCGCGATCGATCGCGCAAATCCAACAAACGCGGCAGTCTTACGAGGCATATAGGTTAACGGAGGTGATGATGATAATGATAATGATTACATTATCATCATCACCTCCGTTAACCTATATGCCTCGTAAGACTGCCAGCTGTAGTTACAGGAAATGGCTACAGAAAATACATGTGTGTATGGTAAATTTGTCCAGTCTGTTCTTTACTAACTTAACTTGTTTCAAATGGATAGACGCGCGAGTTATCACTAAAGTAAGTATAGTACACTTGCTACACTACTGAAATTGCATCTCCCAAGCGCTGTAAGAGGTTCACTAATTGAGAAAACCAGTACGACAAAGTCGCCCAATGCACACAACGCGATCTCACTTTTCGTATTAGTAACCAAGCTCGTTACACCCGGTGTCCACTTATATAGCGACTTGAATTAGTTAGTGCTAGCAGTCTACAGCCAATTCAACTAATCCGACTGCGACTTCAGTATAACGTCAGTCTGTACGCAACGTGTTCCAATTCATGAAGTATCAGCCTTTGAGGCTTTAACGTGCTCACAATTAGAAGCGACAGTTGAAAGTTTGCCATTGGCACTTTCTATGGAATGAAAATTGCAGTATCGGCTAAGGATGTTCATCATTTTTATCGAGTTAAATTTTGAATAAGTTGAATCCGTGTCGCGGCAGCGTAAACGGATTAGTTGAGTTGGCTATAGGCTGATAGCACCAACGAAAGTCGTTAGTTTGGCACCGGTTTTTAACGACGATACACAATGGATTTGGCAGTATCGCTTGCTATATGGAGTGTATACAGTCGGCGCTGGATACGCGATCGCAAGATAGATGGTCCCCGATTGCTATAGCATATATATATTCCGGTAAACGAAGATTTGACGTTCTGCGGTCGCGATTCTGCGTTCGGGGAGCTTTCTACGTACTGTGCGTACGCTTGAATAGAAATTCCGCGATTCCACGATCGGTAATCGCTTGTGAAGTTTTTCACCAAAAAACAATAAAAGATTAAGTCTTTAACCCCATTTTTAAAAATCCCTGTTTCGTCTCAGCTCCTAGGGCAGGAGTTCCCTACTCGATCATCTCGTGTCATCCAGTGGTTCTTAACTGGGGGGGGGGGAGGGCGCCCTCCCCCCTGTGGTGGGCATGAGTGGATTCCAAGGGGGCGCGAGGCTCCGCAGTAAAGCCTGGTTTTCTCCAGTAATGTTTTCGACAAAAGAGTTCTGACGAGCACCTAAGCGCCATATTTCTTTAAAAAACTAAGAGGAGCTCCAAGTAAAACATATACCCTTAAGTGGGGCGTGGGAGTGAAACGGCCAAGAACCACTGCATGGAGGGCATCAACCGGACAAGAAAACGTTTCATTTATGACCTAATGAAAGAAGTGCACACAACAAGCGTTTTGGCTTAGAGATTACGAATAACATTATAATACGAAAGGCAATTTTTCTTAAGTGAAGACTCAGTACGTATTTAAAGACAAAATTATATATCGCTAGTCATTTTCAGCTTGTTGACAACCACCAATGGGAATGGGAATGGGCCTTTTGGTTCGTCTACTGCCGCCTATCTAATCTAAATACAGTGGAAATCCTGTGGACCGCCCGAAAAGCCATCATGGGCTACCGGTGCTCCATGGAACCCTAGTTGGATCTAGTGAACGAGGGCCGTCAGTCTTCTACCTAGGAAATTTGAGCTGCCCAACAGAAGCAAAATATTGATGGTACAATAGAGAGAAAAAAAAATCAATGTCTAAAACGTACCAAACTCATGAATAATAGTCCCTGTATTAATTATTCATTAATCTATTTATTCAATAGTCACTATACTAGTACTACACCTAAGCTGAAATATTTGTGGTTTTCTTAAAAGATACCTCACACTCTTCGTTTTTTCTTCATATTTCACATTCCATAACGTCATCCGTCACACTGATAGCAAAATGTGACCAAGCGGATAGCAGAAATCTGCCAACCAAAATGGGGCAGGGATGGTGACTGCTACTCGGCCTACGCGCATTTTTACTTCCATTGCTATCGCCGATTATACGATGGCGATGGTGTGTAGACCATTGCCATCGGAAAAACTACGATGTTACGATGGAACATTGCAAAAATCCATCGGCGATAGCGATGGTCCAATGGAAATCGTATCAGACAATCGGCGATGGCCATTTTCTCCATCGGCGATGGTGTTATGAGGAAGAAATGGTCCGATGAAATGGCTGAACATCCCATCGGCGATGGCATAGCCTACGATGGGCATCGTCATCGGTTGTACTTCCGATGCCGATGAAGCAATGAAATAAGGCTAAAACTACAGAAAAACAGCCTTACGAGTTTGAAACATTTAGTTTTTTAGCAACATTAAAACAAAGAGGGGTTACATATAGTTTATTTTACTACATTTCCCAGATCTAACAATGCCAATTAATATCCCGGGCCTTACATTTCGCACCTTTTATCAACTAGGAATATGTAGTATTACTGGTTTGAAAATCGCACACAGGCCGAGGTTATAAGAGATGCTGGTTTATTCGATGTTTGTGGTCTGAGATGTTTGCATTTTTAAAATTGTTAATGCGATGGTCCATCGCCGATTGTGACGCCCTACGATGGCCGTCGCCGACGGATATTTCATCGTAAGTCATCGCCGATGAAAATAGGCGATTTTTAGTTCCGATGTCAATAGAGCGATGGTATTGCCATCGTATACCATAATCGGAGATGTTGACCTCAGTGTGTCAATTACGCTGTTAGCATTACATTGCTAACAGAAGTTAGTTTTTCACGGGAAGGGCAGCAAAAACAGCAAAGAATTGTTTAATTAAAAAAATTTCATCAGGGAAATAGTGCAAAAAATTTCCAAATTGGCGATGCGGCATTAATTCAAATTCACGCACAGTTCTGTGATCAATTTAAGGGGTCCTCGATCAGGGACCATAAATCCAAAATATCCATCGCTGAGCATACATATGTTCAATGCAAATTATCTCGCATACAGTGGTCCTGGATACACTTAACGACGCTTTCTTTTGCCTTAATTCTAGAATTTTGAAGATCTGGTTGAGTGAACAACAGCAGAAGCAGTCGCCGGTGAAAGCCTAGTTTGAGAGTCCCTCACCATACTTCCCCTCGCCTCTCTGTGCCGGAGTGCTCTACACAGTATAAATCCGTTGCCTTACGTCCAAGACTCGAACCCGGGCCTCCTAGGGTGCGATGTGGATATGCAGTCACTTCACCACCGTCAGGGCCAAAAAGATAAAACATAACAATGCACTCAGATATCCGCTACCTCTAACAAGTGCACTGTTGCAGAGTCCCGTGCAAAAGCCTAATTGAGGGGAACATGAACTGAGTCTTCCGTAACGATATAAAAAATTTCCAGAAAAACAGCCCTATAGGTACGTAACTTATTGTAGTCATAGGACAGCCCAACTTTATCCCAAGGGAAAGAAGGCCTTCAAAGGAACATCGCAAAAAATACATTAACGGAAAATTTAGATTACAGTACCGGGATATTATACATGTCCCGCAGCAGTGACAGGCTGACAGCTATGAAGTAATTCTACACCGGCCAACTGAAACATAGCGCACTCTCGTAGGACCTGCTCTGTTATCAAATCCTTCAAAGATTAATTACGGCGCACGCCGGTCCAGTAGCAGCATTGTACGTACGGCGGGGCACATTCAACTCGATAAAATGAAGTGCAAAAATTGTTCTACAAAAAAAAAAAATGCAAATCCGTTCATGGTATAAACAAGCGGTGCAGTTATGTCACGCATGCCGCTAAGTCACGCCGTATTGTATGTGTCACATTCCGTACACGTCACTCGCTTCCTGCATAGCGCTGCCACAGAACTGCACTCTACGTTGGTGGTGTAGGAACAAGATATATAATGCAAGGTCATGCAGCTGCTCCAAACAAAAGACTGTCTCCAGGTACTGTCGTGAACTCAACCTACGCAAAGTGTGAGCTATACGCGTTCTCGCGCAGCTCCACTCCCCATGACCCTGCACGTGGTGCGGCAGGAGCCGGTGTAGGTTCGCGTATAGCTGAGGCCACAGCTACGAAGCGCCTGTTGCCGGTAGTTCTACTATGTTCAAATGTCACCGCTGGTCACCTTCGGTCATGGACTCGGTGTCATGACGTCACCACACTCATGACCAGGCCTTGCAAGGACGCTCTGAGCCAAGTCCACCGACGCTATGTTTCACGGCAAAATCATGTGAATTTAACGTCACAAACCTTATGAAGCTCAAGTGCTGACTTACTACCAATAGCAGTATAAATGGTCCTTCAGTTACGCTGCAGGTCATGACCACATAACCTAAAGCGCTGTAAAAGTTTATTCAAGGCGCTTACACAGTTTGTACAAGTGTCACCCTTAGTTTACTATTCTATTTTAGAAACTTCTGTATACGACATATATGCCGAACTTTAACTGTACTATCGTAGTTTAAGCTTCCATATTTACCATGTCCACTGCCATCCAAAGAGAGGAAAAGAAAAAGGGACATACAGAGTATAAAGCAAACTGATTCACCCAATAAGGGAAAAGAAGAGTCAAATTAGACAGGGATTTGTAAAACAGATCATCAGGAATAGCACGAAGAAGAAACTAAAACTAGAACGCCTCGGTGTCGTAAGACCATCACCCGCGGTAGGAGGCAAATTCAATAAAGTCATTTTTGATGACCAGCTAATCTTAGTTTCTAATATAGATGCTGTGTCCAACAAGGCTAGCGTCACGCTGACAGCCCCGTGCAGATCTTTTCATCATAACATAGGAAACTAGAGCACTCTGAAAGCGCATACCTCCGCCAAGTGAGGCAACGGTAGCAAAAAATTCAAATTGGTTCTGAAACCATAATTTTCTTTGTATTAACTCCAAAATACAATCATTTGTGCCTTTTTATATTAATAACAGCTTGTTCAATTTTCTTGAAGATTCGTACATGACTTCTTGAGTTATAGTGTTAACAAATGTTATGACAAACATAGGTCAAACATACAAACGAACAAACGGATCTGCACCAAAATTTGATCATTTATGTCTTTTAACCTTACTAACAACCCTTAAAAATTTCATAAAGATCCATTAATTATTTTTTGAGTTATTGTGCTAACAAGCATAAAATTAAAAACAGTGACAAACGAACGAACGAACAAACATCATTACAAAAACTTGGTCATAGACTCTTTGTTATATACCTAACAACTCATGTTAATTTCATCAAAATCCATCCACAACTTTTTGAGTTATGGCATAGAGAAAAATGAGGCAGACAAACAAACAAAGAAACCGATGGACATATCTTTATTAAAAGTTAATCATCTGTTCCTCCTAACATACCTAACAATTCCTGTAAATTTCATCGAAATCGGTTCATAACTTTTTGAGTTATCTTGGTGACAGACAGACAAACAAACAGACAGACAGAAAGACAGACAAACACGACGAAAACATAACCTCCTTGGCGGAGGTAAAAATGGGATGCCTTGTGGCGTGAGACGATCTGCCGCGGTGGAGGCAAATTCAACCCTGTGGAGGTAAATTCAACGCAGTCATTTTTTATGGCCAGCTATAGGTCTAGTTTTTTGGCATGGGTCACATCTAGGTCAACCCACCAAACTCCCTACAAAAAATATTACAATTGCTCAACTCCTTCGACCACTTATTGGGTGGACAGACAAAAATATATATACTTATATCTTCAACGAAAACATTATCACCTCTCTCACATAGTTCGATGGTGATAACCAACACAGTGAGCTCAGTGTTCGGTGAATGTGTCGTGTGCACATGGAGAGAAGCGCAATATGAGAGACAGACAGGACTGCTCGACGTTCAGTACCGAGAAAAAAAAAAGTGAATTCACTCGAGGTTCCTAGAAAGAACAGCTTCATTTTCCGCTGGGTGTGTGTTCACACATGCATAAGCAGACGCATTGCAGTTGTCGTATAGGGAATCCCACGAGAAATTCGAGGAGTAAACACAGAAGATATCACTGTGTGACAGGAACTCGAGCACGTCGGTGAGCTGTAGTGAGGCACTGTGAGTCAAACGTACTCATTAACGGAAAACCCAAATAGCGGTAACGGGACAGTTTAACTGCTCGTAAGCTACCATTGCGCTGTCTCCGTTTTGAAGTAAGGAAGTGCAAAAAGCCCGCAGCAGATGATAGTTTTGGTCCCCTGTCTTCACTTCACAGCGTTCAGACGCGTGCCTATGTAAACAAGAAATCAGCGCATTGCTTTTGCATTGTTCTTCAATTAAAATTTGAATAAAAGCCAGAAATTTTACTAATGGCACTTGCCAAACCAGCTGATTGGACGGTTAGCAGATGCTTTTGCATAACGGTGACGACTCATTCGAGCGCTGTAAAGTGAAGACAAAAGACTGTCATCTGCAGGGAGTCCAAGACGCATCACGCAGCTGCAAATTCAAGCAGAGTTTTGGTTCCGCTTCATTGCGGTGATTCAGCTTCAAAATCAGGGGTAGATCTCTAGTTCAGGTAAACAAAGCGTTGAAAGCAAAACACGCACACATGGTGAAGAAGTAAGTATCTATAAGACGTACACTCTTTGCTGCACTAGTAATGCTTTTACTACTTCTGGAGTACCACACGTTTTCTCCCTTGAATATCGAGCATTCAGCTGTGTCAACTGCCAAAACGCATCTCACTACCGCAATAATTTGAAGCCCGTAAAGGGCGTCAAGTGGCCAACTAGAGCACTCTCAGAGCGCATACCTCCGCCAAGCAAAACAACGGTAACGAAAAATTCAAATTTGTTCAGAAACTATTATTTCTTTGGTATCAGCACCGAAAACTAATAATTTGTTGTGTTTTTCACAAAAATACAGCTTCTGTTGCTAAAATACATTCTGACAAACATGAGTCAAACACACAGACAAGCCAACGATCACCAAAATTTATTCATTTATGTGTTTTAACATTTTTAACAACTCCTGTAAGTTTCATAAAGATTTGTTCATTACTTTTTTGCGTTATTTTGCTAACAACCTTACAATCAAACATACAGACAGACTAGAACGCCCAAAGGCGTAAGGCCATCACCCGCGGTGGGGAGAGGCCAATTTCAACGCCGTCATTTTTTATGGCAGCTTACTGTAGTGTTTTGGTATTTTTCACATCTAGGTCAACCCAATTGACTTCCAACAAGAAATTATGAACATTGCTCAACTCATTCTCCCTCTTACTGGATGGATAGATATATACACAAATATATGTTATATATAGGGAGAGGTTCTTAAATCTTCAACGAAAAATTATCACCTCTCTCCCTTTACTCGCGATCGATAATAAATGAACGAACAAACAGCTCATTACAAAAAGTTGGCCATTCACTTATTGTGATATACCTACGACTCGTGTAAATTTTACAAAAATCCGTCCATAACTTTCAGACTTAACGTACTAAGAAAAAAAGAGGCAGACAAACAAATACGCAAAAGGTTGAACGGATCTTCACCAAAGGTTGACCATCTGTTTCCGTTAACATGCCTAGCAATCCCTGTAAATTCGTGAAGATCCGTCAACAAACTTGAAAACATAACCTCCTTGGCGGAGGTAATTAGACACTCGAAATTCGTAGCACGGAGTCTTAGCCCTTAAAACGCACACGGGCACCACTTTACTACGTTTTCTGTAACGCTGGCCTACATAGGTTAAGCTTTGTTTGGGCGCAGTGCAGCGAGAACAGTTAATTGATGTAGAAGCAGCACAAGTTGAAGTATCTATGACTGAATAACCGCGGTAGGAGTTAAAAGCTTACTGTTGGCCAGCTTAAACTCTCTACTGATGTATTGACTGGGACGCTTAGCGAGCGTGTCATATATTTTAATAGGGAAATTAGCTGCTGAGGATAGTGCCCGCAGTCCGGGGTTTTCCCAGCTACCCTTAATTGGTGCCGAGGTCGGCTGGCAGTTGACTTGCGTCACGACCAGCCGAGCAGCGGACTACACTATAGGTTCTGCGCACCCGGGGCACTATTCATCCCACAGACTACTGAAACTTGGTGCTTGTAAGTCCTGTTTCTTGTTGTCTTAAAAAATTACTTCTATACTCCCTAGTGGTTAGATGCCAGGGCGACGCCTGAAGAAGTGGGAGACCGCTGCATGGAGCAACGATGCAACAATGGTGCGCTATGAGTCATGGCTGACGATCGTCTCAATGGCTGAGGGTAGCGGCTCACTGCAATGACCGACCGGAAGGTAGTCAAGCATCGGAGATCGAGCTCATCGAATTACCATTTAATTGTCTGCAAATTATGGGACCACAAAGGTACCGCTAGAGTTCGAACCGATATTCAAAGTTTTTTCGACTGTTACTGCAAGGACGTAGTTGGTACAAGCAAAAAATTTATAGAAATCAGGGGCTGAGAAACGTTACTCTAACGCGGATAATAACAGTCATGTGCCACGCAATACTGACATAAATTGAAAATTCAATTGTTAGTGAAGCCCGCTGCAGACGATAGTCTTAATTTTGTCCTGTGTTTTCAGTGCAAAACATTAGAACAAGTAGCTGCGTCTGTGGATACAAGAAAAAAGGGCGCTGTTTACTGACTATCCATTCGCTCCAAATTTGCAAAGCCGCATAAGCTATACGACTGTTGCTATACCACCAGCTTTGACGGCTAACATTTTGCTGAAACATTTGGAAGACACACAGTTGTGCTTGCAGGGACACAACGAAATATTCGAATGCAGTGAAGTAAACTCACAGGACAAAAGATTGTCATCTGCAGTGGATATGTACTCACAGGGCTCTCTGAGATCTAGAGAGAAGAATGAGAGAGATAAAGCATGTCGACTGTTCAAAAAGTCAGCATCCTGCATGAACGGAAGATAGGAGTAGTCAATTGAGGAAGCAAACCAGAAAGAAATGGAAGAGCTTTTGAAACACATCAGACGGAGATGAAAAAAAATGAACAGAACAACAAAGTTATAAAAACGGTTGAAAGTACGGCAATAAAAAAGTTCAGTGGCACCTAAAAATAACTTTTGGACTTATAATTGTAGTGCACGTAATCAGTGACCGAATGACCTCTAGTGGATACGATGGACGACTGTTCTTCAACGTATACAAACTCATTAAGTCTTATTAATCATGTGCACATACCATGAAAAACGTGAGCAATAGACACAGAGAGCACCAAAAAATAACTTGCGACCACAAATGAAGTGCACTCAAGACGTACGAAAAACAGATAATGAATGGAATCATAACTCACCTCCATGAAAACAGAAAGTTGCAAATTTTACAGGTAGAAGTCTCTTGTTGATTCGAAACTCTTCTTTAAGTGATGACCAGTTGAACTTGGAGTCTTTTGCTTCCTGTTTCTCTTGGTCGGTGGACACAGGCGCCGCTCCGTTCTTCTCAACATCAGAATGTTGGTTTGGAGCCTCCTTGGGGCGCGGACTGCACTTGTCCGAGCTGGAGTCCGTAAACGCCTCATTGACGACACCTTCCGTCATGGCTACTGAGACAACTATGACTTTTGACTAACAAGAGGACTCTTGACATTAAGGGGCGAGGACTTGACCTTTAGCTAACTGCTACGAACGACAAGTCTGACTCGGACTGAAATGAGATATATTAGTAATATCTAGCACATAAATCAGTTTACTGGTTGAACAATAAATATGTACCAATATAGAATATTATATGCTGATAGGGGAAATGTCAGAAGCACTGCAACAGCCGCCGAGTAGAACGACCTACAAACGACGGAATAATAATTAACTAATTAGGACGCATTCCGCATTTCACTGGGCGCCCAAATTATGCCATTGACTATTGACTTGCCCAACATTTCGGACAGAAGCTTTAAATATGTCATTTCGAAACATGTGCAAGTGTTATAAGCAACCCGATTACGTTGCGCCTGCTGAGAGCTCCGTGTTATGGAGCAAGCTTGCGTTTCTGGAAGTTTCAAAGATAACTGAAGAAGGGTCAGTGCTTGAAACTCAATTAAATGGGTAGTAGCCTTATGTTTTGAACATGTCAAGTCTATAAGGTACGCAGCTTGTGTCGCATCCCACGAGACGGTCAGCTATTGCCTGAAATTCGATGTCAGGCTGGTGTGTGTGTGGAATTTAAGTATTTCCTGTCCTTGGAACTGGAGACCAAAAGAGACTGCAAAACAGCACTCATTAATGCTCACATCTGGATGCTGTGCTAGTAGAATTATTACTGAGATATAAGGAATGCTTAGCCCCAGCAGTGTGTGGGCAAGCCGGAGCTATTTTCAGTACCTATACATATTGGTATTGGGGGCTTACGAATAGTTAAGGGACCTAAGAAGCATTAATTCCCATAAAATGGATTTAACGACCCCTATGTACTGTGCTCAATTATCTTATTAAGAAAGCTGCACGCTGAGGTATTCAGTCCCAATGCTTACATGTAGAAAAGTGACAGATCGGGCTTGTAGATGTACACCAGTGGACAGTCAGTGACCACCCGTTATAAAAGATACGATACAACTAAGTAACATAATTTTGAAGAGACAAATTTTTGTTTACCATTTTTTATTCTAGATATGAAAAGAAAACAAAATTAGAGTTAGAATTGTATTGCTAAAATTAAAAATAGTGTGAGAATTACAAATTAGGCTTAATGCAAATATTATTGATTTGTAAACATATACATATACAGAATTTTCAAGGTGAGGGAATAAAAAAATCAGCTGAAATTTTTGCCAACGGTCAGCGACGATCTGCTGCGCTTACCGAACAAGATTTTGCACAGTTATTGGAACTTTTCAAAATGAAACAGCATCATCTTTTTGAACTGATTAAATTAAGTCGCATCATGTATTGGAGCTGGGAGGGCAATAGAATGATAGAAATAGGAGCTCCAGAGATAGCAAGTTCTTGCTTACCAGTAAGGTACAGCACGTCGTGTACAGCAAAGTGCCCAAAGGCAGCTGGTCATGGCGCGTGATCGGAATAACAAGTCGAAGAATATCACGAAGCAAAAAAAAAAAAAAAAACAAGGATGAATATGAACAACGTAACAAGGAGAGTGGGTATGCATAAAATTTTGCATCTAATGCCCCAACTTAAACTTGAATTGGATATGGAATCACCTTGGGGCTAAAGCGTCTCGGTGTTTCCGTAACAGGGGCTGAGTAAACTAACATAACACAATTTGTAGGCCAGGCAGTATTGGAGAGGCATGAAAAGTAAATGACATGGGAAAGAAAAGTAAAGTACCGAGGGCCGCCATAAAACATCCCCAAAGGAGCGTCTGCTTCTCTGGAAGCGCACCTCCCCAAGGTATTATCAGAACGAACTAACGACTACAGCGCAGTGGCACAATAGAAGCAACACTCAGGCGAGGCTCTCAGCTCTTCCCATCACAGCGGCATTGCGACACACGGTTGGGCAACCTGGCGTGTTCCTCACTTTCGGGCTGATAACGCGAGGGTAGCCTGGCAACGGCCTCCAGGGTCGCTACTTCGAAAGTATGAAGCATGGCACGGCTTCATGGGTCACTAATTCAAAAGTATGAAGCATGACAAGGTTTCCTGGATCACTAATTCAAAAGCATGAAGCATGGCAAGGCTTCATGGGTCAATAATTCAAAAGTAGGAAACATGACAAAGCTTCCTGGATCACTAATTCAAAAGCATGAAGCATGGCAAGGCTTCATGGGTCA
>LQNS02278187.1:24950606-24960707 GCA_001587735.2 Parhyale hawaiensis | reverse complement strand
ACGATGACTGGAGCCATTTCTCTTAGTACACGGGGAGTAAGATTATCAGGGCCAGTGGATTTGAACACATTTAGGTGAGTTAGTTCTTGAAGAACCTCAATCTCCGTGAAAACACATGTGTTCTCAATCTCCGTGAAAACACATGTGTTACAATCTCCGTGAAAACACATGTGTTCTCAATCTCCGTGAAAACACATGTGTTCTCAATCTCCGTGAAAACACATGTGTTAATCTCCGTGAAAACACATGTGTTGTCATTGTTTTGCCCCGCATTCACTCGATGAGTGAATATACAGTGCAGACTCGGTCGTTCTTCATACAGTATCTTGGTAGGAATATTTGATCTCGGCATTCCTGTCGAAAAATCTCGGTTGGCCGAGTGCGCTACAAGTGGCGGGAAAAAAGGCGCAAAGAACAGAAGAAAGACACTCATGTGGACGGCCCCTTTGGAAGCCCTCCACACGAGAGAGTAGATGTGCCCCGCGGACTAGATCGGCTATCTCGATCGACAGCCTACCTCGCAGAACAGAAAGGGAAATATAGAGAACCTTCCTAAACTAACAAACTAACCTTCTCACCAGGAACTGCAGCCAACTGCAACATCCCCTGCAGAGAAGGCACTCGGGCACTATATCTATTGTGACAGGAAAGGGCCGTCACAATATACCGCTGAGGGCCTTCGCTCATTCACTCGTTAGAATGCGTTGTAGCGCCGTACTAACACAACTGTTGTTACTCCACAAGAAATAAATAAATGTCAGTCGTCAAATCAGTTTCGGCAGTAAATGTTACTAGAAAAGTTACGGGGATCTCTTCGAATTTGGAATGAAAATGAGGGATAAGGCAGTGCACTTTTCTGCTATTTGTACGGCACAGTTAACGCGTTCAGATGAGGGAATGAGTGAATAAGATGCGTTGAAAAGATTAACATATACATTGGCCAAGGGCCAATGGACTATAACTATTCTGCAAAGTAATTCTCTGGGCAAAATAAATTCCACATAAAAGTAAAGATAAAGTCAACTTTGACCGCACACTCACCTGGCAAACCCACATGAACTGGTTTGTGATGCGGATATAGGCCCACTGGCCCCAGAGGAGTAGATTAGATTAGATAGGCGGCAGTAGATGAACCAAAAGGCCCATTCCCAAAAAGACACCGGGACTTACACCCCGATCCTCTATGAGCTATTGCCATTATGTTAGTAGAATGTAGAGGAAAGGAGAAACGAGAAGAGAAAAAATGGAAGACGAAAGAGAAAGAAGAAATGAGAAAAATTAGAAAAAAAGGGGAGAAGAGTAAGTGCAGTCGCAGTCGACCACGGGTCACCAAGAACTATGGCACCAAATTTGACTGAAGGAACAAATGACCCGCGACCCCCCACCCCCCTCATCTCTGAGGAAGGGAAGTTCTACCACGGCGCAGTGCATGCACACAACTGCCGAGTCAGCACACCTAGATCAGCAAAGAGCTCGCGTGCCTGGGTTGGCCTCGAACCTGCTAGCCATACAAGGTGTTAGAGCTGCGAACGGAAGCATGCTGCTACCGTAGCTAAGAAGGTATCACTATGTAGTTTCCTAATATCACCAGCTTTCGCAGGAAGAACGTTATTCATAACATATTTAATAGACTCAGTCTGTAAAAATAGATTTGGCTTTTGACTTCAGTTTCTGCACTCGCGATATAATATTGATGCCATTCTTATATACGATACAAAAAAAATGTCTTCTTTGTGCTCACCTCGCTGGACACACACTCGAAGCTGGAGGAGTTGGAGTACCAGTCGGGTGTGGTGTCTGCACCACACAGCTGCCACTGCGTCCATGGGCAGGGGGACAGTAGCCTCACGGCCAGTGTGCCGCCGGACCCGGAGCACCAGAAAGTAGTGTAAAAAGTAATACTTTTGTCGGCCGCGATAGAAAAGTCAGAACAAGCGTATCCTACGGAGTCTAACAGGAACGATCCGCCTCCGTTGGTAGTTCCGTCAGGCGCCACCAGGCCGTAGTCACTGGACATGTCTGCATAAGAGGTCTCTGTGAACGGTGCTGCCAGCAGCTCGTCCAAATTACCATAGCTGTACTCGTAATGTTCGCAATTGCTGCTGAACATCAGCACAGAGAATATGAAGCAAGCGAGGCTGAGTCGAATCATGGTGTAACTGGCCAGACTCTCCGCAGCCCAGTGGCTCGAGGCTCTTTTAGAGCGTGTGCTGTACTCGATGTCCGAGTTCGGTCCTCACCCCAGCCAAGGTTTCTTTATCTAAACACTCGTGCGGCGGCTGGACTCAATATAATTTTTATTCTCAGTCGCAGGTTAATTGTCTGTTCTTTCACGTATAAAAGATTGGATTTATGAGCTCAGTATAATGCGCAAACAATACATACGCACAACCTGTTCTAAGAGTACGTATTGGAATTCAGTCAAAAGTTATAATACATTTCACCGGGAACACACAAACAATGTATATGTAGTAAGCATTAATGGCAGAAACTTCCGATTTTTTAATCGAAATACTCGTAATTACGGCGCATACCGGATGCATATATTCTTTACCCCTCGGTGTAATTTAAAATCGATGTTGATGTATTTCCCAAATGCAAAGAATGTGAAGTTAGAAACAGCAATAACAGTGAGTGTTTAAAAAACAGGATATTAATATTTTGCGGTGAGAAAAAAATATATGAGATCAACACCCATAAAAAGTACCTCAATATACACGAGTAATATAATTTTTAGCGATAAATGGGGACACTTAACAACACTGAGTAGCTTTAGTTCTCATGTATAGTGCATAGAAACACAGGAAGGACATCGACAGAGGTTAGCTCACTCTAGCCTAAAAATGACGTGTCGGGCCTAATTTTCGGGTCAAGTCGGGTTAGAAAAGTCGGGTCGAAATTGCTTAGATTCAAAAAGTTGGGTATTTAGAAAGAGGTTCTAACCGGCGGGTAAGGTTAGGTAGGGCAAGGTCTGTTTTTTTAGAAAACAAAAAACCCGAAACGTTATTTTTGCTAAGAGTGAGATAGGATACCTTTTCCAATCGTACACCACACAACCACACAATTTCTGGTGTCCAACTGACCGCTGCATACGCAACCGTTGCTTAATTGTAATCTACCTATACGGCAGTGGACTGCTTATCACTCGTATCAATGTAATATACGCTTAAATCTTTCTTTCAATAAAAGGTAATTAGGAATGTGATAAGGATGAATTGGAATGCGCAAGCGATTAAGTCCTACCTATATCTCTTGCTAAGGGAAGCCAGGAGAACTCATTAGGCTGCCAGGCTGTCATCTATGATATTAATGATTATTTACTGCGTTCCTATAGAAATCCCCCTATAGCCACGGAATACTTGCTAAATCAACAGGAAATCAAAGTCTGGGAGGCGTGGCATATGAAGAAAAACAGCCTATTCGCGATTAGTGAATAATCGCAGCACCATACATAGGTACATAACAGTCGTTAAATTGGACTGACTTTCTCCCTGAAATAACAGAAGCTATACATGACTATACTTTTAACGACGTTTGGAGAGATTATAAGTAAGGTTTATATCGATCGTAGCAGTACCCTATGAGCTTCAGTGGCGAAGGTTAAGAGCTATGATGGAAAAGTGGAAATTGAGCAACAAAGTCAACATCTCCACATGTAAGAAGTCAGCTGGAATCGAATACAAGGAAATAGTGAGAAGCCTGCGGCTATAGTTTAAACTAAATTGGTAAATGATCAATCAAATGCGATAGCTCTACAAAGCGAACGAGAGAGTAACTTGCGGGGTAAAAAACCTAATAGGCTACCTACAATTTTCTGCAGAATGAGGAATGAATAGACTATACTCTATAGTCGAGCTTCACTTTCTGCAGTGATGGCGAAATGACAACAGCAACGTTACAGTCAAATGTGCTACACTGCCTCCATACTGGCTGAGTTCATATCTAAATTTAAAATTTAATTCTGTATGGTAGTCCAGTAGCCCTTAACCTAACGGCTGAAAAACGTCTTCATGAGAATAGCATTGTGGAAGCGACTATATTTGGTCACTCGCCAGGTTAAGGCTTACGGCTTTATTTCCTTCAATCGTACCACCACTTTACATAACATTGTATCTATTGAACTGGTATCCCTCTTCCCCTCGTATATCCGACAGCCTCATTTGTCTGATACCCTAAATGCTCTGGGGATCGGCGCACTGCAAGTTTCAGGCGACGCTGCGCTGCAAAGGAACCGAACGCATTATTTGCTCCGCCGCCAGCGGCTCTCGACTCCACAAACTTTTTTGTTCGAAAACTGCATTTGCTGCATGTGTCGGAACACCTTTGTTAAGCAGCTAGTTCAGGTGAGTTCCAGCGATGACTACTTGTTGCATACTAGCGGAACTTCACTTCTTCACAGTTTTCAAGAATATTTATGTCATTTGCCAGCTCCGTGATATCGTTTAATTGAAGAAAACGGGGAGGAATTTCCTAGGTGAGAAGTTCTTGAGACTGTTCATCCAGGTCCCAGTTCAGCTTATGACTACTATTATATGTACGTAAGAACATTAGACAGACTCAATACAAGTACTGTATGCGAATAACAATGCAATACGTATACTCATTTGAAAGGCAGGAGCAAAAATTGAAGACTTTTCCTTCCTTAATATTGTAGGTGGTGTTATTCCTGAGCTTTCTATTTCATACCCCCTTCATATCTATTAATTAACAGGCAATAAATTTCAAAATTAGCTAATTCTTTGTAGATGACAGCACGCTAGTCCACAGCATCGATGGGATTATTGATGCATAGAAAATGTTCTTAAATTCCTGCTACTGGCATTCTAGTAATATTACAGTAGAACCATGGCTCCTCCACCATCCTCACTAAAATAGAGACTTAGCAGTAGAACTGTGCCAGGTATTTTCCTCCCTTCTTCCCCTCCCCCCGCCGTAAAGTCTCCAGAACGTACGTACACTCACTCGGTTGCCAAGGATCTGCTGACAATAACAGCAACCGGTTCCAGCCTTATCAGGGAGAACGTTCTGACTTCCCAGTCACTGCGTGCGAAGGTCGACACGGCAGTGGTACGTAGTGCAGCATCTCGGCGGGACTTAGCTTAGATTTAAGTAAGGTTATTGTAGCACATAGCAAATATGCAAAATATTTTGTGTTCATGTGCACAGCGTTCACAGGATATATGTAAGATGAAATTTGTGTTACCCAACATCATCAAAGAAGGAAGCACGGGCATTGATGAACAAAATTGTGAAATTAACAATGATGCACTGACAATTATCTAGTGACACGCTGCCAATATAAATACACCGCAATGTATTATAGTCAGAGGAATGAAAATACTTATTTTAGCTCAATGTTATAAAAACTGCAACTATCACTAGTTCCCGTACAAAAACTACGCAAATTAGCTCACTACCGTAAAAGATATTTTTAGCTATCGCTTGTACTAGGATCCATCTGTACAGTCCTGGAGCTTGGGCCATTTATCTCCGTGAGAAAATTAAGCAGCATATTCTCCAGCTTAGCCCTCACTAATTCCTCCGCTTCATTGCTCAGGACCGATGGGGTGGTGACGCTGGCAGACTGCACTGACGAGCTTGTGGAAGCTGCAGTAGCGGCAGTACCAGCAGCAGTGGTGACTTGATTGTCGGCATTTGCTTGGTGAGTTGCTGAGTTCGACGATAAGACAGCCTCGTGTGCCGACACATGTGGCGCAGGATCGTCGATGTTGGCATTCGGTGCGACCTCATCGCAAATGTCCTGTGAAGCAGGCGCTGCTTTTCCCATGACGTGAGGAGTGGTGGGTCCACTGACTCGATCCCTGCTACCTGAAGGCTCGACAGAAGGATCAGCAGAGACGCTACCAACGGCGGGACCAGCGTTACTTCCGTTGTTGCTTCTATCCAAATTACTCTCGAGGTTACGAAAATGAATCGTTGAAGTGCTACCGACAGCATTCATGTTACTAGCTGTGTCTACAATTTTAGCAGCAAGAAGGCGTTGTTTGGTGCTTGCTGCCTTCTCCAATGCACAGATCTCTTCCTCACTCCACACTATCGTATCATCATTACTATCATCGACTTCAACCTCTTTCTCTACACTCGCTTTCAGTTTTTCTATAGAAGTATTGAGATTACCATTCCTGCTTCTTCTTGAATTGAAGCTGCTCTTATCAGGTATACCATCAACTGTCAGAGCATAGGGAAAATTTAAATCTTCACTTAAAACCCTGGATCGTCTTCCACATGCTTTTTCGACACTATCACCTTCCTCCATCATCCCGTCTTCCATATCTTCACTGTTGCTCTCGTTGCCGTGTGTTGAGACATCGAGGTCCGTGTTTGTATCAGTAGCCTGTTCTGCAGCCAGCTCACGGCTGCCAGAGATGTCCTCTGCTGGCGGGTCACATTCCATAGACAGCTCAGTAATACTGTCTCTCTCCGAGATGCTTTCCTCTCGCTCCTCATGTCTTCCTGCGCTACTGTGCAGGCTTCTCGTGCCAAGTCTTACATCAGTGCGGCTCTCAGGCTCGTCCCCCGCGACTTCGCTGTGCTCGTCGGACTGAGCGCGTGGTGGCCGATGTTCTTCACTTCCCTCACCCACGGGTGTCGTACTGTCCCCAGCACCGGGGCCCTCAGAGCTGCTACTGCCCTCAGGCGGAAGTGCCCCAGACTCCACTAGCTCCCGGGCCAGGCGGATGAGCCCGTAGGCGAGCCTATGCTCCGCGACGTAGCGCTCAGCGCCAGGTGACAGCCTCATCGAAGCTCCCTGTCAGAGCACTCACACTTAGAGAAGGCACCGACAGTATAAGACATGGACTAAATACCCGCATAGTAGCCGCACAGTAATGATAAGTAACAATGCAACGCCAACTGAAAAAACCTGCCCCGCCTGTTGGGTTATCGCTAATTTTTTTTAAGATATCACGTGGCGAATAAAAGATAATATCTGCCACACAAGACATTTACTTTCATATTTGCTTCAAGTTTGCCACGCCCGTACGTTAACCCTACCTGTACTAGCATGTGTAACCTGCAATGAAGTCTCTTTGCGTAGGTATACAATAGGATAAAGAAACCTTGCAGCAAGGTGTTATCATTGCAGCTCGCAGATCCCTCTACTACGTCCTGTTTTCAGTGTGTCTGTATCTCCCCTCCACACCTCTTCTTGTGTATGTAATTTCGTACATAGACCTCGCATGTTTTGTGTTGACCTGGTAAATACAGCTGCGTGTTTACCAAAAGTTCTGCTGCAAGGTCAGCCTGACGTGAAATGTAGTTAGCTTAGCTAACGTCACTAAAGTCAAACCAGCGTAAGCAGTCCTTTAGGGACGGAGCTGAATTGAACGCAACAGTGCCAAATCTAATCTATTAACTAATGCATTCCGAGTTTTCGAATATAAATATAATTTCATCGATTGCTGAAGTATATTCAATATACTTTCCCGAATAATATATTTAATAAAATAGCTAAATCATATAGTAATAATATACTTAAAACATTCTTCGCCGCAATTTGAAAAATAAGCAAGATAAGAATGTGGCACAGCGCAATCGCGGTGTGCCACGTTTATCAAGCAAGGAATTCCCGACGTTCGAACAGGTGGGTTCCTTAGAGCTGATTCAAACGATTGAGCCAAGTTATACCCCGCACTAAGTGAGATTTGGCAATGTTGCTTTGCATTCTTAGTCACGCCCATCGGACTCCTTACGCTGGTTTGACTATAGCAGAGTGTCTGACATCTCGTCATAGGTGCAGCGAATTAAAAGTCAAGAAACTCTGCCTAAAAGAACTGGGTCTTATCGCCTAAAAGAACTGGGTCTGATCTCTCTCGAGCAAAGACGACTCAGGGGGCAACTAATAGAGACATTCAAGTAATTGAATAGCTTCAACGACGTACCTACAACGGCACTCTTTGAAAGAGACCTCAATGATCGCTTGCGAAACAACGGTCAAAAACTCAAGCATCAAGCATAAAGCTCGAAGAACGATCTTAAGTCAGCAGTTCTTTCCGTATTTCATAATCAGCATTTGGATAGACACCCTTCCGACGTTGTTAGTGCGGAATCAGTCAACGCATTCAAAAATCGTCTTGACATACATTGGGAGAGACATCCTCCACAGCTAAGACTCATCCTCCAGGAGTTTCAAACTCTTAATGGCCAAAGCTTCCAAGGCCGCCTTTATCCGTCTTCTTCTCTCTCCCGCTACAACTACACAGTTTGACGTCTCTAAGCTCCGCATGTCAGCGGTTCTTAATCGTGCTTGCCTGCATTCATGATCGTCTCTTTGGCAGGGACTCTTCCCCTTTTTTCTCTTTTGTCCAGTCCTCTATATCCTACTAACATAATAGCAATAGCTCATAGAGGGCCGGGGCGTAAGTTCCCGTGTCTCTTTGGGAATGGGCCTGTTGGTTCGTCTTTTGCCGCCTCCCGCCTATCTTATGTAATCTAGACTGTCGTGTTAATGACACAGTCACACATTCAGACAAGTAGCTGAAATAACCCGTTGACTATAATATCACGGGAAGCAGCCTTTACCATCGAGGCAACTCACAGCATCAGAGGGCTGCAGCACGTTACGGGCGAGGTGGTCGGCCTCCCTCACCACCTCAGGGGGCAGGGCACTGATGGCAGCGGCCGCCAGTCCGTAGTGCTTGCGGGGCGTCACTCCCTCCCTCAGGCAGTGCCTGCCTCCTTCAGCCACGCACGTCGCGAAATAGTAACTGATAGGAAGAAGTAAATACAGCATCTTATAACAAGTCAGTGCAGCACTGTATTTTTTCTTTGATTATAAATTATATAGTCAACGATATTCCTCTTTCAGCAGCACATGTGGATAGTGATAACAACTCTAACGCTTATAAAATAGGGACTCCGGGGCTACTTTTATAATGTAATTTCCTTAACAAAGTAACCCGAGATAGATTGTTTTGTATTTCCTACTAAATTTTTCCTGTCCTTGACACATCTCGAGTTATCGTGCGTTTGGTAGAAGATAATACAAAAAATGTTCAGTTGGTTGAGAAGTTTATGTGTTGTGTACTCAGTGTATAACTGAACGTACATTATACATATGTTTGCTACAATAACACACAATCATATTATATGAGTACACTGACGAATCTGTACACAGATCTATTGGTACCTTGAAATACTATATCATCAAATTATATTTTAAAGAAATAATTCAAGCACAACTACAGTATACTTGCGGATCTGCGGATAGAATGGCGCCATCTTGGTGAGAGGAGCGAAGTGTGTGGCCATGAGGACGGTGGGACGAGCAGCTATGAGGGCCTCAGTGATGGCCCAACACAGGGCTGCGCCCTCCCTGGCGTTGGTACGGGCAGCGATCTCGTCCAGTACCACCAGGGCACGAGGGTTGCTCTGCTGCAGTAGGGCCGCTACCTCCATCATCTGGGACACATTGCAGGGCTTGGGGTCAGACCTGCATCTGTGCAGCATCAACTCTACGTTCTAACGCTCAATTTTTTATTTCATTTTAATAACGTGCATCATCTGCAGTATGTCATGATTTTTTCCGTCTTTGCTACCCATAAAATACCACAGCATAGCCTAAACGCCACTGACGAGAAAGTTACAGAATTCACAAATTTGGCGGATTCTCATTTCAAGAAATACCAGAAAGACCAGCGGTCTGCGGTTACGTGCACTGGGGAGATAATTCACTGCTGGCACTCTTTGGGCGCTAACTGCGACCGAACAGAAGAAACCCAGTGTCGTGACTCTACACACGGGAGGTAGCGTGGAGAACGTCGCCTGGACTTCGCACATAAGCTAAGGTAACTGCACATTATGTACGGTGCATTGTAATGCCTCAGCGTCTTTGGTATGCATATCACTAGCGGCACATTATGATGTTGGTCAGGCTTTGTTACCCACCGTACATTACCTGCCGTGCAATACGATATTTAACAATCGTTGCTACTTACATCACCAGGAGTGCTTGCTATCATTATTATTATTATTATTAAATCACACCAGACTGGCGACGCAGGAACGGAGAAACTCCATGAGGTTAACAAACCCCCACGCAACCAGCCCAGCGGGTGGATAAAACAAAAGAATAGAAAAAAA
>LQNS02278187.1:24934642-24948597 GCA_001587735.2 Parhyale hawaiensis | reverse complement strand
AAGAATAATACTAAACACTAGCATCAGAGAGTTATACATAATTATTATGGTCTGCTGAGAGTCACTGGCACAATGCCTACACCTTGTGAATGAGATGATAAGAGAAACGTAGGCTACAGACCAAAACTCCAACAACACGAATATTGCTTGCATTTACAGTTTTATTAACCAAAGCTACAAAAAGCTAAAACTAAAAGCAAGCAACACCAAAACCTGCAACTAACCTGAGCGAGCACCTGGAGCAGTGCCACTTGCCTCAGGTACGTGCTCTTGCCGCTCATGTTGGGGCCTGTGATGAGCATCACACGCTCCCCGGTGCTCATGTGCTGTAAGGGAACCAAATCGTAAGTACGATGGTTGAAACGTTCCATATTGTATTTAATCATGATTTGCTGGTAGAGTCGACTGCAACAGCCTCTGCAGCGCAGGGATCACTCGCTGTCGGAACACGGGGCGCCCCCTCCCCCCCCCTCCCCCGGGGGGGNCCCCCCCCCCCCCCCCCCCGGGGGGGGGGGGGGGTTGTGTGCAGCGTCCTACACTGAAGTGATAATGCTATAGGGGCGGCTTTTCTGTGCACATGGCATAGCTGGATCTCAGGTCGGCTACATGCTATACAGGCACCCATGCTTTGCTATAGATGAAACATAATTCTGGCTCCGAGATTTAGCTTTTTAACACTAAGGGAGACCTTCAATGTTACGTTTCCAATATATTTATACGATAATATTGCTATTAAAGTGATCATTAATTGATACGGTAATAGATCAAAGATTCATTTGGTAAGCAACTCTAACCGTGTCATTGGGCACTGGCGGCAGGGACATCAGCACGTCAAGTATCGGGTGACGACCTCTCTTGATAACGGTGTCCCCGTGGCGGTGGGTGAGGACGGGCCGTACCCATCCGTGGGCCAGGGCACAGTGGGCCAGGCTCACAATGACATCCAGCGCGGCCAGGGCCTCGGACACCCCATGTAAAGCCGATACCCTGCTACGCACCTCACCAATAACCTCAGTGATGATGCTGCCCAGGGTATGGGAACATCGCCGTTACTGTTCTCTTACACTGATGCCAAGACAAACAGACAGTGAGACAAACAATCCAGGCACAGCGCTGGCACTGCGACCTGTGCTGGTTAGGAGTATCCACGTACTGGCTACACGAGCAGTGCTTACAGGAGAAGTGCAATAATTTAAATTTTACCGAATAAATCAATTTGTTGGACACAGGGGCTGCTGCTGTACTCGTGCAGTAGCCCTTCAATCAAAAATATAAATTTGCAGCCACAAAATGCCAAGATATTTTATACGACAACTCAGTATATTTGATGTGTGACACACATGAGGCCTACTCTAATTACCGCGTGATGCATTCTTACATATTACCCATATTACCGTATCGTTATGCACTATGAGTGTATATTGTTAAACGTTGCTGTTCATATATATGTATTATCCAGCCGACAGCATGATCTATTGTCCCCCTTTTTATTTAATTTTCTGATCGAGAGATCGACCCTGTCAACTGCTAAAGGTTCGTACTAGCTAACAAACGAGTACTTACACATTACTCATTATGAGTATCTCTCTCATGGTATCACGAGAGCGCTGATCCAGCTGGTACAGCAGCTCTGTGGTACACGTGATGACACCACGAGTCTTCTGTACCTGTAACCACACCCTCAACATTAGAGTTGATCATATAAGATAATACATAATTAATGAGTATATAGTTTTGTATGTCAAAGTATATCAAAACAGAGGATAGCTATGGACACTGAACAGCTATACTGCTATGGAGACGGTGAAATTATATTTTATACCAGTAAGGTGGACCTGCTAAAGTGGCGGTACCGCAATTTGCGTGCTTATAGCTCTTAATACCCTTAAATTCACACAGGGTATAATGAAGTAAATAAAAGCAAGGAAATATAACACAGCTAGAGCTATGATGCTGGTTTATTTATCGGAGACAAACTTCACCGAAAACAGAGAACTGGCTGTGGCAGTAAGCTGCAGTACCTACCGAGAGACACCGTCACTACCTACCCAGCCAAGCAAGACTCTGGGGCCCAGATGGAAAGATAGTAAATGCTGCGTGCAAATGAGTATAATGTAGGCATAAGCTGGGACGCTGATCGGTGGGAAAGTTACAACACCTACATACGCACATGGGCCCTCACGCCGCCTCGTTCCAGTGTTGCTCGGGATGTGAAAGGGGTGACGATAGCATGGCACCTTTACATTTTTAATGAGAAAATTTCGTTGATACTGAAACACTGGAAATATTTACCTGCATGAAGACGTTGGGCAGCTTAGGAGGAGGTTTCTGCGCTCCCACTGGGATGACGATGTGAAAACCACGCGATGCGTTTTGACCCACACGTGCACACACGCGATACTCCTGACACACTTCCGACACGTGAGCTGCAAATGCAGACATTGTGTCCAATTTTCTGTCGCAAATGCCCCTTTGAAATATGCATTGGTAGCACATCAAATGCATATGAGGGGACAAACTAAGACTCTAAAAATTATACACTAATAGTGGTGACGTCGACGTACATTGTGCCCGAGTGTTCACTAAAGGCAACGAAAAGTCGCCTTAAACGCACACCCTAACTAGGAAGCTTCCATGCACGTGATTCGTGCTGCAGATATATGCCCATTAGAGCCGGAGCAGTGTACTGTTTCAGTTGACCCCAGGCTGTCCGAGCTATGGTATCATATAGACTGGAAGCTCGAGCGGCAACTGAGCCTCCCGGGCCCTAAGCCCAGTGTCAATGACAATGAATGATAGAATTGCAGACGCTACATTCTCGACCATCAAGACTTTGCCTCCTTGGCTTGGGACTAAACGTCTGACCACCTGACAATGAATAAGTCAGCAATGTTAACCACTNGCAACTGGGCCTAACGGGCCCTAAGCCCAGTGTCAATGACAATGAATGATAGAATTGCAGACGCTACATTCTCGACCATCAAGACTTTGCCTCCTTGGCTTGGGACTAAACGTCTGACCACCTGACAATGAATAAGTCAGCCATGTTAACCACTGAGCCACTGGGGTATACTAGGTAGACAAGCTCTAGTAACACAACAAGTACAAATGTTATGTCTGGATATTTAGTGCCCAATGAATCATACTTGAAAATCAGGCTCTGGTTACATATCGAACGCGAATAATAATTTTAACGTTTCATCTTTTAAGATGTATAATATTCAAGCAAAATATCATGCATGCCTCAATTATTGCTCTCAAATCTACATTGGAATAAACGTTAGTACAGAATATACATGTATAATATGTGTATATACTCGTATATATATAAACTTGCAGATATTGTCGTCACTGAAGTTACATATATAGACAACCTGCGGGGTGTAGGACTGAGATATTGGTCGGTCCCAAGCAAAAACAGTGGCATGAGAGTTGAAATAAAACACGCACCATTGGTAACTACAGCTGCATACACTCCCAGAGCGCAGACTTCGGCTACAGCAATGCACTGCTAAAAACAGAACGACAAGCAGACAGACAACAAACAAACAAACAAACAAACAGGTCGACGAATTTTTGCGAAAATTTAATCATCTCTTCACGTGACATTCCTAACATGGCCTGTAAATATCATGCAGATGCGGCCATAACTTTTGCTAACAAAGAGACATACAAACGGCGGCCAAAATATAACCTCGTTGGCGGATGTAATAATAACAAATGAGAACTATGACGCATTAGTTGCAGCGCGTGACGTACATGTACTCATGTATGATGTGGCGGCGAGGACGAGATAACCGAGCCTTACACCTGTGGGTACGCGCTGATAGCTCTTATCAGTTCCTGTCGTGTACACCACATGTTGTGGCCATAATCTCATTGCATCATCAACGGAAGTAAGCTTGTGTGCAATGCATCCATGGAGATTCATGTAAGATAATCCGTTTAGCTTCAACTTATCCGGAACTTCTAAAGTGGGTATTTGATGCGCTATTATAGGTTGAGTACGAGGCGGTGTGTGCGACTCAATTCAACTTCAGGCACAAGACTATAGAAGATTAAGGCTATGATCCTCACAGATTATCGTCCATCCTATAAGTCTAAAATCAGTTTCCGGTGCCGCCGAAAATTTTTTATGGCCAATAACAAAGAATGGGGAATAGCATCAGCTAGAGCCAACTTGGAATCCCTATTGATTCCCCTAAGTTTCCCCGTCGTCCAAATGTTCCTGTGAACTAGACAAAAGGACATGCAGTGGGTCAATTTACTGATGGATCTCCACCGGTACGGGCGTCGTTAAAACGGTTTTAGGGAGTTTGAGGCTCCTTGTCCCGCCCACGGTCGGAGCTTCTCGAGACTTCACAGCAAAAGTAGAGTTCAGTGTACACCTCGCGGCACATTCATTACAACAGGTAGAGATACCATTGAAGGCCTATTGGGAGGCTTATTGCTGCGTTGCCACACCTGCAGATAGAGTGTCCTTCTTAGACGACAGACTCTGAGTACGGGTTAATCCCTGTCAAAAATAATTTTAAGCCTCCCTATAATTTTGGGGGGTTTTATAGAAATTTATATACAGTATGCCATAGATCGCAACACTACTTGACTCTTAGGTCCAAGTGGCCTCTGACGCTGGCGGCCAAAATGGGAAAAATGGGATTTTCTCAAGAGCTTTTATGAACATGTCCAGACACAGTCATACAGGCAAGCGCCCAAATGCGTCTCCGCCGTATCCAAGATACCTTCTCCAAAAGAAAAATGTTGGGTACCTAGGAATGATATTCTTCGGTATTAGATAGAGGGAAAAGAATAGCTCTTGAGAAAATCCCATTTTTCCGTAGCCGACTTTTGGCCGCCAGCGTCAGACCTATAAAAGTCAAGTACTCTTGCGGTCAATGAGTTTGTGTTAAAAGAAAACAGTGCAGACTTGCGCATATCCACTCTAGCGGCTTAGCTCTCCCCCCATCTCTCCCTCCCACTGCCCCTACTGCCCACCGGTGATATCCTCGATGATCTCCGAATAGATCTTGCGCGCCACGTCCAGCAGCCCGTTGATGTTGCTCTTGATGGCGAAGCAGCGCTGCGTCCTCATGGCGGTCGCGCCCTTCACGAGCCTCGCGTCCTCGTGCAGTACCGCTTGCATGATGGTACTCACCCCGCGTACCCCGGGGCACGTGAAGGACTGTGGAGAAACGGTACTTCAGATGCAGAGGAATAGGAGAATGACACAGTCGATAGATGGTACTTAAGGAACACAGGAACATCATGAACATGTGAAGGACTTCTGTGAGTTTGCAGCGGTACATTCGTGCCCAACGTTGCACTAATAGATGTGTCACAGCGAAAAAAAAGTCAATGTACCTTGCTAGCGCCAAAAGCTGCATAAAAAGGAAGGACAGAATCAATGCTTACTCTGTATGATGTGCTTGGTGCAAAAGCCAATAATGTATACCGTATATTGGGTAAATCCTATATTTTGTTGGGTTTTCGTTGACACGAAGCTATAAATCTTCACATTTTGTAAGGGGTCGTTCGAATGGCTCGTCAAAGTCGATCTAAGTCAAGCCCACTTGTCCGAATCTCAGCCAAGCTCATTAGCTTCACCACCTTAACGGAATCGAGTTGCAGATGTAAAAAGCAACCCATGTGCGCTTGAGACGGCAGAAAATCCAATTTACTACTAACCACCTGAAATTCGATACAAGGAGGGCAGAGCCACAGCCCCTGTCTCAGGTGTAGAACAAATAGGCTTGGCTTAGATAGACTGTGACAACGAGGCGATCGAACGATCCCTAAATTTCAATTCCTTCATTTTCACACTGCAATCCCTGGGCGCTTGACATGTTACTTAGCACGAGAACTGAGCGAGATAAGGATAGGGGCAATTTCGCTCTAGAAGCCTCGTTTTCAATTTTGAGACCTAACAATATTACTATTAGCTTCAGTGTTTCATTCCCCCTTAGACACCATTGAGACCTAATAAACATAATGTGGTGCCACGCTAACATAATTACAAGCACAGTTTGATGCGAGGATGTACAGCTCGCATGGCGTTCCTGCTACCGGCGTTAAAAATACAATATATCGGGGCGACTTGTGAGTCACTCATGTTTGCAGCAAGTTGCGCGTGCTAATGCAGAGTGCGACCCAGACATTACACTACGCTGGAGAGGACGGGAGCTGACCTGCCGTAGAGCGTCCAATAATGGGTCGGTGACCCCCTCCATGACGGTAGCCAGGGACCCCAGCAGCTCCAGTGTAGACTTGAGCCCCAACACGTAGCTGAGGCGCTGCTCGCACCGGGCCTCGTTCTCCTGAACCATCAATTATGGAAATCAGCCTAAATACAAGCGACACAATGAATAGTCCCCAACAGCACAGTGGCACGTTTATACAATATATACCTATATATATATATATAACTAGATAGTACCATTATATATAAAAAGAGACAGTGTTCGGTTCTATATAGTAGATCATTTATCGCGGCTTCGCTGTATCGCAGGCGTCATCCGCGAAATGTGGATATGATGCATAAATCTTCATTGTTTTCATAATTTCATAAGAAAATGTTTTATCTAATGCAAACAATTAAAGTAATGAAACAATAATTAAAAGTATTAATAATACACCATAATTCTACAAAGGTAACGGTAAAATTCAACCTGTCGTACATCCAAACTGAGAAACCCACAAGCCCTGGCTGGGGCTGCAGATACATGCCAAGTGTATGGCCGTAGTCAACCACATATCGTCAAGAGCTACGGCGCCAGCGACGTAAGGCTCTTATTTTGACGACCCTACCCTTCCCCCTCCCTCGACCAGCTCCATCTCTGGTTGAGATCAGTGCCCTCGCAGTGGTATCCTGGCACAAATTGTGACACAGCGAGCCAAGCGCAAGAAGTTGCCTGCTGGCAACAGTGTAAAACTTGCGCATTCTGCTTGTGAGGGAACACATTCGAAAGTCCTGCGAGTGAGGTTATAAAATGAGCGTATGGGAGAGGGTGATACGTTTAGGGTGGGTTGGCAACAGTACAGGGGGCTGATGAAGATTTGATATATACTTAAATAATTGAATCAATATGGAACCGCTACTTCTCGACTTTCCACTCTTCGCAGGGGGTCCAAAAAGCGGTCAACCGCGATAGACCACGGAATGTCACTGAAAAAAAAAAAAAATGGAAGCAAATGACCTTCGTGATCACATTTTTTGTACGCTTACAAGAAGTTCTCTATATGCAAGTAAAAGTCATTGAAAAATCAGTACCATGTAGCAGGTTATTTTTTTCATGCGTTGAAGCATACCAGCTCTTTATAAGCCNACTGAAAAAAATGGAAGCAAATGACCTTCGTGATCACATTTTTTGTACGCTTACAAGAAGTTCTCTATATGCAAGTAAAAGTCATTGAAAAATCAGTACCATGTAGCAGGTTATTTTTTTCATGCGTCGAAGCATACCAGCTCTTTATAAGCCCGTATGTAGATATCCCCATTATCAGATTTCGAAATGTTTAGAAAATAGACCCTATACCATAATGATTTAACATATCAAGTGTTTAAACATGCACCACACAGAGCATATTATCGAGTATTACTTCTAACTCTTCAAACCTGCAGGAACGTTGTTAATGAAGAAATTATATGCAAAAATTATATAACTATATATACACTTTAATAATTTATAGTAACATAACATATATATATAATAACTGTGACATAAAATACTGTCTTCTTTAAGATTTCAAGCAAGCAAAAAATGCATTAGCAACTTGTTTTAATGCTTGCGTAGATGGTATGCAGTAAGGTGTAAGCAAAGTAACCAGTACAGCAGACGACGAGACCCACCTCAGTGAGTTGGTGGGAGCACATGGTCAGTAGCCAGTCAACGTCTGGGAACCTGCTCAGCAGGCTCTGTCAGGGACACACCAGACAGGCATTACAGCTAGGGCTGTAGCACGTTAAAAAAATTGCTTTTTAATCATTAGAATTTTATAAATGATGTGTTTTCAAGTGTTCTTCAGCAGTCAAACAAAAGCTTAGGTAATTTTTTGGCATCGGTATACCCATGCGTCATTGTACAATAACAGCAGGAGCCCCCGCCCTCAAGAAAAATCGCCTCGCGTCGTTTTTTTATAGCCACTTTTATTGTTTATAGCTCAACTACGATTATACTATCGGTGAACAGCTCTGAACTTTTAAGCTAGTCAGTTTAACCATCAAATTAGTCCCCCCTTGCCATGACTGAGGCAAGGCACTCTCCCACACCTGAAGCACATCGCAACATACACATCACTATTAGGCAGTTTCGTTTTCTGGCTAAGGCTCCAGCTACAAGCGTACAATCCAATCAATGAGCATCAATAAGTACCTGCAGGGACTGCTGGAGGTCAGGTCGCTCCGTCAGATACTGCAGGGCGTCCAGTCTTGCCTCGATCGCTGCTGCTGATGTGTGCGGCTGCAATAATGTAGTTCATATTTGTGTGGCATAGACCGCAACAGTACTAGACTCTTAGGTCTAAAAGTAGCCTCTGACGCTGGCGGCCAAAAGTCGGCAACGAAAAAATGAGATTTTCTCAAGAACTATTAGGAAAATGATTATGAAATTAAGAGCATTACAACTTTAATTTTAAGCAGCGTTCCTAAACAAACAACATTTGACGAATCACGCTCGGTTGGTTAGATATTTCGTCAATAACTACAAAAATTTCAATAAAGCAAAATCAAAATAAGTTCCCTAAAGTATACTGAATCATATACCTAACGAGTCAACAGTTCTGGGTTCCATCACAGTATGGTTATTACAATCTCATCCCACAGTTCTAAACAATGGAGGAAGAACTCTTGACTCCTGAAATATAAAGGAATTGTATCCTTAAGTTGCATATCTTACGCTCGATATATTCATGGGATAAATACATCACTAATATTGAAAATATTTTTAATAAATAGGAATGAGATAACTATAAGTTCTTTAAAAATATATATAGCTATCCATTTCCCAGAAACGTAATAGCGCTATCATCCTCTCCTGCATTGATAAAATCGCCTTCTTCAGGCCCTCCAACATTCTCCTCTTGTAGTCCTCTCTTGGTATTTCCAATTTCTCAGAGCCGTCCCCTCTTCGCTTCCGGCCACCCGACGGCTTTGTCATATCTCTGGCATCACTTGTAACGTCCCTCACAGAGTTCGCACCGAAACCATTGATTAAGTTCCTGCCCATTACAGGGGGAACTGTCTGGGCCAACACGTGTCTGTCGTGACTCGTGACACGTATGTTGCATCACGCCAGGGTCCTTCTCCGCTAAAATCTTAAGCAGCTGGTAGATGGCGATGGCGTTTGACCCTTTTACACTGAGAAACTTGATTCTTCTCTGCAGCACATCAATCCCTCTCCCAAACAGAGGCAGTGAAACTAACAATGCGAGCCATGGCCATTGATGGGTACTGCAGTGCAGTGCAGTGCCTGCGGACTCCACTTTCCCTCTGTCTACTGAGCTGACGAGGGCGTAATACTTGGCCATGGAAACTGTATCTATGTCTCTTTCATCAACCGTGATTACCAGCTCTGCATCTTTTTGGACCAGCGCTTATTTGCAGCAGGCATTCAGCCTGTTACGGCTGTTGATTATATGAGCCAGATAACCAGAGTAGCTGCCAATAGCTGCAAGAACCATGTCGTCATTGATGAGGTCTCGTGGTTCCTCGGAAAGATCCTACGCGAGCTCACGAATCTCAGCTTCGTCCCGGGACGCCTGGTTCTGCTTGGCTTCCTTCAGTTTCAGGTCGGCCTTGATATCGTAGGGGATGAAACCAACAAGTTTGGCCACGTGCCACGTTGATGTTAATGTACAACCGGGGCCGATACAGAAATCGTTGACGCTGGTCCAGTAGTTGCTGCCACATATGGTACGTCTGTCTACAAAGGCATGCTCGTTGGCGTCGCTGTTGCATTTTCCAAGGCAGAGGTACCGTAGTTTAGGCCATCGATCTTTTGTTGGAATATATACATACCTCGCAGAGGCGACCGCACCGATTGAGGTGTAGTAGATCCTATAGGCTGTGGGCTTGGCAATCTTACTGCACACGTAGGGGTCGCTGTCGAACCAGTCCTTCATGAGGTGCCCCACCTCGAGAAGGAACTGGAGGTTCTTTTCAGAATACTTGTCCTCAGGCTTGCTGACACAGCGGTATGGGTCGCCCCAGCGCTCGTCCTGATAAGGGCCACGAGCGTTCAGAATGCTTTCCATCTCCTTATCATCTCCAGGAAATCTGCTGTGTCACTGTACTCAATATTGTTGTGCACTTCCGCATACTGGCAGAGAGAAGCAATGGTGTAAGGGTCAGTCGCCGTCATAGCGAGAGAAACGCTTTGCCTCTCCAGGGCTGTGGGTTCCAACCACTTCTTGGTCATTTTGAATCCGCACTTCAGACCCCTGTACTTCTCAGACTCGTAAACAGTTTTAAGGTAATCCTTCTTGACCAGCCTCTCTCTGTTTGGCTCTTCTGATCCAGGGCATTTCGGCAGCATTAGGCACTTCTTATTAAGTAGATGGTAGTATATGTTCTTAAAGAAATGGATGCTGTCGTACATGGGGAACACTCTTCTGGTTTAGCAGGGTTTGGGATGGAGCGCTCGTCTGAAGACATGTTAAGGGAGGCGTAGGAGGACTGATTGATCCTGTGTCCGTCGAACGGTATGGTAAAAATGAGAAAACCCGCGTTGGTTAGCATTATCATAGCTGAGTTAAGCGCATTCTTGACGTCTTCATGTTGAGAGGACACTCGTGGGATCATGCTCACCATCTCGCCAAAATTGACACACGCTGAGGAAGCGTGGACACTCAGCATCACTTTGGCAATGTCTCCTTCGTCTGTAAAGTCACGGAAGTTGCCACCGCACAACTCCAACATTTCAGTGGAGTGAACCTCGTCCATACCAAGGAGAAGGATGCAGTCCCTCGGGCGAAGCTGCATGCAGATGGCTCTGAAGGTTGCCTGGGTTTCTAGGTCGATGCCCCCTTTATAGAGCTCCACTCGCGTAACCATCTCGCACTTGCTTACGCTGGGCAGAATGAGGCCTGAGGTGGCGATCAGGTTCCTGTAGAGCTTAGGACTCATTCTTTGCCAGACGCCGCACTGGAGCATAAACTTGCTGTTGAACCTCCTACCGATCTTATTGGCCTGACATAGCTGCAGCTGTGTCTTGCAGAGGATTACGGTACCTATGTCGCTGCTCTGTAGGAAGCGACTCAACTTCGGTATCGTTGAGAGCGTGGGTTGCCTGCGTAAGTTTGTTACCTGGATCAGCCTTCAAACTGGCTAGGAGGGCCATGGCGTTCCTGACCTGCGAAACTGTCTGGAACTTGTCTCCCTTATTGCCTATTACGTCTCTAGCCTTACACTTCGTTATCGGTGACTGCCTCTTATACCACTTGAAACTCCCGTCCTCATAAATCGAGATGGACATTAGAAGGTCGGGAATGTGTCTGTTGCCTAAGAGCCTGAAGCTCTAGGCCACCAGGATTCGCTGCTCTAGATTGCTTGGGAGCTTCACGCCAAGTGAGGAGGAAGGTGGCGGGAATGGGTCTTTCATAAACTTGTCGTGCAGCTCTTCGAGGTTGGAAAACTTATCGGAGTCCAAAAGCTCCTGCTCCAGTCTGGTGATACGCTGGATGTCAGCCTTGAAGCTGGCGACGGTGCCACTTTTTGTCGTCGATCTCTCTTACGGTTGGTGGACGGACGCGTCGTAGGAGGGGTAGTCAGGGAGGAGTGTGGGTACGGCGTTTTTTTTAGACCGAATTGCATCTTACTCTCCCTCTAGCATTGGTGACATCGTTGTGGAAGCAGTCATCCGTGAGGTACCTGGCACAGACGACCGCATTTTGTGTGGGTTCTGCCTTATCTCTCTTTATGTTTCGAAGCCAGATGGCTTTTAGGTCCAGATTATTGGAAACCGGAATACAGTGTATTTTACCTTCTCGTTGAGCTCGTCAGTATTATCCTTCTCCTCCCGCTCGATCTTGGTCAGTGCGCTGTTAGTCTTGCATTTAGGAACCCAGGATTTGTTGGGCATGTTGCCTTCAAAACATTTTCAGTTGTTTCCAGTTTGTAGTAGTAATTTCAAGTAGTAATATTATAATGAACTATATGAATTAAATATAACTTCACATTCATAGACTCCAGTGTTGAGGCCTATGTGCGTATAGTACATACAACAGATAGAGAACAATTTCTCACTGTCGCTGGACTCTTGGCCGCCAGTGTCAAGTGCTCTGGCCAAAAATTTCTTGACCTAAAAGTTAAGTACTGTTACGGCCTATGTGTGTAGTATTATGTATCGGATGTGTAAATAAAACATGGAGAAAACAAAAACAATACTTTTTTCTTCTCAGAACGGTCGGTTTCAGCTTAGCTGTTGTTATAGCCATGAGTGCGTCTGAAAATATAAAAGAACTAGAGCACTCCGAAAGCGCATACCTCCGCCAAGCGAGGCAACGGTAGTAAAAAATAAAAAATTCGAATTGGCTCTTAAACCATAATTTTCTTTGTATAAACTCTAAAATGTAAATATTTGTGTCTTTTAATAGTAATAACACTTTGCGAAATTTTCTTGAAGATCCGTTCATAACTTTTTGAGTTATACGGCCAACAAACGTTATGACAAACATGAGTCAAAGATACAAACAAACAAACCCATCTGCACCAAAATTTGATAATTTTTGTCTTTTAACATTACTAACAACTCCTATAAATTTCATAAAGATCCATTCATTATTTTTTGAGTTATTGTGCTAACAAGCATAAAATTAAAAACAGTGACAGATGAACGAACGAACAAACAAACAAACGGAGAATTACCAAAATTTGGTCATTTACTCTTTGTTATATACCTAACAACTCATATTAATTTCATAAAAATACATCGATAACTTTTTGAGTTATGGCATTGAGAATAATGAGGCAGACAAACAAACAAACAGATGGACATATCTTCACCAAAAGTTAATCATCTGTTTCTCCTAACATACCTAACAATCCCTGTGAATTTCGTCCAAATCGGTTCAGAACTTCTTGAGTTATCTTGGTGACAGACAGACAAACAGTCAGACAGGCAGAGAGACAGACAAACACGACGAAACCATAACCTCCTTGGCGGAGGTAATTGAAAATGCGTACAGTATCAAAAATCTATTACTCTAATAAAAATTTTGGCCACTCCAGAAGCTTTTTTATGACTACAGCTTGCGGGGCGGCCAAATATCAAAGCACTCCTGGGTATATATCAATAATGCGCAGTGTAAAAAATTCTCTCGCGCTTTAGTTTTTACATTGGTAAGCAACGGCCACCCGACGAGAGGCGGCCACTGCAATACGGACTCAGTGAATATGGCCGTCTAGGGTATCCAAGATAAATATATAGTGCTGACCTGCAGGAGAGTGGCCCGTAGCAGTCGGGTGCCGGCAGGTGTGCGGGTGTGGCGCAGTACCCCAAACAGCGAAGTACGCCACCCGCCATCGATGGCCTTCACCAGCTCCAGCTCTCGACACGACCGAGATTCTGGCAGAGAAGAGAGAGAGCATTGAACTACCCTCTACTGCTAGCAAAGAGAAAGGGCATTGAACTACCCTCTACTGCTAGCAAAGAGAAAGGGCATTGAACAGTGCCGAATGGGACTGTGTTCATCAGCGCGTCTTAGGACTGTTTCCTCGTGTGGTCGAGGGCTGTCCTGAGTGCCTGCTCCGCAAGGGATGTTGCAGCTGGCTGCAGTTCCTGCTGAAATGGTTAGTTTTGTTCAGTTACGTAGGTTCTCTACATATTTATCCCCCTTGCTGTTCCGTGAGGTGAACCATTGATCGAGATAACTGATCCCGTACGCTGGGCACCTCTAGTCTCTCTCGTGTGGTAGGCCATGAAAGGGGCCGTCCACTCGAGTGTCTATCTCTATTCTTTGCA
>LQNS02278187.1:24920550-24934223 GCA_001587735.2 Parhyale hawaiensis | reverse complement strand
TCCAGTTAACTCATTTGGTATGTGGTGGCACTGAGCCATGTAGATTAGGTTGTGAATATATAACTGTAATATTTCCAACAAATTAATGTACACATAATTTTTAATGTAAGCTGTAATATAATAATCCAAGAATACCTCCTGCCTGTGGAGAAATACATGTTATTATTATTATTATTATTATTATTATTATTATTATTTATTATTATTACTGGTCGAAAAGAGAGAGGGCATCGAACCGTTCTTTCATTTCACTGTTAACAGTATTACCCAGGAAGCAAAGTGTGTAACGGGAGGACTCAATGGGAATAAAATAAAACTAAGCCGTGACAGCATGCTGGCGAATGACGTCACTGCGACGAGTCTAGTATTTGAGGGTCGACCCTCAGGCCTTCGTCGGCTGGGCTTTTAATTTTAACGAAAAATATAAGCAGTGTTATATTCTTGATCCAAGAGAAACCATAAGAACAATTATTGCTCCAACTTTCAGCACTTGACGACAACATGTCACCGTGCTGTGTGCTTGGGTGCAGCTCAGTAGCTGGCCAGTCAAGAACGGAAGATTGAATGAATTTAGTTGATAAAATACGGTGATACATTTAAATATGATCTGTGAAGAACCGTGCGAACAGAAATGAAGCGTAAATAAGGCTTTATTTCAAATATGGTAAATCAGGGCGCCATCCCGGCGCAGATCTTGCCTCTGCTGCTGAAAATGTTTCCACAAACCTCCATTGCAACTTTTTATTAATAATTGTCTACAGTTCAATTACTTAATATATGTTCTCTTCATTTAGCTATGTGCTTAAATGATAAAATTTGCAACTGGCGACGATTTTTCTGGTGAAATTTATTGAAATACTCATGGGCTTCTCAGTTGTACCGTTCATCGATGTGACGCCATTAATGACGTCACTTTTCGATGCTAGTTCTCGTACGTTCTCCAGTTACGCTCTTTGCTGCCTAGTATTACAAAACCCAATTTTCAATTGTAAAAATCAACGCATTTTTTAACAGAGAAGATCCTAAACTATTTAAATATTTTGTCTAATGTGAATAAAACGAAAGTCTCACCAATGACCATTGTGTTTCCAGAAGCGCTGTAGGTGACTTTCAGACTGGCAGGCACGTAGGTTATGTTCTGCACGTGCTCCACGTACCGTACCAGTGCGGCCGCTGCAGACAGGCAGTAATACCTGAGAACACAGCTCAGCATTATATTAGCTTTAGGGAACAGTCGCGGTAAGCTATGGGAATATGACGAGCTAAAGAACCCGTCTTGCAAAGTAAACAGCCTGGTTGAAGTAGCGCCAATCATGTTGCAGGATTCCCTACTATTCCTATATACAAGCTTACTCTATGGACTCCAAGTGGATGACAGGCGACGATGAGGGAAGAGAGATGTCACCGTCAGAAGACGCTAACTTTTAGCCAGCTCACTCTGAGCTCTACCGTATCTTCGGGACTGACATTACCGGTTGCAAGTGTGATTACATTACCGAATGTGGTATTGGCACGCTGTGCAGCAAACTGCAGCTTTGTTGGGAATATGCATAGGCTAACTAGCAGTTAATTTTGCTAATTGATCGGCTCACTGATTCAGTTACTTGATACATTTTCTCTCTCGTATGGACAGTCTATATACGCTGTTTTCATTGATAACTAATATAACCTAAGCAGTGACTTCACTTGTTGTCAAGATGCACGAGAGCAGTGAGGCTCTCGGGCGTGGCGAGCCGCCTGATGGTCGCAAGGCCGACATCTTCTCTGAAGAAGCGGCGGTGGACGCTGCTCACCGTCGCCTCGCACACGCTCTCTGCTATCATCTTGCCCACCCCGCTGCTGGCGCTCGTGCTCGGCAGCAGCACCTGGTAATACCGAACCAATTGCAGCGTTTAGCTATCAAAATAATGCAGTAGAAGATACTTCCATGACAGATCTACACGTTTTCAGCTGCGACTACGTTAGCAGAAACGTTACAGAAAAGTATAATTAACAAACAAATATATTTAGTGTATATAAATGTGATTCGACGTTATGAAATATTTTTGCGGCAGTGACGCAGAAGTTTCAGTGATAGTAAGAGATCAGATCTGTTCACCCCATGCGGAGCATTCGGTAGAGCAGAGTCACCTCCTCACTAGCGCGCATCTTTTTAGCACAGCTAAGGTTCATACTACCGCATACCTCGACGGTGTTAAGCACAACCAGCAAAAGCACAGTTGCGGTCACTAGTAGACACACACCTGAATAGTGCAGGCTCCCACCAAACACCCAACATACCTCCACAGGATTAAGTACAGCGAGCATGGCCAGGGTCCTGATGTAGGTCTGAGTATCGGTGAACTGGGCCAGTCTGAGCCTGGGCTGCCGTAGCTCTACAGCTGCCACTCCAATGCTGCAGCGAGCGTGTCCTCGGCCCTCCACAACCGCTGACGGTAACAGTTCATGGATCAATTCGCAGAAAAAACGCGCGTCTTCTGTTCCATTAAAGAGTTATCATGGTTGGGATCAATTTCAACACGCCGGCGTCACACGCAGCAAAACAACCTACATTGACAAATTTGACACACCATGTCATATGAATGCTCAACAAGCCTAGAAGTTGCAAAACACATAACTATTTTCTATAAATGCACGTGATGAAATACATCCGTCGTCCAGTCCGCTAGCCTGGAAATACGTTGACGACAAGATACCATGAATGTAAAATGAAGATATATACGATACCGAATCAGAGATATTACATTGGTGTCGGGAAGCGACTGATGAGTTATCCAATTTTTGTTAAATATTGATAAGGACAAAATTGTGATATGAGAAATTTGTCACACATTTCATTGATGTGGGAAACTTACGTAGATGCAATATTTAGAGTGCATGCTAATCTTTAACCGTCGAAATGACCTAGGGTATGTTGTGAAACAAGGATTTAATATTTGCTTCCAAATATTATTTAAAGTCAAATCAGCTTTGCTTAGTTTCAAGCCTACAAAAACAGGAGTTAATTTAATATAAAAATGAAGAATCTCTGGAGAATTGAGATGAACGTACTGTAATAGACTTTTTTCCTAGGAAAAAACCAACGTGGCTAACTGTAAATAACGGGAGCCGATAGACTCACCGACAATGGTGGCTGGTTGAAGATTTTCATCGTCACCTCGTGCTGACCCGGGTGTTCGTGCAGAACCTGGGGTTCGAGCAGACCCTGGAGTTGGCCCTGAACCTGGAGTACGCAGTCCCGTCAGCTGTGAACGAACGGCAGATGCGGGAGTACGCATCACTGCAGCAGGAGTGCGTCTGTCAGCCCCTGGAGTTCTGTGCTGACGTCGATTGATCGAATCAGAGGTGCTGGACCAAACGCTGGGCGAGGTTGCTTCCCTTGGTGTGCTAGAGCGACGTCCTCGTTCTGCCGATGGCTCTGATGACGACGAGTCTCCAACGCAGGATTTACTCGAGAGGAGTAGGGAATCAGAAGCTCGAAGTGTATTAGTGATTAAGTCAGCTAAGCCTGGCGGTCCGTCGTTTGTGCTAGATGTGTTGAGCGTCGCTGATTTCCGGGATGCAGAAGCACACGGAGCAGCAATAGCCGCTCGTAAAATAGCCGCCGAATAATCAGCAGTTTTTGTACTCCGAGAAACAGACGTGCATCTGCTGGAACTTAAAGCGCCGATAGATGCACCTGATGTCACTTGAGGCGCTTTAGCTGAGTGACTGGGAAGCACAGAAGACGAAATGATTTGGGCAATTGTTGGATGCTCTGATGAAGCCTCCAGTTGACCGTGTCGTGAAGAAGATAGATTCGAACGACCCAGAAGTTCAGAATCCACACGAACCGAGGTTTGATTACCATCTGATGATTTTCCAAATGGATTTTCTACACATTTACCAGGATCTTGCTGAATATCAGTAGCTGTGGAACTACCAACAATGAGGACGTGATCACGGCTGGTAAGACCAACCTCGTTACACGCCTCATGAGGAGGCTGCGCTGTTAATATTGGTTCCTGGATTTCATTTGAGGCTGGAAGGGGTGTTGTGGCACTGTCGGGATCTGGCAGAGGACCTCGATCAAAGCTCCGGCTGGTGTCAACACCGCATCCGGAAGAGCTTGGCTTAATTGCACTCAGAGGGATCGACGGCAGCTGTGCATTGCTCTGATTCCTCGGTGTCGCTATAGTTGGGGGAAACATAGCTATGATAGTTGTAAAAACAGAGCTTGATCTATACTGAACTCCTGACCCTTTTCGCCCGGAATAATTTTAAAAATAACTGCGTGACTCAGTGTACATTGACGAAAGTCGCCTCAACTTTTTTTGTAGCGCCAGATGACTGCAAAGAACGTGGTAGATTTTAATTGAGCAGTAAACTCACCGCTTAAAATCACTACAGTAATATTACTTTTATCATCAACCATTGTAGCCACAAAGACACTGATGAACGTAATTTCGTTTTTTCATACCGGTGAGATAGCACGTCATCTGTCGTTCAGTGCTAGTCAGCTGGTACGGACAAATATTCATCTGATCTTGAATCGACGACTTATAGCTACCAGCGTACAAACTACGATATTCAAACATGGATGTATTTCCAAAAAAATGAGAAGAAATAATACTGTTGTTGGAGACATCGCACACAATCTATACTCCCCCTTTACTTTAAATCACAAACAAACTTAAACATAACACGGTGTCTACAATCTGCCATACATATGAATCTACACATGCATTTCTAATGCATATGATAAACATGATAGCATACAATATATGCACAAAGGTCATGCAGTTGTACCAAGACGCATATGTAGTTCTGATGAACATGTTGGCATGCATACCCAACATGTCAAAATATCAGATACCTACTCCGTTACAAACAGATATTATAAAATTATTTTTGTCTAAAAATGCAATAAATCTCGTATATCTTATATGTTTGGCATGAAGCTTCTTAAGATTAACTTTCAACAGGTAATATGAAGGTGCATGAACATGTTCAGCTACTCTATATCTTGCTATCCCAGGCGTCTTCTCGAACTTACATGCTCCCATGGGGGTTTTTCGGATACGTCGGGGAGCTACGAAGCAAGCATCGCTGTCGCTCTCCATCATGCTGTTATTGTTAGTATGGAAGTGCCTGGGTGCATCATTATCAGCATATTCATCATTGGTTGGTACTGGCACTCTTACGTTTTGACCCCAGTCTGAGTACCGAGGCATTGCAGTAGTCGACGACTGACCCTGGTCACCTGCAGGTAGAGCTGTCTCGAGATTTTGGAGAAGGCGGTAATCAGAACTTGCGGCTGTTGCGTGATGAACATTTGGAAGGATATTTTCTACCAAAGACTGACCACAGGGTTTTGCAGTAGCCTTAAGAGTAGGTAAATAGTTGGGTAAAACGAACTGTTCAATTGTGTGAGTGTCATGGATGGTAAACGCATTTTGCAGTGCCCCGTGGGGAACCGTAGGGTCTTGAGCTGTATAACAAGTCTGTGAGTTAGTATCTTGCCGAGGAGCAAGAGGAGGAGGAGGATTTTCTTGATTTGGGACGTCAAACAGTTCACTGCCGGCCCAACATGGTTCTTGAACAACAGAAATAAAGGTCGATACGCCTTGCTTGATGCCAATAACACTGGGCACTCCAGGAGCAGTACCGTCTCCAACTTGGTCTGGTGGCAGCGTATCAAATGCTGAGCCCGCAGGGTAACCCACGTGATGATACGGAATGGGCATGTGGGCAGACTCGGCAGTCATGTGGTATTGTACAGGCATAAAGCCAGCACTGGAGGCAGCATAGGCCGGCATGAAAAGAGGCGCTGGCACGGCATTACGAACGCTGGAACCAGACACACTTTGTGAGGGGAAGGTGTGGGCGTGGGCTGCAGCAATTTCTGGGCCTTGAGCTTCGGGAGGCACATCAGCATTGACTGAGTCACTCAACTGGATGGGCCCCGGTAAGTTCCCAGCACCAGGGTACAGACCGTAGGAAGGTCCACTTGAAGCAGGTACTTGAACTGATGGAAGTACAATACTCCCTTGCGTGAACTGTGTGCCTGAAGGAGCGTCTTCAGTAAATACAGTTCTAGTCCTATCGGCTTCAGGCATTATAGCACTTGCCGGGGCTCTGGTCATTCCATGGGCCACGCTGAAATAGCAAAATATCTGGTAAATTAGAAATAAACGGTGTCTTGAAACCTTTCCACTGCCGCGTTCATGTTCAAATTCTTTTATCTTGACGGGACATCGAATGTGTACCGAAAGCTGGGAGATAAAAATTAAAGGTAAGGAGCCAAGTAAATGCCACTGGTATAACCCAAAAACAGTAATTTGATAACTACCGTACAATATGTAAACATGAGTGCTAATTATACCACGCAACACCTCTGTCTGCGGAGGGTGCAATTAATGCATCAGATGAGATATTCCCTCCATCTTTGTCCATGTACTGTTTTCAAAATTGCCCCAATTGTCATTCATAATTGTCCTAAATGTCATTTGCCATACGGAATCCACGTCAAATAATCGTATTACTAATCATAATCAAAACGTAATATATGTTTGGATACACGGTTCAAAAAGTTAACTATTGCCGTTCATATCACTTATGGCCGGTACATGGCTGAATGAGTAGGTACACCAGCAAGTCAATGAACGATTTTCCGCAGCTGTATCGATAGAATGTTTTGTTGAACCCTCGTTAACACGACTCTGAATTCCCCAAGAAGTGGTGTGAAAATGTTAACCGTCAGTTTAGTTTGCTCTGCAGGAGCCGTTAGTTGAGTTTCGACTATCTCTTCAGATTTGGAGGGAATTCTAACTTAAAATTCTTTGCAAGTGGGTGCTATTTAAACGGACGCATCAACGCGTTCAGAAGCGGAGATGACGATACTCGTTCTTTTGGCTACCGTGTGTACAGGCTCTAAAGGAGAATTGTAATTTCTTCAGCACAATGCCCTTGGGTATGTTTGAAAATTTGGGTGCCTTGCGCATCTTGACAGCAACAAGCCGCAACATTATAGTGATGGCTCCGTTGAAAACAGGAACCAATGTATAACCTAAACTATCTAAAATCTAGAACTGATCGTGGGGTAACACCATCACCCGTGAGGATAGGCCGAGATAAACGTCCTGAGTCAGCAATTTTGGCATTTTTCATGTCTAGGTCAACCTACCTGACCGCTTGCAAGAGAATATGATGATGGTAGCTCAATTCTCTCTGGCAACTTTTCGGTAGATTAGATTAGATTACATTAGATAGGAGGCAGTAGACGAACCAACAGGCCCATTTTCAAAGAGACACCGGAGCTTACACCCCGGCCCTCTATGAGCTATTGCCAATATGTTAGTAGGATGTAGAAGACCAGGGAAACCAGAGGAGAAAAAAATGGAAGACGAAAGAGAAAAATTGAAAGAAAAAATAGAAAAAAGGGGGAGAAAGGCATACAAATAAATATATAGATAAATACAGGACAAAAACATTATCGCTTCTCTCAGTTCTTTCGCCGGCGATAATAAATTAATAAAGTATCGTTATGCTGCGTCTCCTATACAGTATGCAATATTTAGCTTTTATTTGAAAGCAAATTTACGTATGACGCCCGTTATCATATTAATATCACAAGTGTCTTTCATGCATTTCACGTCATTGCAAAATTTGAAAAAAAGAACATTCTAGTTACCCACGTTATTATCTAAACATGTAAAAAAATCGATAGCTATTTCCATTTTTTGGCGTCATAGTAAAATTCTAGTTTTACGTGTCGCTCGAAGCGACAGTGGTAAAACAACACGAGTTTTGAGTTCGCTTACTTTCAGAGAGCTAAGTTTAGAGTGTTTATTTATTAAATGTACGTACGCTGATTCACTGTACACTGCAGGGGGTTGGCGTAGGTATCTGGGTCTCTTCGATGGTCGAACGCCTAAAAATAAAGGTGAGATAGATTTATTACACACAGATACATTTGATACGTTACAAAAATCATGTGGTACAATAGTACGATACACTTTTACAATGCTGTATCTGCATAGCCACTGGAAGTTAAACATAACTTCAAGGGCAACACAAAGCAAAGCTAATACACTTGCATGACGTTTTCTTTATAAAGTTTTTTAATACATTGTCAGAAATGGGATCTTATAAATAAGCAGGAATTTTATTGAAAAGCAATGTAGTTTGAAAAATTGTTTAGCGTTTCTCAACATCAACATGTACATTTGGTAGATTGAGGGTAGAACTTTTCATTTCGTATTATTGTTGGAGAATAAAGGGATTGAAATGCTTTTCATATGGTTTTTTTTTTTCACAGCTCACTTTCGCTTCGCTACAGCGAGCTGTAAAAAAATATATATATACATAAGAGGGCTTGAAGTGCCGCGCCCTTTTCAAATCGGGTATTTTTATGAGCGAGCTTCGGCACACACTGGCTCATGTTACGTCGCACATTTATGGTGTCATAGATTGGCTCGGTAAGGTCGAGATCGAGAGAGAGAACTAATGCTACGCTAGGAAAAGGAATATCTAAGCGCATTAAGAGCATGAGGGATGCTTTTAATGTACTACCTGCCACACGATCTAAAGTGCGGAACCAGCGCTATTATATGAACGGAAGTTCTAAAGAAGTGAAGCCTAGCATTTTGGGGCTTTACTCAACTCAACTTTGAGGATCCAATCAAGACCCCTATGCCATTACCTCATGAATATCGAAGATATAATTAGGAACTCGCTACCGAATAGATGAATTACTGGAGTCTTCAATTGACACGGATGTTCAATGTTTTTTTTTGGCTTTAATGCTCAATGTCCTAGTTCTTAGGTACACTTTTTCTGTGATATTGTCTGGGAATAGGTAATAAAACACGGTGTAAGAAATGCACTGAAGATATTTTTTTCTTGTCAAAAAGATACCGTACAAATGGCAGACTTGTTGTGTCTACAGTGGGTATATGAGCTCCAGGTCGACTGCAGCCGAGCACGCCTGTGGACCTGGGAGCACCAGCCAGTACAGGTGGATCTCCAGGTCAGGGTATGCAGCATGGTAAACTAAAAGATTTCAATTTACCATGGTATATGTACGGTCAAGTTAACTTACTAATGCCTTCACCTTTATTATGTATAATAGGTCGTAGAATGTGGCCAACGCTCGTCGAGATCTGAAGCAAGTAGAGTCAGACGAGGCACCCTGAAGTCGGGTTCATACGACAGTCCTTTGTCTTACGTTTGTTCATATCAGCCTCCGAATACTTCGCTGTGTCCTTGTAAACACAACTTTGTGTCTGCCAGAGTCGTTACTAAACTGTGTCTGTTAGACATTATGATCAACTATCTTATTTAGGTTTAGGATATCTCTTCTCATTTGTAGTGAATTAGAACACAAAAAGTCAAGAACTGTTCTGCCGTCTCTCCCAAGAACGGGATTATTAGAATTATCACCATTAACTCCATACATCGATTATAAAGGGCGTGGATATATTAAATCCCACGACGGTGTTCTAGCGCAAAACGGATTGGGAAACACATTCAGAAACAGAGGAGTAGCCCCATGAGAACGTGAAGCTTTTTATAGACATTATTTTTTATCGAATTACAACCCAGTTTGGCTACTGCAAGCAAAATAGAACGCCACTCTCCTGAAAGCAGACGTGTACGAACTGAGGTGTGTTGTAATCACGCCCACATTGGCGACCGCAACCTGAAAAAAGTTACCGTAACCCGGAAAGTGGTCATATAAGAGTGTCATCTATCGATGAGCGGTGTAAGCTTAACAATAATGAATATCAGTGTTTATTGTAATAATGTTGATGCAAGTTTAAAGCAAATAAACTTATTTGCTTATTCTGAGGCAGCGGTGTTTACTCGTTACTCATCGACATAATTTTGGCATGTCCTTTAGTCGTTATTGTTTTTGGGCACTGACTTGAGAAACCGTAACCCATGTCGCAAGCGTCATAACTAGAGCACTCTGAGAGCGCACACCTCCGCCAAGCAAGGCAACGGTAACGAAAAATTCAAATTGGTGCTGAAACCGTTATATTCTTTGTATCAAGTCCAAAACGTAATCATTTATGCCTTTTGATAGTATTAACACCTTCTGTATTTTTTTGGAGTTATGCTGCTAACAAACATTATTACAAACAGAAATCAAACATACAAACGAATCAACCGATCTGCACCAAAATTTATTCATTAATGTCTTTTATTGTTACCAACTCCTGTAAATTCATAAAGATCCATTTAAACTTTTTGAGTTATTGCGCTAACAAGCACAAAATCACACACAGCAACAAACACACAAATAATAATATCATCACAAAAATTGGTCATTTGGCCTTCGTTATAAACGTAACAACTGATGAAAATTTTATGAAAATCCACCCATAACTTTTTGAGCAATGGCATTGACAAAAATGAGATAGACAAACAAACAAACGGATGGACGGATCTTCATCATAAGTTAATCATCTGTTCTTCCTAACATACTTAAGAATCCCTGTAAATTTCATCCAAATCCGTTCATAAATTTTTGAGTTAACTTGATGATAGACAGACAAACAGTTCACAGACAGACAAATCCGACGAAAACATAACTCCCTTGGCGGAGATAATAATGAGCTATGATTGCAACTGGCTGGGTTTCTGGTATAGCACCGGTAGGCCTAACCCAGAAATGCTGATAGCAACACAAACTAATTTCTGGGTTGCCAGTGCTATAAAAGTGACCTCGCCTCTAAAAAATTGTGTCGAAATCTCAACTTAATGCGGTAACAATTGCGACACGAGTAACCGTGAAACAGGCAACTTCTTAGAAACGTCTAGTTCAACTAAAGAGAATATAAGAATTAAACTAGAGCACTCTGAGAGTGCATACCTCCGCCAAGCGCGACAACGGTAACGAAATATTGAAGTTGGCTCTGAAACCATGATTTTCTTGGTATCAACTCCACAATCTAATCATTTGTGCCTTCGAATAGTAATAACAGTTTATGCAATTTTCTTGAAGATCCGTTCATAAGTTGCTGAGTTATGCTGCTAACAAACAGTATGGAAACATGAGTCAAACATACAAACCAACCATCCAACCGGTCTGCACCAATATTTAATCATTCACGTCTTTCAACATTACTAACAACTCCTATAAATTTCAGAAGATCCATTCATAATTTTTTGAGTCATTGTACAAACAAGAATAAAATTAAAAACAGTGACAAACGAGCGAATGAACAAGCGGATCGTTACAAAAATTTGGTATTACTCTTCGTAATATGCCTATCAACTTACGAAAATTTCATAAAAATCCGTCCATAACTTTTTGAGTTATGGCACTGAGAAAAATGATGCAGACAAACAAACAAAAACAAACAAACAAACAAACAAACAAACGGATGGACGGATCTTCACCAAAAGTTAATCATCTGCTCCTCCTAACATACCTAACAATCCCTGTATATATAGCTAAAATCCGTCCATAACTTTTTGAGTCATCTTGGTGACAGACAAACAGAATAACAGACTAACAGAGACAAATCCGACAAAAACATATCCTCCTTGGCGGAGATAACAAATGATAAACGAGTAAGCTCGAAAGTATAGAGTAAGTAAATATGTTTATTTACTTCGAACGCTCGTTGACAATATTGCAATTAATATAGAATTTCATTATCGTCAAGCTTACACCCCTTGTCGACAGATGACACTCTCACAACCGCATTTGGATTATGTTTACCACTTTTCAGGTTTCGGCTTTGCAAACACGACTGCGAAATGTGTATCTACCAGAAGTTTCGATAAAATGTTTACCGTCGTATTCTCTGGCTTAGACCGTGTCACTATTGTGCTGATTAGTACAGTGTCTTGTGACTTTACAAAATTTTAGCGATGTCGTCTTAAAAAGCAGAGTTCTTTTTCTTGTTTATACAGACAGAGCAATGCATTCCAGCGCGATGAAGTGGAAACACAGGACAAAAGACTATCGTATGCAGTGGGTCTTATAGGCTAGCTAAACAGTAATAAAATTCGACGTTGTTATTTCGTTCACGGAAGCTCAAAGTAGCTATACATACGTGACTTTACTTGCTTAGGCCTACTCTGTGCTTCGTAGTTGACTCATCATTCATTTGTAGAATTCTTTTGTACCCATCATTTGAAATAGATGCTTCTAAGCTGTTACCTGGCACTTGCGTCATCGTAACCCATGTCGCAGTTGTCGTTATAGCCTAGTCGTTACCGCTTTTCGAACTGTGCACAGGTATAGCGCCGGGAACCGAGAATCTATGTATGATTACAAGACGGTGAACTGGACAGTGCAATTGACAATAGGGAACTAGCCACCTATTAATGCTGAGAAAGACTTACCGAAGTCAGTATCTTCTTCTTGATCGTCCATGGCATCCGTATCATCGCTGACCGCGCAATCTACGAAAAAATAGATATCGTCTCATTCAGTAACCACTCAAGTTTGTCATCTAGTTACGTTACATTGAAAATTTAATAACTGCCAGAGTATAATGGTGCAAATTGCAGTATAATTAACAATAAACACCTCCAGTTAAGTAAAATGTATAATTATTGCCTTCGTTCTCGTCGGAAGTTGTCACACTGTCAACATTAAAAGGGAGAATGCCACTCTCCCTGCTTCATTTGCATATTTAAAGAATTTCTCTTGTGTTACAATATTCTTTAGTGCATAGCCTATTTACAAAACCTAGTATGCATAGTAACGAAAATAGGCTTCGACAGCAAGAAAGAAACTTACCGTTATCCAAACAGTAAAAACTTTCTGGACGCGCCATCTTGGCTTTCTGACCCACTTATAGGTAAACATTTTACAGTAAATATCCTGCCTCCTTCGTGGTTGCCGTACGGAAACTTTTGTGAATAATTTCCGAAAAGGAGTAAAACATGGTAAAGCATAGGGTGCGAATTGTTGTGTATTGTGTATTAATTTTGTTTTTCGTTTTGTCCTGCATATTAAGTCAATTTCAATGTCAGTGTTGACTTGCTACGTGTAAATGGTAGGTAGGCTATATCGCGCTAAACTTTGGGCGGCATCATACTCGGCGCTCTACCACTGCTCGCACTGAATCTGAAAAAATATATTGCTTACAAGGTGTAAGTCAATTACACCTTACTGGTACTTTTTGAATGTCTGCTATTGTGCGTAAACATATTACATATATGTATATTAAGCTAATTGTATCTACGATGTTAATTGCAAAAACAAAGTGGATGTGGCTCATACTCGTATATAGCTACAAATGAGGCCGACAACAGCTACAAAAACAGGAGAATAAATTTCAAAAACTATTATTTTTGAAAACTTCGTTAAAGACTGCAATTCTTCAACGCCACTCGGAACTATCCAGATCATAGAATAGGATTACTACATTACTAAACAAAGAGCTTGCTTTGTACATAGCAACAACTATTGAAAGGAGTAGCATGTTTTGCAAGAATTTCTGCATTCTTGTTAATAGCTTTGCCCTGTTGCTTAGCGTGTCTTTACCGTCAATGGTGCTGCTACATGGAAAGGTATTTTTTTCCCTTAAGCCCATTCTGAGGTGTGTTGTAAACACGCCCAAATTAGGCTACCGCAACCTAAAAAGAAAAACCGTAACCCAAAAAGTGGCCATGAGCAGGGATGTCGCGACCGGGGGGGGGGGCGGGGGGGGGGCCCCCCCCCCCCC
>LQNS02278187.1:24888292-24908413 GCA_001587735.2 Parhyale hawaiensis | reverse complement strand
AGTTTTCAACCTATTTTAATAGCAATATGTAAGAAATTAAAAATCTGGTACTTTTTCGTTGAAATCTGGTACTATTGTATTGCCAAATCTGGTACTTTCATCAAAATACGTTCGGCAAGCCTGCCGGTGACACCGATGGGGTGTGTCGCAGTCACACCAAAACCAGGCTACCGCGCCCTGAAAAAAAGGTCACCGTAATACAAAAAGTTGTTGTTAAAGTGCCTTCTAACTTCCAATTAACTGAACTGATTCACTTATTCTAGGGTACGGAGCTTACTTATTGGACATTTGAAGAAATTTAGTGCTCTTTTTATTCAAAATAGACGTTTGCGCTCGGTGACCTACATCACCGTAACCCGTGTCGCAGTCGTCATTTGAGCTCAGATTGCGAGTGGCTGGGTCACCGGTGTAGCACCGGTAACCCTGAAATGCTGATTGCGACACACCTTAGAGATCTCTCACAATTAGGGTTACAATCACAACCTAAAAAGTGGTAACGATGGCGACACGGATCAAATAAAGGAAATTTAAAAATTATACAACTGAGTAACGAGTAAATTCCGTAGCTTTAAGCTCTAGGCGTCTTTCTGTGACCACCTTGCGGATGATTCGACCTGATCCGTGCGTTTGCGAGACCACTTTTTGACGCGATTCTGAGCGATCAACGGTAATCAGTGGTGAAAATTGATCGCGCCGTGATATGCTCCGAGTGCTAATCATGCGTGATCTAAGTGATTGCAGCCGTTAGGTAAGCAATACAGTAATTCAAAATTTGAAATGAAAGTTCGTGATATTTTCTTATATTTAAAAATAAATTAGATAATATTATTATGACTGTTGGTATTATTGACTTTCAGAATTGCAGTTTCGTAAGTTTCAGGCCTGTGCAAGTTCAAAATGTGTTAAACACTGCTAGTTTACTTATGCATTGACTTCAAAATAAATAAAAATTACTAAAAAAATTCATTCTCCACCATATTCCGTACACTGCTCGTCGATAGATGGCGCTCGCACAACCGCATCTCGGGTTACGGTTACCGCCATTCACGTTGCGGTAACCCAACCGAGCTACCATTACAACACGCGCTTGTAGGGCTGGTGATCACACGTTTGTAAACAAACCTGGCGAGTCTTTGTTAAGGTGAATTTGAGCAACAAATGGGCAGATTTCGCATGTAATATAAGAAGAATTTAGTTAAAAAATATCGCGCAGACAAGCGACAGTTCGATAAAAACGCAAGACTTGCATCTGTTTCTTTGCTCCTTAATTATTAAGAAGCGGCGCAGTGTCAGCAAAACTAGACCGGGGCTTACTTTCGCATTCGAACGCTGGCAGGAGATACTCCTAAAAGTTGCTCGAGTGTGGAGCTCCCGTTGGGGTCACAGCTCGAGTTTTTTTTATCTCTCGCGTACATACCGCTTTAGGTATAAATAAAACAATGTAGTAGTAATTATAGAAATATTTAATATTGCTATCGGTGACATCTGGCACTTCCTGCATCTAGATTCTAGAAGGATGTATTGCCTGGCGAAAAGCTTGCAGCTATCAGTATTCTTTACTACATCTTGTCATCTACACGCAGATTCTTGTACTTAGAGTAGAACTTCCTGAATGCAAGGCCTGAGATCGGTGGGCGGGGCATACGCCGTGACGTCATTAACGGCCTGTTCTGATGACGTCACAGTTCAATATCAAAGCTTCGTTTAGAGTGACGTCATGGTAAGCACCCCGCCTATCGGACATGCCTTGCGTCTAGATGACCTCAGATAATAGATATAAGCAAAATATAGGATTCGGAACACATAAAGAACAAAACAATATATTAAAAGATAAAAGGAACCAACAAACTTGTAAAGGATATGAGAAGTGTTTGTGTTGCAGTGTCATTGGCAAGAGCTTCCTCGACAGAAAAATGGTCCTTTGCTAGTGGCGGACAAGGATCCTTGCAAGAACTCAATGCAAACCATGGTATAACTACGTACAGGTTGCCCCATCGCTTGACCAGGTTGCGACTCATCTACGCATCTCACTAAGAGGGTCATCTGGAGACCTCCAGCGCGGCTAGTGCTGTTCTTGTGCCTGAGTTTATGAAAGAAATGTGAACAGGAGGGGCAATTATTGCGCAAAAGATAATGAAAAAGCGGCAAGGGGCTCTCTTTATAAATTTTAAAAATAGATATCTATGCGCAAACATGATAAAGCTGGTTTGCAAAATATGCATGAAATAGCTTTATTACTTTCAATTCTAGAATTAACAACATCGTTACACCAACGAGTTTCTATAACGTTTTATGTGTGAGCTACCGCAGCACGGGATCACAATATACGAGTACAAGCTCGGACATGAAGCTTAAGAGAGTATGCCTCATTCATAAAGAAAAATAGAAAGAGAACAGTTGTGGAGTGACCAATTTAAAGATTGACTTCGAGTGTTTCGGCAGAAAAGTGTGTCACCAGTACCTTCCAATTTTCTCCTGTAATATGATCAATATATAAATGTAGTTGAAACATAAAGTTATGAAGACTGTAATTTTTGGCAGTTAGAACAATTATTGAAGAACTACTGGTCTTTGTGAAATTTATATATACGTTTCACGTACCACAAAATGTCTAATGTTGTTTTGTTTTCTCATACGCTGCGGTAATATACAGCGTGAAAGAATGCATTTCGTAGATTCCAGAGGAGGAGTAGTAGATATTATTACACAGTATTCTCCTAGTTTAAGCCTCTCTACCCACAGAGTACACTGTGGTCCAAAGAGAGGAAGAAAGAAGGGACATGAAGAATGCCAAGAGAAATGTGGAACCAGTGCACGAGTCCACGCGCATGAGAACAGCAAGTCGGGATGGAAGGGAACAGAACAAAGCATCGTCAGCAAGAGTATGAAGATGGAAGAAAGCACAGTGGGCACGAAAGACAGACGTCCCGAAGGCCTGGCTAAAGGCTAAGGCAACCTATACAATCCCCATAACATACAGTGGGTGAAAACAACTAACCTAATACTATGGCTCATCCTATGCCCCCTGAGGGGGATTCCAGAGGATTCTCTAGCAGTGTCAGCAAGCCATGGAGAGCTATATCGGATTTTTGCAATAAATGGCCAAAGTTTAATTGAACTGGTTATACAGTGGTAGAGAGTGCAGCAGCCGATTTCTCAAAGCTTAAAGAGGAACACTCGGCTGACAATCAGTACGACAGCTGGGCGGTTCACGGGCCCTCCCTGCTCGATTAGGTTGATGGCCCGAGTCTTTTCTTTATTGGTAAACTTCTTTCGACCCATGTGATGAAGTGGTGGCTTTTGGTGTGGTGCCAAAACAAGTGAAAAGGTAGGAAAGTAAAGGCCCGTGGACAAGCGCAACATAGGTACGTGTACGCTGCTCGAGCTCTGACAGATAACAGACCGACTGTGTAGCGGGGATTTGTGTGTGGCGCTGGGGTGAAACAACACACGTCATACCACCCTCCTTTCTCCTCTCATATGGCGGGGAATGCTAAAATAAAGGTATGAGCGAATTATGCGATAACTTTGTTTTAGCGGCCACTGTACATTGTGATAAGGAAAGAACGTTTGATCAAATGAGGAAGCGAAATCTTAAATAGAGACTATAAGGGCGACCGAACTTGGGTCTCTAAATGACATCACAGCTGGCTAGCAAGCAAAGGGGGTGGTGGAGCCAGAGATGCGCGGGGAGCTACCTTTATGTAGTTATACCAAGAAACAAAATAGTGCTCCTTTAGTTCACTTTTTGTAATGTGTATCTTCCAAATAAAATATATCGATTTATGCGAGCAAGGCAGACAACTCCCGAAAATTGAAATGAGTAAACGAAAATTGAGTGCTCCAGGGATATAACAAAAGCACCGCACTGGCAAGTATGATGGTTGTCGTCACGGATTACTTCTACCAACTTGAGCAAAATTTTGAAAGATTTAGATAAGAGACCAAGTTGATGACTCACTCCGGCGCGACAAGAGGCTTTTGACACTAAAATCGCAGGCTCTTCCAAGTTCCAAACTGTCCGTAAGTGCACTAGCAGTGGGATTGGTTGTGACTGCGTTAAGTGTAGATCAAGTGGTAGATGTGCTAACTTGCAGTCTGTAGTTAAATTCAAGCGTATAGGACATGGATCTGAACGAAACAAAGGATTGTACGGTATCTTTTAGCAGGCATCGTTCATGAGCATAGACTCGCGCCATACACATCGCTGTGGAAGTCTAGCTATCATGAATTAAATTAGAACAAAAGTTTTTCGCTGAACCATGACTGAATTTTCTGGGGAGAGTCAAATCTACCTTATACTTTATAGTACGATGTTATATCATGAAATTATATTATTATTAGAATGTATTTATTTGTATTATACAAGGTGTTTCAATTTCAAATGAGCAGCTAGGGTTTGAAGAACTTAGACTTGCGACTGACCTCTTTCGTACTTCAGCTAATGCTTAGCACCACATACTGTACCATCTATCGTAATCTCTAAGAAAATAGCTTAAAAAATACTATAGCAAGAGATCCCCTAGACACGGAGTGACCTGACTGTTGTCGATAACCAAGGGTCAAATGATCCTCTATCGAAAATGCAGAGGATATTATTCATGTTCCTAGTGGGCGGCATCCGATAATTGCCTAATTTCCTACTGGGGAGCGGTTCGAAGGGTGATCCCAGCCGCACCTCAAAGGTTGGCTTTTTTTAATTGAAATTCAGAAGCCTTTACTGAACTACAGGTAGTTCTCGACATCGGTCCTAATTGCCTTACGCATTTTTGCTATCGGTATATAATTTCACTTCCATATACAGTACAATATAAATACTTTGTGAATTAAGAAAGCCTACATCAAATACTGACATGAAAAATGTTGAACTTGACGAATAGATACGTTAGTAAGAAGGTTTGCGGGCGCAGCGACTCTAAGCCGCATCGCACCGAAGGTCAAATGTAGTATTTTGACTCAGCATTTCAGTCGAAGAGTCGCGAGTGACGGCGACCTCACAGAAGTGAGTTCTGTGTCTGAAATTTTGTCTGAGGCACAAGCATCTCAAACATAACACGGCTAGGCCGATTGAATTCGCTCAGCCATTTGACACAGAGCAAAAAACAAAAATCGAAAAGAGAAGAAGACAAAAACAACGCCCGTGCGGATGGCCCCTTCTGTGGGCCTCCACACGGGAGAAGGTAGGAGCCCCGCGCAATAGGTCGGCTACAACGATCGGCGGCTCACCTCGCGGAACAGACGGCGAAGTATAGAGAACCTACTTAACTTTCCAAAACTAACCTCGTCAGTAGGAACTGGAGCTAGCTGCGACATCTACAGAAAAGGCGCTCGGGCTTGCCCCTGGGTTCGTGAGGCCCAAATATAGTCTGACAGGGAAAGAGCCCGCCACAATATACCGTTGAGAGCCCCTTAAGAATAAAACTGCATAGAACAATAAGGGCACATGTCGAGGAAAGCAGCCTGTAGTTGCAAGCTTCAGCGGTGGGAGTGTGCATGACAATAGATACTATAGGCTTCTCTCGCAAACGGAGGCTTCGACTGTACCAGGAGTCTGGTATGTTGTTCACTCAGATGCTCTCAATAACAACGCCACACATTCAACTGAAGCCCTACTGGGCCGAGACAATGGCTAAGTTTGAAACACAGTGTATGGTAGCCCATGAAGGCTTTCTACCACGTATTTATATACAGTAAAAAGCTGCCAAACCTTGTGGCTGGTAGAGATGACGCCTGACTTTTCAGATACACATACAAACACACTCTACCTTAGAAAATGAGTAATTTATTCTGATAGAGACGTGCTCAGTGGAGACATCAAAGAAGTTTCATGTAAAATTGAAGCCACGGTCGATTTACTACACAACTCGTAATTCGGTTATAGATTATCCCCGTGCGCGCTCGATGTGCTTTCGTTCACATTTAATTTCAAATTGTGTCCAGATTTAGTCTTGGCAGTGGCAAAGTGAAACTGCCCTGCACTATACTTAAATATCTTCATCTGCCATGTCTGCTCCCAAAGCACACGAAAATTACAGAATTACCCATACCGTGAATGGAGTTTCCGACATTGGTGTCGACACCTCCAGACTGAACACATACCCGGATATTCTTCATCCAAATCATGACTGTAATCAACACATTGAAAGCGCCTTTAGCAGCACCTGCTACTTCAGTCGATTCAAGGTTAGAATATTGCAGCATACAACCCGCGCACAATGTGGTTAGGCTGCGATTTAAGAGCGACTACTGCCGTATTTGTTTCTCTACGGTAACGGCGCAGTTCTGTGCGGCCTCGAGCGCTACAACAGCGATTGCAGTGCGGTCAACAGCGCGACGTAACAAAGGGACGTCTAACGCTGTAACTCGCCCTATAGAGCTGGGCGCAGGTGACCTTATAAATAGAACATCTAGACTTCAGTTAGCTGAGGCCTGCTCATACTTGAGTAGTAAAGTGGAATCATTACGGTCTATTCTAACGGAATAAAATTAGCGCGTACAACTTCTTTTACTATTGACCAAAAATAAACTACCCAATGATAATTTAAATAAGGAAATTGCTTTTACTTATCCATACGGCAACGTACGAACATCGGCTGCAACTCTCCTGACACAGGACTGTATTGAAGTAAATTATACCGGGCGTAAACGATCAATAATTACGAAAGAACGTACAAATTTTGGAAAATATAAAGCGAACAACAGCACCGCATGCTACAGACATTAAACTCTTTCTTTCATACCTTTACATATTTGTAGCACTTCATTTAACGTTACTCCTGTGAGAAATACAAAAAAATTCATGACAGAAGGGATAATTTTAATACATATTTGATCGCGTTAGGCTTTTCACAGATAATTATCGATATTAATTAACGACACGACCTGAGGGCAATGTCGCCTGCAGCCGTACTGTGCTCCAAACAAACAGCCCAGCAATATAATATTTGGACTGTAACAGGTCACTCTGAAGAGATTGTTATAGGTCCAACTGTTGTTGTATTGCATCACGTTAGGAACAGACATAGCATAAGATCAGCCACAACGCAACAAAACTTCATCTTATCAACGCAAAAATTTGTAAACATAAAATTAACCACTATAAAAATTATCTATGTACACAAATCAATTACGCATATCAAGAATATATATTAGTTAAAGCTTCTGAATATACAAAAATATTTACAAGATACGTTTGGTTTGCCAATCAATCTAATAAAGTACTGATTTCACACAGTGATCTGAGCGCCTGCATATTATAATGTGTCTAAATACTTGGATGATGTTAGGTATCCGTTATCAAGTGCGATGTCGTAAAGCAGCCCTGACGTTTCACCAGTGTGGCGCAATGTTAATAGCTATTTATTGGTTACTTAAGATTATAATAGTATTATTGTGATGCTAGTTCATACCTCTCAGCCCACGGCATTAGCAGCAATCCAAAGAGAGAAAGACAGAAGGGACACGACGACTAAGTAGCATGGGAATAAAATAAGCAATCCACGTATGGGAATAACGAAGAGATCCACGTATGGGAATAACGAAGAGATCCACGTATGGGAATAACGAAGAGATCCACGTATGGGAATAACGAAGAGATCCACGTATGGGAATANGTTTGGTTACGGTTAGTTAGATTATTTCATGACTAAAGTGTGTCACTAGACTCGCGGACGTATAATATTACACAGATTTATGAACCTACTACAATCCATAGGCAATAGTTCACGCTACAGCATTTCGTCGGGACTGCAAAGTGGTATGTGGCGCAATGTTAAAAGCTATTTTATTGGTTACTTAAGATTATAACAGTATTATTGTGATGCTAGTTAATACCTCCCAGCCCTCGGCATTAGCAGCAATCCAATGAGAGAAAGACAGAAGGGACACGTAGACTAAGTAGCATGGGAATAAAATAAGCAACCCACGTATGGGAACAGCGAACAGGGCAAAAAAAGTAAGTGTAACAAAGAGCGATCAGAAGCAGCTAGACAGCTGGCGAACAAAGCACCAAGTTTCTGCAGTACTGCCTGAGCCTTCGAATAATAAGTGAATTGTAACCCAGTACTGTCTCTGTTAACCCTATTCCTACCAGCCTGTGTTACTTGCTACTAGGGTTCTCTCTCTTTTCGTGTCCCTGGTGACTTCTTACAGTGAAAAATGCCTCTGTAGTATAATCCACCATTATGAAATAAATTCAGTGCCGTGTGAATGAAATGGTTCGCTGTTATTAGTACGTTTAGGAACAGCTACTATTTATTAATGAAATTTCATAGGAACTACAGCCATGCACCGCTTTCGTGATCACCTAGAGTTTAAATCAGTAGGATATTTGTACTATTCTCGTGAGCTACAGGATGGCTACTGGCAGTAGCAGGAGCGGATCATGGGTACCATAAGTCGTGGTGGTGTAGAGTTCCATTCCAAGATACATGGAATTTTGTCACGAACTACACAGGATGGTTGCTACCATTAAGCTTATGACCTGTACACTGTGGAGTCATACAACATAATGTGAAGAAACACGCATCATTATATTGTTTGCTAGCGATATTATAGAGTGAACTGGGAGGTTCTGCAGCACCTCTGTATGAGCCGCAACCGCTTCGACAAAACTGACGTGTTATAAACAATGAGATTCAAGCATCATGGATGCAACAATAACAAGATGGTGGCAAATAAACAAGCATAACGTATGTAAGATTCTCCGTAACGTCCCAACAAGTTAACAACTAAGGAAAAATATGTCAAGATCAGAGTTGACTGTTGAAAATATCACTACTGAATTCTTGGCAACAGTCTGTATAGTAAAAAAAAGCATTGAAATAGACATAAAAGTCAAAGGGATAACGCTACTTTGAATTTTAATAACAAACAACACGTAAACCAAATAATAACAATGTAGGAATAAAAACATTGAGATTTTTGCCGTTTTTTAAACAAAAAATAACAGATTGTATAAATAATGAAACTGAAATTCCCCGTAGCATTCTATACACAAAAATGATAAATTCATATGATTTAAGGCAAGTTATAACCTTCACAAACGACCTCGTAAATATTGTAGTAAATTAAACTGCTACGAAATTTACAGGATTAAACTGAAGATTTTCAAATAATTTTGATACAATAATGATGATAAATTTGCATCAATTTGGCAATAGGTAATCTTAATTATTAGGTATTAGGTATACGTAATTACAAATTTATAAAATACAACAAATACCACGCCGAAAACATCATAGGGATTTTTTGAAACTTGTATCAAATTCATCGTGAAATGAGAATGAGATTAATTTATATGGATGACGCAGTTGAAAGTCTTTGCATCAATCTATACAGAGCATGAGATCAAGAAAATGCTTCAAAATTACATACAGTCAACTAAAATTCTTAAGGAATCTGCCAAGAAAACGAGGCAAATGAGATGATAAATATACGTGATTTTTAACAACAATATACAAATCAAAATATCTAAGATTTTGACTCTCCCCTCACCCATGGAATTATCCAGGAGAGAAGACCTCATTTTCCCATTTTTGAGCTAGATAAATACACTAAGGAATCGTGAGGATGGGAAGCGGTGACTCCACCAAGACACAGACACGGAGGTACCTTACGAGCAGTGATCGAAACCAACCAATTATTTCTCTTATACGATTGAGTAGACTCTAGAGAACCTAAGTATACTTTTTCTCGTATTTGTGTTCTGTTGCACTACAGGCCTACTTCCCTACGTATTCGTCTTACACTACATTTGCGCACGCGGCGAGCTTGTGTATGAATTAGACTGTAATGTTATTAAGAACTGAACACCTCCACTTAGTGAAAAGCCACGTGTGTTACTAATGATAGTTATCCGGGAGTCGTTCCAGAAGTAATGCCTCCTAGTTTTTAATTCAAAAAGTTGAAGAGCTACAAATACGAAAGTGGCACCATTTAAACGAGCGACCTTCTGTGCTGCAGAATTTATGTTTCTATGTCGTCAACACCATTCTCAATGCAGAGCCAAAAAGTCAGCGCCAGCCGAGGCGGTCCATTTATTCACGGCTGCAATTACGGCATTTTTGTCGGGAAACACTGCCCACATAATGCTGCTTTCAGAGATCCGAACAAGTGGAAGTCTAATGGTGCCAGGTCGGGACTATACGGTAGGTGAGACAGCACCGTTCAGCCGAACTTTGTCACACACACTGCATGGTCTTCAAACTTGAGTGTGGCGTGGCGTTGTAGAGTTGCCGACGGATGATAACATTGTTCCCAGTGCACACTGCACTGATACCCACGTCCAACTCTACACGCACTTCAATCACAGTTATCCGTCGATCGGTGTGGAGGCATTGATCCGAGGCGCACTTTGTTTTTCGGGGTGGTGGCTCCGCATGGGCGTCCGGAGCGCACTTTGTCACTCACATCTCTGTTGCCACTATGCAATCTACGAACCCACCTCCTAACTGTGCTGACATCAACTGCATCAGCTTTTTAAACTTTCACCAGGCGCCGGTGAATGCTGATTCGTTCAATTTTTCTACAAGGAGGAATTCAATAGCGCAGTTCTCCTTCTGATACACATCCATGACAAATTGCTTTTTTACAGTGTCACACTGTCAATATTTGCAACAGAGAAATGAAACTTTCAAGTTATGAGTGCAAAAGTTCAATCATGATAACGAAGCAAATTGCAATACTTTCGAGCTAAATTAAAAAAATAGGAGGCATTACTTTTGGACCGATACTCGTAACATCGTTAGGAGGCTAGGTGCTTTCTATTTACCCCTAGCAGTGATTGAGTTCACACTTTGTTTATGCTGCCAATGAGTTTATTATATACGCACAATCACATGACTGGTTATAAAGTAATAAATTGTACTACTAATTCAGAGTGGACTTTGCCGCTCTAGAGCCCCGACCTTACTTTGGTGAACAGAAAGAACATGCGAGAAGAATCACTATCGCGTGGTATCCAGGGCGTAGGACTTGTGTATTGAGGACAGCACCACAACCATCACGTGGTATCCAGGGCGTAGGACTTGTGTAGACTATATTGAGGACAGCACCACAACCATCACGTGGTATCCAGGGCGTAGGACTTGTGTAGACTATATTGAGGACAGCACCACAACCATCACGTGGTATCCAGGGCGTAGGATTTGTGTATTGAGGAAAGCACCACAACCATCACGTGGTATCCAGGGCGTAGGACTTGTGTATATTGAGGACAGCACCAACCATCACGTGGTATCCAGGGCGTAGGACTTGTGTATTGAGGAAAGAACCACAACCATCACGTGGTATCCAGGGCGTAGGACTTGTGTATTGAGGACAGCACCACAACCATCACGTGGTATCCAGGGCGTAGGACTTGTGTATTGAGGACAGCACCACAACCATCACGTGGTATCCAGGGCGTAGGACTTGTGTATTGAGTACAGCACCACAACCATCACGTGGTATCCAGGGTGTAGGACTTGTGTATTTAGGACAGCACCACAACCATCAGGTGGTATCCAGGGCGTAGGACTTGTGTATTTAGGACAGCACCACAACCATCACGTGGTATCCAGGGCGTAGGACTTGTGTATTTAGGACAGCACCACAACCATCACGTGGTATCCAGGGCGTAGGACTTGTGTATTTAGGACAGCACCATAACCATCACGTGGTATCCAGGGCGTAAGACTTGTGTATTTAGGACAGCACCACAACCATCACGTGGTATCCAGGGCGTAGGACTTGTGTATTTAGGACAGCACCACAACCATCATGTGGTATCCAGGGCGTAAGACTTGTGTATATTGAGGATAGCACCACAACCATCACGTAGTATCCAGGGCGTAGGACTTGTGTATTGAGTACAGCACCACAACCATCACGTGGTATCCAGGGCGTAGGACTTATACGTTGGCGATTTTCTCTTCTCTCCCAAAGTGCAGAATAAAAGCATTGAAGCTATCAACCCGAAGAGCTGTAGGAAGAAATTAGTATTTTACTTTCAGAAATTAGTATCAAGCAGACACGCTCAGCAGGTACAGAGTCACCCAGCAGGCTGAGAATCACTGGAGCGGTACAGTCAGTTCTATTGCAGCAAGGGAAATTCTCGGGAAGGGAAAATGTGATCAGAAGAATAACTTTAATTTCTTAATACATATACTCACAGGCATGAAAAGGAACAGGAATACTACCCGCGCTTGCAATTGTCTCTCACTTCCCACCATTGTGACGAAAGCAATAACAATCTTTCCTTAACAAATTTATGTCTCCGTTTCTACAACACAGGCGATGTGACAGAGGAAGAAAGAATGGACATATATTATAACGATAAACACGTGGAACCCATACACGAAGGTATTCCCGCACAGGATCAACTCACATGGGAAGAGCAAGTTGGGAAAAAAGAGGAAGAACAGATTAAAGTGAAACCAGTAAGAGTATGAAATCGGAAGAAAGTAAAGTGGGCACGAAAGACAAACGTTCCGAAAGCATAACTATTGGCTAAGGTAGCCAACAGGGTTCTCCGGGGAGCGCAGCGCCCCATAACACAGGATGGGTGAAACTAACTAACGTAACCCTATGGCCCATCCTATGCTTCCTCAGGGGCTGTATTATTCTTTAACTGCCCCTCCAAAGAATGAGATCAACAATGTGATCCAATTATGATTTATATTTAACTTTCAGTTGTTGCTACAAGGGTGTGATGAAGAATGTACTAAATCTAATTTAGATGTTTTAGCAATAGGTTGATTCATTGAGAATCTAATCCAATGGGCGAGCACTCGCAGTGGTCACACTTATAACTAGAGCACTCTGAGAGCCCATACCTAGAGCACTCTGAGAGCAAGGCATGGTACCGAAAAATTAAAAGTGGTTCTGAAACCACGATTTTCTTCGTATCAACAGCAAAGTCAAATCATTTACGCCTTTTAACAGTATCAAGAGTTTTTGTAATTTTCTTGGAGATCCGTTCATAACTTTTTCACATATGCTGCTGACAAACATTCTGACAAACATTAAACACACAAACGAACCAACCGATCATCACCAAAATTTGGTCTTTTACTTTGCGTAATAAAACGGTAATATACCTAACAACTTATGTAAATTTCATATAATTCCGACCGTAACTCTTGAGTTATGGCTACAAGAAAACTGATTCAGACAAACAAACGGATGGTTGGATCTTCACCAAAAGTAATCACCTGCTTCTCCTAACATACTTAAAAATCCCTGTACATTTCGTTGAAATCCTGCCATACCTTTTTGAGTTATCTTGATGACAGACGGAGAGACAAACACGAGGTAATTATACACCCCTGAGGAGAGCACCAACACATCGGGTACTTCTCTTCGATTAAAAAAATGAGCGTATTTTAAAATGACTCTTAAAATATATAGATACATGGATCAAGGTGGGGAAAATACTTGTGTGTTTCTGTGATTATTTCTTGCTAATCTTTTTCTGTTTGGAGCCTGATGAATAGAAATTGCAAATATAACCGATAACTGCGACCCCGTCCGCCCCCTCCGCCCCCCTTCCTGTGAGAGTTCCCATTTCTGGTTAGGGCCAGTATCCCTCCACTAGCGAGGTAACGTCAGATATGCCTACTCTGAAGTTGAGCACCGCAAAAGCCTGCGCGTCTAGAAGATGGAAGGAAGACGATGTCATTCACTACGATACTCGAGTGCAGCACCCAACATAGCTACTGCCAGTGCGGCTATAACAGAACTGTGCAGGAGAAGCGCAAACTTCCACCAAGCAGCACACATTTCAAACTGATCCAGAAGCCAGGATTATCTTTCGGATCGTCATTAAAATTGAATAACCTGCACCTTATGATATTCCTAACAGATCTTAGCATTTCGTGAAAATCCCTCACTAACTTTTATAAATAAACCACTGAAATATAGACGAAGGGACACACGGATGGACAGTTCATTGTCAAAACTTAATCTCCTGTTCTTCGTGACGGTCCAAGAAGTTCCTGTAAAGTTCATAAAGATACGCCGATAATTTTTTCTTTTTGAGTGATGTTGCTAACAAACAATCCCCGGCAAAAGCCTAATGTCCTTGACGGCGGTAGTGAAGAAGCTGAAGGCGAAACTGACCTGCAGGAAAGCTACAATGAGGGCAACGAGCCCCAGGATGTGGAGCCGCTTGGCGAGCCACAGCCTGACGGCGTCGTAGCAGCCACTCGAGTGCCACCTCTGGGCAGAAGCCGACCTTCCCCTCGGGCCCACGGCGAGCTGTCCCTTACGACCGCACTCTGCAACACCGGTACAGCTACGGTACATTCTTACTGTGATGAAATGAACCAACTGTAAAGTTTAAGACTATTATGTAGGAGATCCGTTGCCACTCATACATCGAATCAATGGCATTAGCTACATGCTGATGATTTTCCAGCCAGGGAAGGACAGTTCACGTCGAATCCCATGGAAGGAGGATAAGTATTCTCTGCGGTTGTCTTTCTCGCGACCATTCGCAGGTACAAGAGGACCTAAGACTCACCAGGGTCGGTTCTGTACTCGGCGACACAGCAGGAACGAGGGACCCACGGCTTGCCGGGCCAGGCGACGCTGTCGTGCCAGTCAGAGGGCCCCGTCACCCCGCAGCACTGCACACACATCGCATCCGTTAGTATTTCCTCTGCCGGAGACACACTATGCAAACGTGTGTACAACTCGATGAGAGGATGTGCAGCTCGCACATGGTTCCTGCTGCCGTATCGGGACGCCGTGCGAGTAGCACATCCGCTCAGCAAGTTGCGCGAGCAATAAGTGCATCGTCGGTCTGCAAGTGCTGCTGTATACGACGGCAGCTGTGTTCTATTGGTTCACATTATCATTATTATTATTAAAACCACACGCTCGGGCATAAAGGGACGAGTAATATAAACCCGAATGAAGCCCAAACCCCACGAATCTAGCGGCTGACTTCACTCCCTGCAAATCTACACAGCCGAACACGCATCAATTCCAGGCCAACAACAATGGGGTATAAAATCAGGACTGCAGAGCTGGATGGACGAAGTGTCCAAGTTCAAGACCGACTCCAACTCCTGGATCCAGCTAATGCCCGACTCCTCAAGTCACTTCAATCTCTGGCAGTTTATGACTCCGACTCTTGAACAGAAGATATTCATTTTACCAAACTCCGCCTCCGACGATCGAATGTCCGACTCAGACTCCTTACTCCCAAAAATGTCCGACTCCAGCTCTTCAGTCCTGCATAGCTCCGCCTGAAACAACGAGCGTGGCACCTAACCACTTTTGACGGTACATGAATAGGCCATCCACAGCCGCAATGATTTTGGAAGAGCAGTAAAGGAATAGAATTATGAACGGATAACGCTCAAGATGGTCTCACACTCACTCCTGTTCCGTAGGGTTGACGCGAGCCTAACGGTCACGACTGATGTTCCGGAATAATTAAGGCTAAGCGAATTAGATTAGCGCGTTGGAAATGAACAGAAAGCAAACCGCACTCGGCCTGCAGCGGAAGGCTTCAGAATCGTGCAGTCAGCTGAACAAGGAGAGATTTTACAGCTTTTATATTAGCGTCAGAACTCAGACGGCGTACGGATCATACCCGAAAGACATTTTATAGCATCATACCCGAGTCGGATGTACAGCAGTTCTACCCAGCCAAATATGACAGGAACAATAACCCAAAAATTGATAATACAAGAATTATACCGAATCAAGTACAACAATCATCGAGCGTCGATATTTCCTTGGGCGCACTCTTGTGTGTATGTATGAGCTGATAAAAAGGACAAATACTGTAGTGAGATGTGAAAAAATGCGAACAGCCTAAAGCGAGCAGACCCAGCGGCTCTCCCCTCCCAATGCCTCCGTACGTGTCAGCGCCTTGGGAGGACGAAAAACGGAGTTTCTTTGTCCGGCGCCGTTCGGCTGCTTTGGTAAGATAATTGCCGCAGCTAACAATACAAAGGGACCGTCACAATACCTACATGCAGGGCCTGGGAACAATTGGACACCACAGCACAAGTATAAGAAGTACAATTTCTGCTTGAAATAGAAAACAAAAGAAGCAGCAAACACAACTGAAAGTTCTTTTAACGAAAGCACTACACGGGCTCAAGAAATTTATTTTTATCAATTCGGAGAAGGCTAAGCTGAAGGTTCAACAGTTTTTTCGTGTAGTCTCAAAAATTTATTTCTCTACAAGCAGTTCCTTTCTTACAAGAAGTAGGTAAACTAGCAGTTTTTGCTGTATATATTTTTTGCAAGCTAGTTACCAGTTACCACGCGTCGGACACACCACGTAAACATTGCTACGGCTGGACCGCGCCAGCGCCGCAATTGCAGCTATTTTTCTTTCATTTAACCGAGCAGTTGTACGATTTCTGTGTGTTATGTACTGACTTTTACTTTATTATTAGCATGTTTGTCGGCAACACAGACGTTTGTTTCTCTAAGCTTTTAGTGCTAAAGTGAGTACTGTGCATATCTTGTTAGAAAATTACTTTTATCTGGGCATATAATTACATGAATTTTAACCCTATTCACAGCCTCATAGACTGCCACAGTCAGTGCGAGATATGTTATACTGATGAACTTTGACTTGTCCGGAATATGAGACGCGTGCCTTCCTTCCCACCTTCAATCGAGTTTTGGATGTCAAGCCAAAACTGATTATCCTTGAGAAGGCAAAAGAAGTAAAAACGCAATATAGTGCCTGTTTCGAATATAGAGTTTTCGGCCGTCTCAAGTGCAATCGAATTGCAACTAACACCTGCGACATGATCGATAGTGGTGAAGCCAACGCATCCGTCTGAAGCTCAACACATGTCAGAGATCTGAAGTTTACTTAACTCGCCATCGTCGTGCCAATCGATGATGTTTTAACCATACTCTGAGCCAGTGTAAACTAAGTCCATATTTAATATTATCAGTATCACAAGTGCAGAAATTAAATACATTTTTTTCAAAGAAAATATATTTCGAAATATTAATGTCCCGGTAATCAAGCTTTCGATTCATCGTGAATCATCGTCAGGAGTTTTGCTCTTCGAGAGTTTTTGAAACTGTTGGAGTAAAGGCTATCTTGGACGTATCATACATACCAGAGTTAAAAAAGGTTTTCCATTTAAAATAAGAAGTTCCGTTGAGCTAGCATGATCAATAAGAGTAGGGGATTGCTCGTGAATATAGATCGATTCTAACAATTTCAATTCCGTTTGATAACATGATGTTAAAACTTTGAAATTATCGTTCAAGATTCTATGGTCAGTATCAAGAAAATGGTCAAAAATTCTACTATTACAATTAGCGACATGTTGCCCTGTTCGAAAAGAAATACCTTTATGTTAAGATATTCTCACTTTCATTTGCTTCCTCGTCTCAGCTATGTAGGAGGCAGAACACTGTCCGCACTGATACTTGTAAATGACAGATGAAGCAAGCGAAGGCGGCAGTTTGTCTTTAAAATTAAAAAAGGAGCCTATAGTTCTACGTGGTTTCAATATTACACGAAGTTGAATAAGCGGATAAAACTTTTTTACAAGTAAAGTAATTTTCTTTTTAAGATTATAACTTTCAAAACCTAAAAGTGGTAAACTTATATACACGATTTTACGTTCAACTGACGGAATAGGCCAAGAGCAATTATAAATTTGGCTGAGAGTCTTACGAAAAACGCTTTGAATAAGCTTCACCGGAAAATAATTTTGCATAAAGAATTTTTTTAGTCGTTGAAGTTCGAAATTGAAGCAAGACATATTTGAACAAATCCTAAAGGCTCTAATGATCATGCAGCGGATTAGATTGGTTTTAAAATAAGATGGAACAAAAGAATCGTATTTTATCCCAAGTCCTGTAAATTTTTTTTTTCTTAAATACCGAAGTAGTTAAATAACCATTATTTTTATTACCATTATTACCTCTGTGACAGCTTTGAAGTAAGTTATATCTTTGAGTGAATAAAATTATATTTATTTTTAAATCTTTTCAGTAACAAGGAGAGTGACATCTCGGCCATGTTAAGACACGCACACACAAGTATAGAGCCCAGAGGCTAGGAGACGCTTCAGAACCATTGAAGAGAAGCAGGGTGACGGGACGACAGCAATCTCGACAAGGTAAAGACAGCCCGAAGAGAAGGCAACAACCTCAAGAGATAGGAGAACAATCGGCAACAAGCGGGGCGACACGGCGGCAGTGACTTCGACAGAGCGGAGGCAGCCAGTGGCTTCCCTCGAGCAGGGGGCGCCGTCCCATCCATCACGGCCCTCAGTGAGCAGTCAAGGGGCGGCAGCGAAGCCCTCTGTCAGCACCGCCCCCCCCCCCCCTGACACCGAGTGAAGTATGGGGGCTATCGGCGACGGCTGGACGGCCGTACAAAGAAGCTGACAGCCTCAAGACACGTATAAAAAAATACTTAGACTGAACTAAAGTTCGACGAAAAAACAACCTTCTTCAGGATTAGTGTCAGGATGCTATACATCCCTTACAATCCTTACAAGGAACGACGTTTTACCTCCATCACTTCGATTTAAGCCACCAATCTAAACGGAGGAAGCTTTTAGAATTGCAAAAAACAGCGGCAAACAATATCTTCAGTGCTTCATCAAAAATGACCACTTTCGAATACGAGAAGCCCATGCAAGTATTGAAAATCTACGGAACCTCCTGCGTAAATCCTCTACCTTATATAAAGCAGGCAGGAAAGCCATGCGAAATTTCCAACCATGAGAGTCTTAAAGGATTAACGGAAAAAACACTAAACATCATAACAAGTGCGGGAAAAATTCGATACATTTCGATTCAACTGAAGAAAAAAGGAAGAAAGAAAAACGAAAGGCAATACTTCATTTGAACCGGGCAGTGCGCTTACGGTGTTTGTAAAAGCTCACTAGATCTTAAACCAAGACAAACAAAAGGACTTTCTAAGACTGCTGAATATAAAGCCTCTCAAAATAATTATGCGTTAGAATAATTTACCATTTTATTCCCAGTGAAATTATGGCGGTAAGATTTGGCAACTAGATACTTCAACAGGCCTCGGGTTTAGATTTGGCGTAGTGGCGTCAAAGATTTTGCAAGGAAGGGACATCCTTCAAATAAATCTTCACCAACTACTGGGATGCTATAATATTTAATTAGGACTTTGGGCGTGCAAATCCTACAGTCTCCCGCCAGTGCGGTTACACCCAACACTGAGGGCGCGTTCTATTGGCTGCCCGAATTTAATACAGAAGCTTTGGCTTGGTCAATCTGAATCACACGCTAAGTGTTAGAAGCAACCCAATTGCGTTGAGCCGGCAGAAGACTCTATTTAAGGGAGCAAGATCGAGTTCTAGGTCGTCTCGAGAGCAATCGATGAAGAACTTACACCTGAAACTCGATCCAAAAAGTCGGAGCCAGCGCGCCTGTTTATAATTCTGGATAAGTCAAGCCTCGCAGTCTGCACTTTCGTGAGCTAGCGGAGGGCGCCTTTTGTCCTGGACTTGTGGCGCGGGTCCACTTTCTTATCCGTAACTTCTGGGCTATATTTATAGGATTTATTTGTAGGGGCGCTTGCCGCAACAGGTTTGCGACCCCCGGCCTCTATTGACTCCGGTGCGTGGGCCGCAACTGGTCGCACGTGCCCACCTCCGCCTGCATAGGATCTTTTATTGTAAATTCAGACACTGTATAGCCTAATATCGCTTCACTGCATAAGTGTTAATTTCTCGATAAGTTCAGCATCGTCGGATAAGCCGCTAGCTACAGTAGCGCACATCAACAGCAACATCTCAAAACTCCAGTATGACCGCTCAACTTGGAGACTATTACCGTATCATATCTACAGAGAACTAGCCTTAGCTGCTCGCACCGCTCAGACTCACCACACAAATGTACGAGCTTGCGCTTGGTGCCGATACAGTACCTGGAAGCTGGTGTGGAGCCTGTGCCAGGTGGCGACCACGGGATCAGCGTCCGACATGTTGCCTGCCGCCCTCAGGCCAGCCTTGAGTTCGCTGGCGATGGTGTCCCCCACACGCGCCCTGTTGGCGAACAGCACCGCCCCCGCCGTCACCTCCAGCGCCATCACCCCCAGCACCAGGCAGAAGTACTGCAATAAGGTGCAAATTAACACGCACCGTAAAATAAACAATCTCT